>VZQC01014815.1:1342033-1449833 GCA_009823505.1 Rhizomys pruinosus | reverse complement strand
ATATATATATATATATATATATATTCAAGAGCAACTGTGAAGAGCAACTGTGAAGTGTGTGTATATTCATGCCTATGTGTGGTGGACCACAGTGCCTGGTTTATGTGCAACTGTGGATTGAACCCAGGTCTTCATGCATGGTAGGCAAGCACTATATCAGTTGAGCTACATCCTCGGCCTTTGACTAGGTGTCTTGAGGGATGTTTTAGGAGATCCTGAGGATGTACACCCTCCCTGGAGCTTTGCAAGGGGCTCTCTGTAATCTTGGCAGACCCCGGCAGGACTCAATCTGTAATCCTGTTGGAGCCGAGCTTCTCCAGCCCTACTTTCAAAAGCTTTCCCTTTAGATGAAGCCCAAATGTTACTTACATCCTACACCCATTATTTGTTCCGGAAGGCTCCTGGCTTCTTTGATCTAGTGATTGTCATTCAATAATTTAACATATCAACAGTAAAATTTCTAGATCAAGTGCAGATCCAGGTCATTACTTCTCTCTGAGCTTGGTTAGCTTCAAGAAAAAAAAAGAAAGACATACAGAAAGAAAGGAAGGCAGACAAAAAGGAAGGAAGGAAGGAAGGAAGGAAGGAAGGAAGGAAGGAAGGAAGGAAGGAAGGCACAAATCAACAACAAAAATCTTAGAACTCCTGCTTGTGATAGAGCCCACATGCCTGATGCCATGGGCTTGGGCAGTGTGTGTTGGGATTAACATGGGGCAGGTTTAGTCAACTATTAAGAACCAGGTAAAAATGGCTTCAATGTGCACCAATAACGCCCTTAAAGGGGAGAATTAATCCACTCTTTAATTCTTCTTTCAGTATACCCATATTAAACACCCAGATACAGGAAGGGATAAATAGTAATGAAAAGACATTGTTTGGTTCATAGGGTATTCCTAATGCCAGGAGGTGGAATAAATCAGGGGCCTTTTGGGTGGGGGTAGTACTGGCAGGTAGATTGTTCTGGAGGTGACAGGTTTATAACCTATGGCCTCTGACTTTGAAACCCCTGCCCAGTTTCTCCACAGCTGCTTTTCTCTCTCTCTCTCTCTCTCTCTCTCTCTCTCTCTCTCTCTCTCTCTCTCTCTTTCTTTTTATTTATTTATTTATTTATTTATTTTTTTGGTCTTTTTGAGACAGGGTCTCCCTGTAGTTCCAGCTGTCCTGGAATTCACTATGCAGACCAGGCTGGCCTTGAACTCACAGGGATTTGCCTGTCACTGCCTCCCAAGTATAGGGATTAAAGGCTGCGCCACGACGCCCGGTGCTGCTTTTCATTTACAAAGTCCTGCATTCTTATTTGGTGTTCAAAAACTTTCACCAAGGTAGTCATAGAGCAATAGAGAATCATGAAAAAGTACCCTGTCCCTCCCTGCACCTCCTCAGAGTCAAAGAGACAAGCCAGGAGACAAGTGGCCCAACTTGCCTTGGTGCTGCTCTCCACTAGGTTGTGCGTACATGTGAGCTGCTCACTAGGCCGTGCATATGTGTGAGCTGCTCACTAGGCCATGCATATGTGTGAGCCGCTCACTAGGCCGTGCACATGTGTGAGCTGCTCACTAGGCCATGCACACTTGTGAGCCGCTCACTAGGCCGTGCACACATGTGAGCTGCTCACTAGGTCATGCGTACGTGTGAGCTGCTCACTAGGCCGTGCATATGTGTGAGCCGCTCACTAGGCCATGCACACTTGTGAGCCGCTCACTAGGCCGTGCACACATGTGAGCTGCTCACTAGGCCATGCGTACGTGTGAGCTGCTCACTAGGCTGTGCATACTTGTGAGATGCTCACTAGGCCATGCATACGTGTGAGCTGGAGATGGTCTTTAAAGTACTAACCCTAGCCATATGTCTGTATATCCCAAATCTAATTGGCTATTGGCTCTCTCCTTGGAGGAATAACCCATGGCTGATGCCACAAGCTTACATCCTCCAGTGGTTAGGAGATGTTATAAGCCACAGTAAGACCCTGTCATATTTTACAGAAAAAAAGGTAATTCATGGATTAACATACCATCCAAACATCTGTGTCTATACCAAAGTAACCTACTGTATTAGTCAGGGTTCTCTAAAGAAACAGAAGCAACAGGACAAATATATAGCTATATACAATTTTTTGATTTGCTTACGTGACAGAGTTCAAGGAGTCCAACAGTAGCTGCGCCACACTGGAGAGGCTGAGAATCCAGGGAACTGCTCAGTCTGAAAGGCTGGATGTCTCAGTAGTCCCAATCTGGTGCTGAAGGCCTGGTGGATTCCAGGAGATCTGCTGGTCTCAGTACAAGCTGGGATCTGTAGGGTTGATCACAGCAGCAAGACAAACTCACCAGTGAGAGAGAGGCAATCCGCAGGAAAAAAGGGACCAGATCCCTCTGGCATGGCCTTTAATACTGCCTGCTGGCAGAAGGTAATGCCCACATTTGGGGTGGGCCATCCAGGTTGAGGTAGTCCAATCTGAAGATCCTTTTTCTCTTATTTATTCCTTAGTCCAGTCAAGTTGACACCCAGGATTAACTATCACACCTACCATAACAATTAGTACTGTTTAAATACCTATATATCTAATTGCTTGTGCTGCATTAGTAAGATTGAAAAGTTATTCCTGGACAAACTGTCAGCACATGAAAGGAAACAGCCAGAATTGACCAGAGTCCAAAACGACAGCTCCAGATAAAGTAGACTGTTTTGCTTCTCATCTACCTGTGCCCCTTTTCTAAGCCTAGGGAACAATCTGCAGAAGAGGGGGCATGGTAGAATGTAAGGGCTGCAATTGGGGTGAATGGTGAAACTACAGCAGTATGGACTGGATGCTTATTTGATCAATTTGATTGTACATACAAGCCCCCCCCCCAGCTGGATGGTGGGACCCTTGGGCTGTGTGGGTTTGGGCACAACTGCTTGCAAATTGGTTTTACATGAAGGATGCTTGTACTCATAAATTATTACTTATTGTTAAAAAATGAAAAAAAATAAAGAAGTAATAGAAAAAAAATAAAGTACTAACCTTTCTCTTATCTTTCCAAGTTTGGAAGCTGGTGAACAGAGACCCAACCGAAACATTGGGGCCAGCTCTATGTGTGGTCTTCTAGATCATGCCATGACCCTACTTACCATTCTGTGATGAAGGAAGGGGAATTATTATTGCCCCTGTCATGATTCAGGAACACTAAACCATTGCAATGGGAAATTTAACTAGAGAAGACAACTCGGGCACAAAATGAAGCCAATAGAAAGTCTTTAGTCAGCTGATGAGTATACACTGACATTCAATCGAGGGTGTGTTGCCCCAAGTTATAGCTGGGAGCCATTTATATAGGAAAAACAATATCCAGGGGTGCAAAGTTTAAGTTCCCAAGCTTAAGGGTTGGTAAGCCCCTCTAACAATTACTATTTTCTAAAAGCAAGCCAAGCATAAAGTACAGAAGCCATGCAGAACGTGTTAGCTTTTAGGCAACCAAGTACACGCTGACCTGTTCTCAAGATTCCTGTCCAGTTCAATTGAATTACACCTTTTCTTTATTCCCATACTTGGAGTTAAATTTTAAGTTCTGGGCTCCACTGCTTATAATATGGCGTAGCCATGGGCGATCTTGCCTTAACCACCTGTGGTGGTTTGAATGAGTGTCCCCCATAGGCTGTAAGTATTCAGACATTTGTCTCCAGTTGGTGGCACTGGTTTTGGAGGTCTTAGAAGGTGTGGCCGTGCTAGAGGAAGTACGTTATTGGGGGCAGGTTTAGTGAGTTTAACAAGCCTTGTGGTCTACAGTTGCTCTCTCTCTGTTTCCTGTGCTCTTTGCGAAATGTAACCCTTGGCGTGCTGCTCCAGCTCCAGCCGCCATGTCTCCCGCCACAATGGACTCTAATTCCCTGGAACTGTCAATTGTAAGCTCAAATAAACTCTTCCTTTTATAAGTTCCTTGGTCATGGTGTTTTATCACAGCAACAGAAAGGTGAATAATACACCACCCCATCAAAAGCTTCAGTAATGTTCCAAGATCATATGATGAATTTGTCAGGATTCAGAGTTCTTGTCCTTCCAGTGTCTGGGCCTCTTCAATTGCTGAGACAAAACACTCTGAACAATACAAACTTGGGGAGGAAAGGATTTATTTGGCTCACATCTTCCGGGTTACAGTTCATCACTAAAGGAGCCCAAGGTAGGAACTTAGGACAGAAACCTGGAGGCAGGAACTGAAGCACAGGCCATGGAGGAATGTTGCTTATGTTGAGTTAGAAATGCCACTCTAGGCAGCCGGAAGCGGTCCTGAGTTTGGGTCTGACTCAGGTGCTGGAGTGAGGTTGTGTGTTCGGGCTCAGGTTCCAGACCTGCTAGGATCACCTGGAGCAGCCTGACACTGCTCCAGGCAGGTACTGGGGTGCGGGCTAAGCCAGGCATCCATCACCCCCACTCTCCCACCAACAACTGGAATTGAGGAGAGAATATCCAATGGATTAGGAGAACTCTCAGAACAGGAAAGGAAGAGTGACTTAGACTTCCAATATCCAATCTATAAACAAAAGTGAAAGCCAGAAACCTAGACAAGTCAACACTCCATAAACAAGGAGGGGGGAAAAGCATGGGAAGGAGGCAAGCAAAACAAAACAAGCTTTCAGCCTTCAACACACTGAAAAGGCATTTGTGATTTGACACAAAACGGAAACCCACATGCCAGGGACACGACGAAGGGACAACATGAAAAAGGTGCAGGATAATTCCACACCAAGCTCTACCAACCCTGTAGGAGATAGGTATAATGGGATCCCCCTGGAGGTGACCCCAGAAACAGACCTTAGAGGAATAATTGCAGACCTATGCAGAGAAATTAAAGAACATGAAGAAGAATTCAGAGAACTAAAGAGAGAGAATGAAAAACTCAAAAAGGACCTAGAGAGATACAATGACAATCTTGGAAAAGAACTAAAGGAAGGGATTGACAAACTCCAGAAAGAACTAGCGAGAGAAAAAAACACCTTAAGGAAGTAAAAACACTGAAAAAGGAAGCCAACCAACGAAGTAAGGAGCACCAAGAAGAGATTGAGAAACTCAAAAAGGAAATGGATATATTAAAGAAATCACAGGATGAAATGAAAAAGGAAATAGAACACTCATCCAATCAAGAAGAAAGGAAAGGAAAAAGCCTCAGAAATAGAATGGAGGAAGCAGAACAAAGAATAATCAAATTCGGAAGATAACACAGAGAACAGCTTAAAAGCTCAAGTAAAGAATAGGAAAAATTTAAAAACACACAAAATGGTGGAACAACCGGAATTATGACGAGTAATGAAAGAAGGATGGCAAACCTCACACATCAAGGGAATAAAGGAAGGAGAAGATCTCAGAGAATAGTACTGAGCATATCTTCAACAAAATAATAGATGAAAAGTTCCCAAACTACAAAATAAACCAAACCCATTCAAATACGAGAAGCAAATAGGACTCCAAATAGACAAGATCAGAAAAGAACAACCCCATGTGCCATAGCATAGTCAAAATGCTAGATGGCCCAAAACAAAGATAAGATTCTGAAGGCCACAAAGAAAAACAGTCACATACAAAGGGGACCCATCAGAATTACAACTGACTTCTTGGCGCAGAACCATGAAGCAAGAAAGAACATGGAGCAAAGCATTCCCATGTTAAAGGACTATGGATGCCAACCCAGAATACTTTACGCAGCAAAAATGTCAATTACAGTTGAAGGAGAAGAAAAATCTTCCCATTGCATAAAACAAGATGATAGAATACTATCCGGAAAACCAACTCTCCAGAAAAATACGTGAAGCAAATGTCCAAGGCAGAAAGAAAGAGCAACTAGTCCTCCAAAGCACCTAGGAAAAAGAAACTAATAAAAAGAACCGTAGGAGCAAAATCAGAAGCTATAAGTCCAAATGGTTATGAAGGTGACAGGAAGCAACAATCCCAGTCTTTCAATTATAACCTAAATATTAATGGGCTGAACTCTCGAACCAAAAGGCATAAACTGGCAGAATGGATTAGGAAAAAAAAAAATTCATCTAGATGCCTGTCTAAGAAACCCATCTATCAAGGACAGGCACCAACTTAAGGTGAAGGATGGATGAAAATATTCCAAGCAAATAGTACCAAAAAGAAAATCAGGTGTTGCTAGCCTATATCCCCAGATAAAATAGCCTTCAAAGCAAAAGAAATCAAAAGAGAACAAGAGGGCCCACGAACATCTTTTTAAAAGAACAAGTGAACATGAAGATCCACAATCAATGAAGATATTGCTACCAGAACGACCGTGGCCCACACTTGTAAAGAAACAAATTCTTCAGGATCTCGACGGCTCAAATTAACCCCAAGCACACTAATAGTAGGGGGACTTCACTACCCCACTAAGATCCTTGTGTAGGACAGATCAAACCAGGACAAGATAAACAGAGAGACATCTTGAACTGAATGATACATACAACAAATGAACCCTCACAGACATCTATCTAATATTTCACCCCAACACCAGAGAATACACTTTCTATTAAAAGCACCCCACGGAACTTCTCCAAAATAGAACATATACCTGGGCACAGGGAAAAACTCAACAAATATAAAAAGTTTGGAAATAATCTCATGCATTCTATCGACCAAAGTGCAATAAAACTCTATCAACACCAGTATAAACCCTAAAACCTACAAAGAACACATGGAGACTAAACAACACGCTCCTGAATAGTGAATGGGTCAAGGAGGAAATAATGAAAGAAATAAAAAACTTCCTGGAACTGAATGACAATGATAATACACACAGCAAAACCTATGGGAAACCTTTAAGAAGTAGCAGTCCTAAGAAGGGAAGTTTATAGCTCTAAAGGGCCTACATTAAAAAAACATGAAAAGAGCACAAGTGAACGATCGGAACACTACAGCTTAAATTACATTTAGAGACAAACAAACAAAAATGAACCTACCACCACAGACAAGAGAAATAACAAAAATCATAGCATAGATCAATGAAATAGAACAAATGCATAACAAAAAAATCATGAATCCAAAAGTTGGTTTCTTTGAGATAATGAACAAGATAGACAGACCTCTACCCATTTAACAAAAGAAATGAGAGGAACAACTCCAAATAAATAAAAATCTGGTGATGAAATGGGGAATATCACAAAAGACAATGAAAAGATCCAGACAACCAGAAGGATTAACTCAAAAACCTATACTCTACTAGTTTGAAAACCTAAAGAAATGATGAATATCTGAAATCCCGGGGAATCACCAAAGCTCGACCAGGAAGAGATCAACAGTTTAAATATACCAATAAGATATGAAGAAATTGATGATGAAATAAGCAGCCTCCGCAACAAAAAAATGCCCAGAGCCCAATTGTTTTCCCTGCAGATTTTTAATAAGAATATTTTAAAAAGACTACAACCATTACATACTCAAGTTTTTTAGAATGATCAAATGGAGGGATTTGCTCTCAATTTTCTATGAAGCCAGCATCCCACTATTACCAAAACAGGCAAACATACAAACAAAACAAGGAGAATTAAGGACCCATCTCCCTAATGACCACAGATGCCATAAATTCTAAACAGGATACGGGCAAAAAAGTCGCATAAGACCCACTCAAAGAAGAGCATCCATCAATGAACCAGTGGGATTCATACCAGAGATGCAGGGATGGTTCAACAATAAGGAAAAAATCATAAATATCATCAAGCATATAAATGGACGGAAGGAAAAAACCACACAAACCCACATCAAAATCTCAATCAATGTAGTAAAGGCCTTTGACAAAAATCAGCATCCCTTCATGTTTAAAGTCCTGGAGGGAACTGGATTTGAGGGTATCATTTCCTTAATGTAATCAAAGCCATTGTTGTGGTTTTTAATTAAGTGTACCCCCAATAGGCTGTAAATATTCAGGAGCATTTGGTCCCTCCAGTTGGTGGCACTGTTTTCAGAGGTCTTAGAGAATGTGTGGCCATGCTGGGGGAAAGTGTGGGTCACTGGGGGCAGGCTTTAGTGAGTTTTAAGCAAGCCTCGTGGTCTACAGGTTTGCTCTCAATCTCTCTTCTTCCTGTCTATTTGCGAGATGAGATCCAGCTGCCATGCCTCCCTGCTGCCCTCCCTCACAATGGACTCTAATTCCATTCCCGGGAACCGACAATCGTAAGCTCAAAAAACTCTTCCTTTTATAAGTTCCCTGGTCATGGTGCTTTAATTCACAGCAACAGAAAAGTTAACTAATACAAACTATAAGGAAACCCAAAGCCCAACATCATCCTAAATGGGGAAGCGACAGCAAGCATTCCCTTTAAGGGCAGGAACTCAGCAAGGCTGGCCCATGTCACCACTCACCTTCAGTATGTGCTTGAAACCCTTGCTAGGGCAAATAAGGTAAGAAAAGGAATAAAATTGAAAACAAAAGAATTTATGTAATTCTTATTTGATCCATGATGCTATCAAAAGCATAAAAAAAGAAAAAAAAAAAACTCCACCAGAAAAACTCCTAGAAAATGAGTAAGAACTTCAGTAAAGTGGCCGGATAAAAAATAAACCTAGAGACATCAGGAGGCCGTTTCTCCTACAACCAACAATAAGCAACTGAAGGAAGACTCAAGGAGAACTTCGCAGTTTAAAATACCCTCCAAAACAATAAAATACCTAGAACAAACCTAATCAAAGATACCAAAGATCTCTACAACAAAAATTTTAAACCTCTGAGAAGAAATTGAGAAGACATCAGAAATGGACGACCCTCCCATGCTCATGGATTGGGAAAATAATATAATTGAAATGTCCATTCTACTAAACTTGTATACAGTTTAATGCAATCTCAAATCAATATCCCCAAGGGTTTCTTCACCAGTTTGGAAAAACAAATCCTCAATTTCATTTGGAAAAACAAGAAGACCCCGAATATAGCAAAGCAAAACCTAAGCGAAAAAGAGCAATCAGGGGGGATCGCTATACCAGAACTTTAAAACGATACTACAGGGCTATAGTCCATAAAAACAGCTTGGTACTACTGGCACAAAAACGATCATTTGACAAATGGAAAATAAAACTGAAGAATCAACCTGGAAGCACTACAATTTCAGCCACCCTCATATTTGATAAAGGGGCAAGAAGACACAAGGGAGGAAGGACAGCATCTTCAAAAGTGTGTTGGGCAAAACGGATCATCACTTGAAGAAGAATGAAGTTAAACCCTTATGTCTTGCCCTGCACAAAAGTCAATTCACAGATGAGTAAAAGACCTCAACGTGAAACTCAAACTCTTGAGGTAATAGAAGAAAAACTGGCAGCAGACTACAAGACATAGGAATAGAAAAAACTTCTAATCAGACAGCAGCTGCGCAAGAATTAGGTCGACAATTGATTGGACAAATGGGACACGGGGTCCTTAGAGCTCAAAAGCTTCTGTTACATCAAAGAAACATAAAAAAGGAAGTAAAAGAGAAAACCCAAGAGTGGGAGGAAACCTTTACTGCAGGGACATCTGACAAAGCAGTAATTTCCAGAGTATAAGAACTACTCAAAAAAACAAAGAAGAAGAGACAATAGTAATACTCAAAAGATGGAGTCAAAGAACTATAGAGACTTCACAGAGGAAAGTGAACTAGAGATGGCTTAGAAACATGCGTAAAACTTTTCAACATCACTAATAATTAGGGAAATGCAAATTAAAGACACGCTAAGATATCACCTCACTCCAAAAAGACGGCCAGGATGCAAGAAAACAATGATACCAGTGCTGGAGAGGTTGTGGGGGGAAAGGGAAGCACTCATACACATTGCTGGTGGGAATGTACACTTTGGTACAGCCACTATGGAAAGCAGTGTGGGAGAACCCTTGGAACACAAAATGATCTTGGCCATTTGACCCAGTCATACCACTCCTGGTAGGATACCCACAAGACTCATCTTACTGCAGAAATACATGCACAGCTAGTTTTTGCCGCTCTGTTCACAATAGCAAAAAGCGGGAACCAACCCAAATGCCCACGACTGAACGAGTGGATAGCGAAAATGTGGTACAAATGTACACAATGGATTCTATGCAGCAATAAAGAAAGATGAGATCATAACTTTGCAGGTAATGGATGAAACTGGAGGAAGATAGTATGTGAAGTGAAGTAACACAATCACAGAAAAAAACAAACGACGAATGGGATCACTCAAACCTTTGGATGCAAGCATCATAACCCGTTTTAATATTTCTTGTGGAGGAGGATACAAATATTAAAGAACAACAACAGAACGACTGCCAATCAAACAACTGAACTGAAATGGTGAACAAGGAGGGGTGGGAGGGGGTGGAGGGAGGGACACAGGTCTCTATATTCTATTAATGTATATTTAATTTAAAATTAACTGGTATTTAACTTAAAATTTATATAACATACTTTGGATTAACATATTATACAAAATGTTCTCTCTATAATTTTTGGGTTATACAGTAAATCATCTTTAACATTCTCTTTTACCAATGGTAGGATTTAACTAAAAATTAAAAATACATAAAAAATAAAAAAAAAAAAAAAAAAAAAAAAAAAGCATGGACAAATGTAATGAAATTTACACCTTGAATCCTGCCTATAAGTATGTGTAATAAAACTGCCCTTTTTGAGACTCATGAGTCAAAAGACAAACGAAAATAAAAAAAGGGGGATAAAGATATATATGAAAACTTTTTGTCAACCTTGCATTTCATATCTTAAAACTAACTAGGGGGAAAGATTTGTATGTTCACGAGGTCAAAACGTCACCAACTCAATGGCTGAGAAAGAAAGGATACAGCCTGCCATCATGTAGGTTGTACCAAAAATACTAGCAGAGAAGTTGATCCATCTTAACAGTAAAAAGAAGAAAAGCCTCATACTGCTACAGCCTCAAACATCTCTGAGGACATAGGTGTAACAACTGTTTATAGACTTAAAGGTTATCCCTGGACAATGGGTCAGCCCATGAAGGAAACAGCCAGTACTGATCAGAGTCCAAACCGACATCTCCAGACAAGTAGAACTGTTCTGCTTCTCGGCCACCTGTGCCCATCTAAGCCTAGGACAATCTGCGGAAGAGGGGGAGTTGTAGAATGTAAGGGCTGGTGAATTGGGTGAATGGTAAACTACGACATAATAGTCTGGAGACCACTTATTTGATCAACTTGATTTGACATTCAAGCCCCTCCAGCTGGATGGTGGGAGCCGTGGGGCTGTGTGGGTCTGGGGCACAACTTCTTGCAAAGTGGTTTTATAGGAAGGATGCTTGTCCTAAAAAAAAAAAAAAAGGAGCGAGATACTGAAAAGACCTTAAAGCAAGTTTTGCATGCCAGGCTGAAAAGGCCAAGAGCTTGGAGGAAGATAGGTCATTAAAAAATCCACTCTGTAAGATTTGCAGTGTAAAAGAGTAAGACTTAAAAATAACATATTTATATAGAGAGCTATTTCAGTAAGAGAGTTATACACAAATACAAAATTAAACCATATAAGTTAAAGGAATTGATTTCTCTGAAGTAATAATCCAGTCATAAAGCTTTAAAAAGCAAAGTGGTCCGCTTGGGCGTGTGGCCGGGCAACCCGTTAAATCCTAGCACTCAGGAGGCAGAGGCAGGCGGATCTTTGTGAGTTCAAGGCCAGCCTGGTCTAGCATAGTGAGTTCAGGACGCCTGGGGCCTAACAGGGACCCTGTCTCGAAAAACAAAATAAATAAATAATAAGAAATAAATAAATAAATAATAGCAAAGTGGATATTGGGTAAAATTTATTTAAATTTATTTAGCAGGTACTCAACTCTGCCCAAGCTTGATCCACAAAGTATAGGATATTTTAATGTCTTAGTGAATTGTTTAGATTTGTTAAATTTGGGTGTAGGTTATGGTGAAAATGGTAATACAAATTAACTAATTGGGAATAGTAAAATGCTAGTTGTTTTTTTTATAGTTTGTATTGGGTTCAGGTACACAAATGGTCTCTAAATTTTTCCATGTTATAAAGTATCACCTTGTAACATATTCTTTTACCTGTAGAATAAATTAACTAAAGGAATTAAGTTCACTTCCCAAATAAGTAGAAGTCGTAGTCCAGTCATATAGCATTAGCAAAGTGTTTATTGGGTACAATTTATTTAGCAGGTACTCCACTCTGCCCAAGCTTTATCCACATCGTATAGGATTGTTCAGGGCTTCGTGACATGTTTCGGTTAGTGTTTTCCCTTTACAGGTGTAGGTTTTTTTGTGCACCTGGTCATACACGTGCACTCCCGTGCGCATCTAAACTTCTTCCTGTTTTTCTTTAGCTTTCTCTTGGGTGCCGGTACCCCCTAGGTCCTCTCGGGATCTTTTTCTGCCTTCTCCCCATCCACATTTGTACCACTTATTATTTTTCCGCGTCAGCCACTTATCCCGGCACTCCGCGTTCAATTTCCTTCCCACGCCGTCGCCATCCCATCCATGCCAACCCATTTGAGATCCCTTTACTGCCCGCTTGAGTGCCTTAGGCCTCCTTTTAATGCTATGTGTAATCCACCTTCGGCATCTACTCCGGTCCCCCCCTCAAAACTTTAAAACGACAAAACGAAAGAGGGAGGGGGTCGTATCGCTTTTCTAGGGACACAAATGGAACAACTCTGTGTTTCCCATCCTAGTGGATAAATTTTCAATTTTTTGAGATCTTGAAAACTAACAATGGGAGGAGAAATTTATATTCCCACAGGTAAAAAATGCCCGAAAACATACCAGCTTATGGCATGTGCAGATTGACTTGGAATGCAAGCATAGAGGCTGACCTCTGAACATTAAAGACTCCAGACTGGCTTAGATTCCCACAGACACTGAGAATTTCTCTGAATTCTATTGGGGTAACTGTTTATAAGGGCCCTAACGAAGTTTACATTCCAGATACTGAGAGACATCTTCCAGCCTCTCCCCTTTATAGGAAAAATAAAAACATGATTGTAATGAAATCATTCCCGAACGTAAATTAGAGCCAACTGTTTATGGTAATTTCTTATAAAACAGGTAATAACTTTCCCTTTTTAATTGACTGATAGCATAGGAACATGTGAAAGATAATTCTCTATCTAGAGCTAATTCCAATAGTAAAGTCTTTATGAGCTGTGTAATTAAGCAAAGTAATATTAGTACAGGAAAAGCTCTGACGTCAGCAATGAATTATTCCTTCCTAGGAGATGTTCACTAGGGGATTCAAAACGAACCCACCACACCCCAAAAACACCCCCCAAAAAACCATCCCCCACACACACCAAAAAACGACCCCCAAAACAATGACCCCAACCCAACACACACACCCCCCAACACACAAAAAACACCCAATCAGAACCCCAAACCCAAAAACCACAAACACACCAACACAACCCAACACCCAACAACCCCAAACCACACCCAAAATACCCCCCAGCACAAACCCCCCAAAACCAACAAACAACACGCCCAGCACCACAAAACAAAACAAAAACAACCCCCCCCCAACCCCAACCAACACAAAAGAGAGCACCCTCCACCCCAACAGAACACACAAACCCACCAGCAACAAACACAAGATTCAAAAAACCACCAGAAACCTCCGGCCCACGCAACCAACACAACCCCCCCCACAAACCGAAACCATGAACACACAACAAAACAAGAACAACCAACACCCACCAAAACCCCCAACACACCAAACCACCCCACAACCCACAACCCACAACCCACAAACCCCCCCCACACCCGCCCCCAACCAACCCCAAACAACAAACACCCAAACCCCCAAACACAACCAACCCCACCCCACGAAAGACCCACAACTAGCAACCCCCACACAACCAAACCCCCCAAACACACCCCCCAACCACCCCACAAACACCCCCAACACCAAGCCCACCCCCAAAAACCCCCCTCCCCCCACATCAAGCAACCCAACCCCACCCAAAACACCAACCCAACCAACCCAAAACACCAACCCACCACCCACCACCCACACACAACCACACAAGAAAACCACACAAACAGCCCCCCCCACCACCAAACCCCACGTCCACACCCACACCCCCCAACCCCACCCACACACACCACCTTCAGAAACAACCCCCACACCAAGCCCCCAACCCACCACAAACAACACACCACCACCCAACACCACCACAAACCCCCCCAAAAACAAACCCCAAACCCAAAATAACACACACCACACCCACACAACACACCCCCCACCCACCCCCGCGCAAACCCCCCCAACCAACACACCCCCACACAACCCCACCACCACCACCAAAAACACTACCACCACCCACCCAAAACACACCCCCAACAACCCGCAACCCCAACACCCACCCCCCCCACCACACAGCCAAACCACACCACCCCACCACCGAACAAACTCTGCCAAACACACCCACAAAACTCAAAAATTCAATCAAACCCCCACCCCCCTCCACCGCCAAACCTCCCCAACCAAACCACCCAAACACAACCAATAACCACCCCGCCCGAACCCAAAACAAACACAATCCCAGAAACACCACAGCCACCAAAACACAAACACACCAACAAAAAACACAGCCCACCCACCCACCAGAACCACAGACCACCCACCACCGCCCCCACAAACCACGCCCACAACCCCAAACACCACAACACAAACAAGGGCCCAACCCCAACGACCCACAACCGCAACAAACACCCCCACCACACCCAGCAAGACCACAACCCAAACCCCACCCACCAAACACCCAACCACCACACCACACCAAACTCCACCCACCCCACCCACAACACCCCATGACCCACGACAACCCACAACACCACCCAACCACCCAAGCCCGCCACCCCCCACAACCCCCCCGCGCCAAAAACCCAACTACCCCACCAACCCAACCGCACCAGAAACTAGCCCGAACCAAACCCCCCCCCACCCCCCCAAAACCCCCACAACCCCCCCAAACCCCACAACACCCCCAACCAGCCACCAACCCCACGAGCCCCCCCTGCACAACCATACGACCCCACCACCACCCCCAACCCCCAACACACACCCCCCACCCACACCGACCCCCCCACCCCAAACAAACCCCCCACACACCCCCAAACCACACAAAACCCAAAAACAAAATCAAACCCCACACCCCCGCCCACCAACCCCCAAACCCACCCCAAAACACCCCCACCCCACCCAAAACCCCCCAACAAACACCGCACACCACAACCAAAACCCCACCCCAACCCCCCCCCCCAAACACACCACACACACACAAAAAACCACCAAACGCACCCACCACACCACACACACCAGCAACCCCCAAAACTCCACATGCAAAAAATCCCCACCCCCCCAACACACAACAACACCCCACCACCACCAACCACCAACCACACCCAAAACCAAAACCACCACCAACGCCCCCGAAACACACAGAAACCCCCCACACCCCACAAACCCCACCCCCCACACCCACCCCCCCAAACCCCCCAAACCCCCCACCCCCGCCCCACCAACCAACACACCAACAACGCCACCCTCCAGCAGTCCACAAACACCACAGCGAACACAAACCACCCACGCAAAACCAACAAAACGCACCAATCAACGAAAAACCCCCCCCCCACTCCCCGAAACCCCCCCCACACCCCACTCACCCCCCAAAACACCAAAACCCAAAGCCCAACACCCGCCCACCCCAACCCCCCATCAAAGCAAACCACACACACAACACCCACCACACCCACCACCACCACGCCCCACACCCCACCCACCCCAACACACCCCACCACCCAACCCCAACCCCCCCAACCCAAAAAACCCCCACACCCACCCGCACCAACCCCCACCCCCCCAATCACACCCACCCAAACCCACCCCCCCCCCCACCCAACCCCCAGCCCCCACCCGCAACACCCACTCAAAACCCCACCCCACACCCCCCCAACCACCCAAAGACCCAAAACACAACCTCAAAACCCGCACACCCCCACAATTAATAAATTCCTTTTTTCCTATAATTTTTTAATTCATGTCAATTTAGAAAGATTCCAATTAAGCCCTTTTTTCTAAGGACCTGTTTTATGCATGAAAAATGTTATGATACTTCACTTGCTAACACACAACGCCTCTGAAATGCCATAGAGCATTACCAAAAGCCACGAAAGCAATACAGCAAAATATTGGGTCTCCCTGAGACAATCAATACTCCTCCATCAATATCAGCTTAAACCTCAACATCCTTTAATCTTGTGCAACAGTGGCAGCCAAGTGTCCTATATATATCCCAAATCTAATTGGCTAGATTAGCTTTCTCCTTGGAGGAATAACTCACAGCGGATACCACAAGCTTATATGTTCCTCTACAGGTTAGGAGATTGTTATAAGCCACATAAGACTCTGTCACCCTTTTATAGAGAAACTACAGTTTTCAGATTAGCATACCAACCAAACACCTGTGTCTATACCACAGCTTAGTTTGACATAATAATTAGTACTGCTTAAATGCCTGTACATCCAATAGCTTGTGCTTTGATAGTATGACTAAAAAGGTATCACTGGATAAGCTGTCAACCCACGAAGGGAAACAACCTGAACAGACTAGAGTCCAAAATGACAACTCCAAAGAAAGTAGACTGTTTTCTTCTCACCCACTTGTGCCCCTTTCCCAAAGCCCAGGGAACAAATTGCGGAAGAGGAGGCGTGGTAGAATGTAAGGGCTGCAGAGAGATAGGGGTGAATCGTGAGACTACAGGAATATAGTCTGGACTCCTAATTGATCAACATGCCTGTGCATACAAGCTTCTCCAACTGGACTATGGGAACCTTGGGTTGTTCAAAATTTGGACATAGATACTTGCAAAATGCACCAATTACCCATTTGTACGGCAAACTGAGTAACATCAATGTTATCTGAAGACAACTGTGTTATTATATTGTAGAATCCCTTAAAAATAAACAAATAATAATTAAAAAAAATAAAGACACACATGTAAGTGGAAAAAAAAAGAAAAAAAGAAATGCCACTCTACCAAAGAATCTCTCGAGAGGCCAAAAACTGTGGAGGAAAAGCTTTAATAAAAGAACATTACATCAAGGAAAAAGTACAGAACACAACACAGAGACAGTGACAGAGACAGATCGATGCATCGGGCCGAGCACACTCCCATGGGCCTGGAGGGCAGCGGCCCAGAGGTCCAATCCTCTCCCACTTTTATTCCCAGTTAGGGGATTTCCACTGAGGTTACGGTGACCCTTTCTCTGATTGGTGGGGTCTTGGTGGTTGCAAACCAGGCAGTCTTTCATTGGATCAGTCTACCTGTTCTGTACCCCTTTGTTTGAAACAATGGTTGTGTTTAGCTGCGTGAAGTCCCTTGGAGAGTAACGGGCTCCTTAGGGGGTGAGAAGCCCTCCTACAGGGCTGGGAAAGTTCATCCTGACCTCAGGTAGCTCTGGGAACTAATAACTCAAGGTGGGAGGGAGTAACTGTGGGAACCAGACCTGCTTCAACTAGAGAGTTGCTCCAGCGTGGTTAACCCTTTCCTTTTGATTAACTTCTTTCTGACCTGGTCCTAACAGATTACTGACTTGCTCCCCTGGCCCATGTCAGCCTGCTTTCTTATACAGTACAGAATCACCTACCCAGGTGTGGTACCACCCACAGTGGTCAACATCACTCAACAATCAAGACAATACTCCACAGACAAGGCCACAGGCCAGTCCAGTGGAGGAAATTCCCTATTGAGGTGCCCTCAACTCAGGTTTGTAAAGTTGATGCTAAAGCTATCCAGCACACTGCCTTAGTTCGGATCTTGCTACCTCTTTAAATTCCAAATTCAGTTAGGACCAACAGTTACAGGTGTGAATAGTCTCTATGTTAACATCCTTCATTAAAGAGAAGAACTAGAGGTGGACAACACTTGCTTCCCTAATCATCTACTGCAAACCTACTTTTTAAAAAAATTTTTTTTAATTTTATTTATTTTTGTATGTGTACGAATGTACTGTCTGCATGTAGGTTTGTGCACCCATGTCGTGCAATGGCGCGGAGGTCAGAAGAAGGTGTTGGATTCCCCTGGAACTGGAGTTTTCTTGGAATTGGAATTACAGACAGTTCTTAGCCGCCATCTGGGTGCTGGGGATCGAACCCGGGTCCTCTGCAAGAGCAGTCGGTGCTCTTAACCACTAGGCTATCTCTCCAGCCCTGCAAACCTACTTTATACTTTCAGTGATCAAGGCCTAGAAGATGTCCAGGTCCACCCCATTCCCCAAACACATGAATACACATGTTCTTCCAGCAACTGTTATTCTACATGGAGCCTCGATGGGCTGAAACTCCAGCTGCTGGTGAGCAAATGTGAGCTATTTATAGCTGGGGAGGGTACAAAAGGATGGAATTTTTTTTCCATCTGGAAGTGTTGACGCAACCAACAGCAGGTGAATTCTGATGGAATCTGAACGGGATCAGAGGAATCAAGTCCATCGTCTTCAAACCTGAGCAATTGTCAGAATCACCTGGAGGGGTTTGTTAAAACCGAGTACAACTGATGTCATGGCACATGCCAATAATCCCAGCACTGGGGAGGCCTGCCCTGCAGTACCACAAGTTCAAGGTCAGCCTGGCCTATGTAACAAGACAGTCTTAACAAAAGCAATAGAACAAAACAAGACAAAGTGCAACACAGGGGCTGGAGAGTGGCTCAGCAGGTAAAGTACTTGCTGTGCAAGGCAGGGCCAGAGCTTGGATCCCCAGCAAACACAAAGGTGTTGGATGGGCAGTAATCCTGCTGCTCCAAAGGGAGGGAGCCTTTGGAGCAAGCCTGCTAGCTAGACTAACTGAATCTGTGAGCTCTGGGTTGATTGAGAGACCCTGCCTCAATACAAAAGATGGAGAGTGATTGAAGAACATACCTGACGTCAGCCTCTGGCCTCCACATGAATGTGCACACATATGCATGAGCATCTACACTCATATGCACTCACACACACATGGGAACATGGATACATATGCACCGTTATTGCTGGGCCCCAGTTCAGCCTTGTGGATCCAGTGGGAGGAGTTAGTCAGTACCCAGACTGGTAGCTTAAACAATAGACATTTATGTCTCATGAAGTTTAAGGTCAATGCTGACAGTTGATTCTGCAGTGGGGATTACAGGGTTCATGAACTGTGGTGGTGGGGGTTGCAGCTTTCTGCACTCCATCCTCATGACCTAATCACTGCCCCCCAGGAGGCCCCAGCTCTAAACACCTTGTGCATTGGTGAGGTGGGGTGTCTTTCTCTTTAGCTATCCTAGTTTTTAATTTTATTTTTATTTTATGTTTATGAATGCTTTGCCTGCATGTCAATGCAGTATCCTTGTGCAATTCCTGCAGAAGTTGGTCCCCTGGAACTGGAGTTATAGAAGGTTGTTAGCCACCTGTGGGAGCTGAGAACTGAACTCAGGCCCTCTGCCAGAGCAGCTGGTGCTTTTAACCACTGAGTCATCTCTCCAGCCCCTCCCTTCTTCCTTCTGATTGTGTCCTATGGCCGGCTTGGAGCTCACCTAGTCTAGGTGATCTCAATTCCCGCCTCAGCCTTCCTAGTGCTGGACTCCCAGGCATACACCCCCATGCCCAGCTCATTTTACAAGACATTGCTATACAAACCTCCCTGAAAAGACAATCCGGAACAAAGGCCCCTGGTGCCAAAAAAACCACGGAGAACGATCTCCCAGCAGTCAGTTTTCTTGATTTTGAATCCAAGGTCATTGTTCATCCTCCCTAAGTAATCACAGGGGAATGTGCCCCAGTGTGTTCTCCTCTAGACACCCACATCTGCAGATGCTCTGCTACGAGTTCTTACAGTATCTACACAGCACACACATATAATCCTGCATACTTTAGGCCATTTCAGGTTCTTTGTAATATCTAATACTACAAGTTCTCACAGTGTCTACACAAAGCACACACGTATAATCCTGCATACTTTAGGCCATTTCAGGTTCTTTGTAATATCTAATACAAGTTCTCACAGTATCTACACAAAACACACATGTATAATCCTGCATACTTTAGGCCATTTCTTTGTAATATCTAATACAATGTAAATGCCACACAATAGTGTTTATAACACGCTGTTTAGAGAATAATTTTAAAAATCTGCATATATTCAGCACAGATGAATCTTTTCCCCTTAAACTTTGTCTATCCATAGTTGGATCCACAGATACAGAATCCACAGATATAGATGAGGACTGCAATTTTCCATTTTAATTCCTTTCTTCTGTTCTCCATTTTAAAAACTTATTTCCCATCTTCTTAAGTTGACTAATTCATACACATTCATTCTTCTTTAAAAATTATTTTTTTTTAATTTACTTATTTATTTGTTTGTGTGTGTGTATGTCTATGCTCATGAACTTTTTTTTAAAATTTATTTCTGTATGTGTATGAATGTACTGTCTGCATGCAAGTCTGTGCACCCGTGTCGTGCAATGCCACGGAGGTCAGAAGAGGGTCTCGGATTCCCGTGGAACTGGAGTTCTCCTGGAATTGGAGTTTCAGATGGTTCTTGGCCGCCATGTGGGTGCTGGGGATCAAACCCAGGTCCTCTGTAAGAGCGGTCGGCGCTCTTAACCACTAGGCCATCTCTCCAGCCCTGCTCATGCACTTTCTTGTGCCACAACATACATGTGGAGATCAGTGGACTATATGAGTCTCTGGTGGGTTTAGAACTCAGGTCACCAGGGAGGGGTGGTGGCAAATGCCTTTCACTGTCTAAGCCATCTTGCCAGCCCAACAAATGACTTCTTTTTTAAGACAGGGTCTCCCTGTAGCCCCAGCTGTCCTGGAACTCACTACGTAGACCAAACTAGCCTTGAACTCACAAAGCTCTGCCTGCCTCTGCCTCCCGAGTGCTGGGATTAAAGGCGTGTGCCACCATGCCTGGACCAACAAATAACTTTTAAGAGTCTGAGTTTTCCTTTGAATGTATATCTTCTGGCTCTATCTCACAGACTTTAATAAATAGGGGTTTTCTTATCGTTATTTGCTAAAGGATCTAGTTTTTGTTTTCATTTATGGAAACTAGGGATCTTTAGACAAATGAAACAGTCCTCTTCAGATCTTGCTGTTTGTGCGGTGAGTTTAGTCCGGAAGCTGTTCCATTTCTGTCTCGGCTTCTGTAGATTAAAGCTTCAAAGGCCTGTGGTCAGATTCCAGTGACGTGTGCTAAATGAGGCTAAATTGCACTTCATTGCCATTTAGGAGGAAATGGAATTGGAGGATGAACACTCAGGTCCTAACTCTGCCACTTTTTACTGGTAACCAAATAAATAACCCACTTAGAGCCTCACTTTGTCTTCCAAGGTAGGGCTGCACTGTGTCCTCTTCTTGCAATTTCAGACTGTAAGGAATCTGGAATTAGCTTCAATTAAATTGGCCTCAAGATTCCTTGTCTGACTTGTTCGTGGAGGCAGCATGGAGACAGGAGACGCTGGGTGCAGGTCTTGCCATTCAAACACAAACCTCAGCTTCCTCTTCTGAGACAGGAAAGTCCATACTCCAGCTCCTTTGCCCCTCTTTGTAAGACCTGCACCACAGTTAGCAGAAGGGATGGCAGCCTGGTGCCACAGATGGCACTGTGGAGACCCTCTTACCAGAGCAATACTGTGTGGCTCCCCTGCTACAGTGGTATCTGGATAGTCTGCTTCTTTTTCTATGTGCTTGGAGACTGCCCGGGATCTCCCTCTTGTGTGTCCATCCTGTGACAGGTCCCTCAGAAGAGGTGAACCCCCAGAGCCCGAGGAACACTGCTAATTCTCTGTAGGCTTTCCCAGAATGCCGAATACCATCATCGGCCCAGTCGATATGCATATTCTGTCCTTTTTGCATAACCTATACTATTTGATGTGCATCGAGACACGTTTTTACACACATTATGCCTTGTAATCTCCACAGCAAGCTTGACGGCTAATGTTAACTCTCCCCCCGTTAAGTGGGGGAAGGCTGGTACTCAGAAAACATGAGCTATTTTCCCATAGAAGCAGGCTCAGAGGTTGAATCCCAAATGCTTGGGTTGGGTCTAGGAGTTTTAACTCCACAGGGGTTTCAGGCTCATCCTAGACATCACGGTTGGTTTTCCTGTAGGTGGTGCTAACGGGTCTCATTTAGAGCCCATATGTCATGACAAAATTTCAACACAAGTGTAGGGAATACCTTTTGTCATTTGCCCATGAGCACCATGTGAACTAGCAGTCCTCAGGTAATGTGACTGTGCCCCAGGAGATAACTAGCAATATGCTGATGAAGATTCGTTCCTTTGATGAGACGTTTAATTCCAGTCACTTTCAGCACTCACAAGCAAGCAAAGTCCAGTCTCAGAAGGGAGTAAGGAGAGATACAGAGTCAGAGGCAGCGGTTCAGGAAGGCCATACCTTGGCCACCCTAGTGTGCAACGTTTGAGGTAACCATGCCTTGTCCCTCCTTCTTCACTGTTCTGTAGATACCTCTTTCCCAGCTCTCAAAGGGCAGTAAGAGGCTCTAGAACATCTAGAAGGTCCACAACACTGCTGTTTGAGGGAAATAATTTGCCGTTGCATCGTTGGCGGAAGTCTATGGTAGGAACGTTGGTTGTTGTTTTTTATTTAAATTATTTATATATTTATCTTTATTTTATGTGTATGAGTATTTTTCCCACATGTATGTAAGTGCACCATGTATGTGTAGTGCCCATAGAGGGCAAAAGAGAATATTGGACAGTTGTTAGCCGCCATATGGGTGCTGGGAACTGAGCTCAGGTCCTCTGCAAGAGCAGCGAGTGCTCTTAACTGCTGAGCCATCTCTCCAGCCTAGGAGCATCTATATGTCTTTTTTTTTTTTTTTGTCTTTTTGAGACAGGGTCTCCCTGTAGCCCCAGCTTTCCTGGAACTGGCTTTGTAGACCAGGCTGGCTTTGAACTCACAGAAATTCACATGCCTCTGCTTCCAAGTGCTGGAATTAAAGGCACGAACCACCACGCCTGGTGAACATCTATTTGTTAAAGACAGATGGGAGGGTGAAGATCTTATTTTTAAAGAAGGCTGTTAGGTTTCCTAAGCTAAAAATGACCTTTTGGGGCCAGGCATGGTAGTGCACGCCTTTAATCCCAGCACTTGGGAGGCAGAGGCAGGCGGATCTCAGTGAGTTCAAGGCCAGCCTAGTCTACATAGTGAGTTCCAGTCCAGCTGGGACTAAAGGGAGACCCTGTCTCAAAAAAAAAAAAAATGACCTTTTGGATCTGTAGCCCGTCACATACCCAGATGGGGACCCCCTACCCTTCTCACAGCATTTTGTTACAAAATGTCCTTTAATTCTTTTTCATAAGGCTCAAATGTCTACTTTCACAAGCTGTTTTCAGGTTTTGTGAGCTGCCAAAGCTCAGCTCATCTTGAACTCATCCCATAGGCCTATTCAGCGATATTCATATCTGCAAATGAGGGGTTCTCTGGAGTCCCGGCTGCTCCTGGACCAACAATCTTTTAGACTCAACTTTTTTTTTTTTTTTGGTCTTTTTGAGACAGGGTCTCCCTGTAGCCCTAGCTGTCCTGGAACTCACTCTGTAAACCAGGCTGGCCTTGAACTCACAAAGATCCGCCTGCCTCTGACTCCTGAGTGCTAGGATTAAAGGCGTGTGCCACCACGCCCGGCTACACTCAACTTTCATTTGACTTAGATGATCACTTTAGGACAGAGAGAGGACCTATGACAATCGACATGTGTATACACACATTCACATTCCCTTATGCACATGGATGCACTCCCTTCCAGGTCATGTGCCTGGAAGGACAGACTTAGTTTCCCAGGAGACTGTGCGGTTGAGAGCACGATTGTTGTAACGCTATATGTTAGCTAGCTTTCGTTGCTGTAACCAGTACCTGAGAAAACGTAAAGGAGGAAGGGTTTATTGTGGCTCACACTTCTGGAAGCTTCAGTCCATAGTTACACGGCTCTGTTGCTTCTGGGCTCTGGCATAGAGAGGCAGAGCATCATTACATCATGTGGAAGAGCAAAGTGGCTCACCTCATGGACGACAGTGTTGGGGGAGAGAGAGTCCGGGGGAAATCCCTTCCAAGGCACTCCTCCAGTGACCTGCTTCCTCCAGTCACACCCCTTGTCCCAATACTTCATTCATGTGAGAATTCATCAGAAGATTAATCAAGCACTGAAGTTCTATATAGCTCATATGGTCCAAGCACCTCTCAGAACTCTGGCAGCTGTTAGGTCCCAGATCAGCTGCTGCTCAGACCTTGCTCATCTGCAGCTGGGTTCTCCCGGCCCTCAGAGCTGATTCTCCTACCGGCCCCAGCTAACAGACTCCAGGCTATCAGGAGCTGCCTGTGGCACAGCTCTATGATGTATATCCATTAACTAGATGAGCCTTGATTCCCTACTTCCTCTGTGTCCTCCAAACCTAGGACCATGCCTTCAATTCCAGAAATCAGATGCTGCCTAACTGTAAGTGCTTACTATGGATTCTCATCAACCACATGGCATGGAACCTCTCTAAGAAGAGACCCCCACTCTGCCAAATGGGCCTGAGCTTTCCTTAGAGCCTCTACCATGCTGTTTCCGTGTGGCTTGTATATCTCTTACCCCCAAAACAGCCCATTATGGTGTCCCCCTTTAGCCCCAAACATGAAACCTTTCAGCAAAGAAGGCTTCAACACACAAGCCTTTTTTGAGAACACTTCATACCCAAACCATAGCACACTACAAAGCTATACCCCTAAATTACTGGCTCATGTAGATGGGCCACATAAAATCACACGGACATAGCCATGTATTACCCTGAGAGAGCCAGTGGGTCCATGAGGGCCTCCAGGAAGAGGCTTTCAAAAGCTCTCATGGACTCCACAATAGAAAGAATTCAGGGATTGGGAGAAAAGCAATAAAGAAGCAAGTTCAAGGAGAGATTAAGTTCATAAGACAGCAAAATAATATAGCTCTGGGGTTTCCTAGATTTCTCCTAAGTTTAGTTCACAGTTTGAAATCTAGAAAAAGGAGAAAATTCCATTCTTGTGACTTTCTGTCATTCCCCAAGTCAACCCAAACAAGGGGAGAACTTTGATCTCCTAAGACTGTCTGGAGCAAGAAAGCACAAGGCTGGTGGGAGGGCTCAGCTGGTAAAGGCACTTACCTGGACTCAGTCCCTGACACCCACATGTTACAAAGAGGAGAGGACTGAGTTCTGCAAGTTGACCTCTGACCTCCATGCTCCCCGTGGCATACATGTTCTCTCTCTCTCTCTCTCTCTCACACACACACACACACAAAAACATAATTTTAAAAATTAAAAATAAAATTGCTTTATATCGGCTGTATGAATAGCCTTTAAAACTATTTACCATTTTTTAAAGTCTAGTTTTACCCAAATTAACCCGGCTCCCTGAGAGCTCCATCTCTTAACACTGTTCATCTCAAAGAATTTGGCATTTTGGGGGGGATATTCCCCAAGGAAACATTAAATAAAGAATATCTTTCACAGCAAAATAACAAATGTTTTCTTGTATATAAATTAGTCTCCTGACAATTTAGTTATAAATTCATGCAGTAGAGTTTGAACTAAGAAAATTGAGCTTATTTTTAACAGCAATTTAAACAGTACTTCCTCTGAGCTTTTGTCTGTAGCTTTTGAGAAGCAATTTTGTAGCCTTCATTCATTCACTTGCTCATTCATTCACCCAACATACATCCTTTTAGTGCCTAATGTGTACAAGGGCTCATTCTAGGTACATCAGTGAACAGATAAACAAAACTCATTCAGTTCTTTTTTTTTTTTTTTTAAACTTTTATTACTCACCTGCCCACTTCTTTTTTTTTAAATTTTTATTTATTTTTGTATGTGTATGAATGTACTGTCTGCATGTAGGTTTGTGCACCCGTGTTGTGCAATGCCGCGGAGGTCAGAAGAGGGTCTCGGATTCCCCTGGAACTGGAGTTACAGATGGTCTTAGCCGCCATGTGGGTGCTGGGGATCAAACCCCGGTCCTCTGCAAGAGCAGTCAGTGGCTCTTAACCTCTAGGCTATCTCTCCAGCCCCTCAGTTCTTATATTCTGGTGAAGACAGTACCTTGGAATTTCATGAAGTGGCCATTTATTCATTTGTGGTTTTTTCTTGAAACTTATTTTCATCATTTTTGCTTGTTCTTTTAAGAAATTTATTGATTCAAGTATTTAGTACAATGTATTTTTAAAATTTTATTTATTTTCGTATATGTATGAATGTACTGTCTACATGCAGGTCTGTGCACCCGTGTCATGCAATGCCGTGGAGGTCAGAAGAGGGCGTCGAATTCCCCTGGAACTGGAGTTAAAGACGGTTCTCAGCCGCCATGTGGGTGCTGGGGATCGAACCTGGGTCCTCTGCAAGAGCAGTCGGCGCTCTTAACCGCTAGGCTATCTCTCCAGCCCCAGTACAATGTATTTTGATCATATTCAGACCCCCCCCATCTCCATCCTCATCTTGTGACCCCCTATGTCCTCTGTTAGCATATGAGATGTGTTGTATTAAAGTGTGATGTGTGTATGTGTATACAACAAATCTTGAACTGGGTTCCAGAGAAACCATGTCTCATTAGAATGTCAGGGATTTGTAATTCTTACACACAGTTGTATATGGTTTTGGGTCAGAATGTGCCCAGGTTTCTTGGGATGAAATTTTCACGCTTGATTTGTTTCTCTTAAACACTGCTTAGGATTCTCAGTGATCAGAAACACTAGGGTTTCCTCTCAAAATCAGTTATTTGCAAACAGTGCATGCAGGCTACACTTTGGCTGTTTCAGGGCATCACACAGCACACTGACCCCACTGAGATCCAAGGCATTCTCCAACGGGTTGACTCCCCATATGGTTTCACTGTGGTAAAAGAAGCTAGGTCCTTACAGTAGGCAGCAGTTAGTTCATAGGCCTCTAACCCAAGACTTTTTGAGTGGCAGTCGGGGTGTTCCCTCAGCTTAGAACAACAGTGTCCTCTAGCTTATTTTCTGAAATCCGTAGACTTCTCAGGTTCCTGTTGCTGCTAAGGGCTGCAGCCAGGTCTTGACAGCCACTGGATGATGATGGCCAGGCTGACTATGGTGTGCTGTGTAGTGGCCACTCGCAAGCCCATCCCCTGGCAAGAGAGGGGCTCCAGGGTTCACACTGGGGTGGTCCAAACCATCTCACTGGAGTTTGGGCACAGGGGCTCCAGGCTGAGGACATGGCTCCACCTGCAACCTGAGTTCTGCAAGAGTGGCCACTGCTCTAAATTGCTGAGCCATCTCTCCACAGATAAAAATTATTTTTGTCGGTTTTACATTTATTTACTTATTTATTTATTTATTTAGGTCTTTTTGAGACAGGGTCTCCCTTTAGTCCCAGCTAGACCAGAGCTTACTCTGTAGACCAGGCTAGTCTTGAACTCACAGAGATCTGCCTGCGTCTGCCTCCCATGTGTTAGAATTAAAGGCATGCACCACCACACCCGGCTATATTTATTTATTTATTTGGTGTGTGGATGTGGATGGGTACATACATGCCACAGTGCATGTGTTGGATGTACCACAGTGCATATATTGGATGCACTGTGAGGGGACAGCTTTTGGGAGCCAGTTTTCTCTTTCTACCATGTGGATTCTGGATATCGAACTCAAGTAGTGAGGCTTGGTGGCAAGCAACCTAACCAAGCCCTTTAATTATTTAGTTAGTTAATTAATTGTCTCACTATGTCACCCTGGCTGGCCTGGAACTCAGGCTGGCCTCGAACTTACGGAGAAACAGCTGCCTCTGCTCAGCCCTTCCTAAGTGCTAGCCTTAAAGCTGTGCAACACCACACCTGGCAGCACTGATACCCAAGATCATAAACACTGTACATACCAATGGAGTCCCTGGTGTTTTCTTTTTTAGATCTATTTTGTTTTAAATTATGTCTGTATGTGTTTGTGTTTGTGTACATATGAGTGGAGGTGCCCTTGCAGTCCAGAAGAGTGTATTGGATCCCCTGGAACTGGAATTATGGGTAGTTTTAAGTTGCCAGTGTGGGTGCTGGGAACTGAGCTCTGGTCCTCAGCGAGGGCAGTGTGTGTGCTCTGCGGTGCCCGGCCATCTCTCCAGCCCCAGGGTGACTACTTTTGATTATCAGTTTCTTCCTCTTACATAAGAGCCCTGTGAGCTGGGTAAGTTTTATTAACATTTTCAACCTAGTAGTCTTGCAGGGCAAACTCATAAGAAGCCCTCAAATACCTGATGAACAAAGAAATTATTAAGCTCTCAGTGCTTTACAATAGGACGGTGAATGTCCAGCGACTGATCCTAAGTCTTCTGCTCCAAGATCTGCCAGCCAGTTTTTGATGCAGCCACAGGAAAGGAAGGTGATGACCAGGGAGAAGAAAGAGAGAGAGAGAGAGAGAGAGAGAGAGAGAGAGAGAGAGAGAGAGAGAGAGAGAGAGAGAGAGAGAGAGAGCTTAGTTTTCTTGATCTGCCTCGGCTCCTGCACTGCATAGAAGCTTCTCAGGAGCTGGGGCCTCCTTGAGCAGGGGTGGGTGGCATCACAACAGGATTTCCCAGCTGTAGAAAGTGGGAGGAGATTGGGCTTCTGTTAAACTAGGAGTAGGTAAGGACAGACCGTCCCACCCCCACCTGGGTCGTGTCCTGCACTGCCTGTTCCAGAGTTGGTAGATCAGGAGTTGCTAGTTTCAGTGTTGAGGCCCCAGGGAAGGAGGAGCACGGTCTAGGAGTGACAGAGACAAACTTAGAACCAGGGTCCTACCCCGCACTCAGCACCCTAGGGGCAGTCAAGCACAGGAATGCATGCCAAACAAACATGGCAGAGTCTGGCCAGACAAGCCTTCGCACTAGCTGGTCCCCTAACATGGTGTGGATTTGAATGGGAACAAAGACAGAATTCTAAACACCGCTCTGTGGGAACAACTGGGAGTGAAGAACCAAATTTTGCTACTGGAATTACCTGAACCTCCAAAACTCCTCTGTTCCCTGCTAGAGGAGACAAAAGTGGATCTAATCAATCCTCTTGCTTCACAGGCACGTCCAACCTTTGCTACTGAAAGTCTACGTTGTTATCTACAAAGTTCATAGTCTAGAACCACAAGAACCAATTACAAAAAATTGCAAGAAAAAAATACTTGTGTCTTAAGTAAATTTATGATTTTGTGTTGGGCCAAATTCACAGCTATACTGGGCTGAAGTGGGCTAATGCACCTATTAGCCTGGTGTCTAGCATTGTTTTAGGAGAGGGTCGGGAAGGAATACTTGAAAGAATAAGCTTTCATTTTTATTGTTGAGATGTGGTCTTGCTATGGCAAGGTCCCCATGCCTCTACTTGGCCCCTGTGTACTCAAATTACAGGCGTGTACTTCCACACCCAGCAAGTTTATCAACTTTACTGGGTCATTTACATATAATAAAATCTTAGGCCTTCCTTCCCAGATCTCACAGGTAGGAAGCCACTAAGCTGGGATTCAATCAGTTCTTTTTTTTTTTTTTTTTTGGTCTTTTCGAGACAGGATCTCCCTGTAGCCCCAGCTGTCCTGGAATTCACTCTGTAGACCAGGCTGGCCTTGAACTTAGAAAGATCCACCTGCCTCTGCCTCCCGAGTGCTAGGATTAAAGGCGTGTGCACCACGCCCGGCCCATCAATCAGTTCTTTTAACTCCAAAGCCAGTGTTGAATTCTGTGTATTAGTGCTTTTCAACTGTGGAATCCATACCAGCTTATGTAAAGCTATTTCAAGAAGTACGTGGCTTAGAGAGTTTTAAGGATTTAAAGTTTAAAAAATTTAAGAACAGTTGGTTTTGCCTTCCGAATATGGCTTAAACAATATTTCTGACCACCGGTTCTTCTGGATCCTTGCTGTGGCCCCACCAGGAGATATTTGAGTTTCCCCCTTGGTGGGCCCTTGTCTCAACTAAAAGAGTTGGCAGAGTGATTGTGGCTTCTGAGGCAGAGTGTTACAAATCAGTACACCCGCCACCTGGGTCTCTCTTGAGATGCTTGCTTTTGGAACTCGGCCGCCATGAGGGAAGACGTTCAGACCTCATGCAGAGGCCCATGTGGTAGGCACTGTGTTAGGGAGCCCCCGAGGCCAGCCCTAGGAGCGCTCCACTAGGAGACTCCCGGGGCTCTGCGGAGGGTTGTCCTCATGGTTCAGATGTCCTGCAGCAGAGGAAGATTCCTGTGACGTAGGTCACACTAGGAGGGAACAAGGCACAAGCTTCTAAGACTCCGCTAGTGGAGTCACACCTGTGATGGCTAACCTTCATTGTCACCTTGACTGGATTGAGAATCCTCATGGAAACGTAACTCTGGGTGTGTCTGTGATGGTGTTTCCAGAAAGGCTTAACTGAAGAGGGAGTCCCACCTCAAACGTGGCTGGCTCACATTCAAGGAGAGATTGAGCAAACCAACAATACTCATCTCCTCTCTGCTTCCTGGCTGAAGATGCGTGTGACCAGCTGCCTCCAGCTCCTGTTGTCCCGGAGGCGCCTGCCGCCGTGCTGTCCCCACCGTCATAGACAGTATTCCCCTCAAATCTGAGTCTCTTCTCTTAAGTTGTTTTATGTCAGAAGTTTTGTCACAGCCATGAGAAAAGATACCCATAGCTTCTCTAGTGACCATTTGTAACATGTGTGAAATGGCCAGCACTTTGCAGATCCTAGACCCTCAGGATGGAAGGAGGTGTTCAGCACAGCCTAGAGCATTCATAAAAGCTGCTTAAGTACAATGAACCACCTTTATTTGTTAAGGTGGCTGGAACCCTCCCCGAATCTCAGCGCCCCCAAATCAGCATAGACCACCCTTGCACACGAGCCCAAAGGCAGCAGGGCCTACTGTTCTATGCAGAGCCGGTGCTTCTGGACTCCATCCACACTGGGGTCATAGTTGACAGTGGGCAACAGCGTGCCGTCCTTGGAGGGAGTCTTAGGACGCATCTTAGAACTGTGGTTCTTAGCGCTTCTTCTGTGACCATGCAGAACGGAGGCAAGACTTCCCCACAGGGTAGGACTGTGGTCCTTAGCCCTTTATTAAGCTGTTCCTTCTGTGACCTTGCAGAACCGAGGCAAGCCTTCCCCACAGGGCCCTTCCCAATCTGTGAGCAGAGTAAGGCAGGATTGACAAGAAAAAGTAGATGGACACGGGAAGGGAGAGTTACTGGTGGTCTCTGTCAGGATCAGGTGTGTCTAGATTCTTGGTGTCAGCCCCAAATTATCTTGTTCAGAAGCAAAGCCAAAGTGAGGCCAGACACACGACAGGAGAGGAGCGGGCTCGAGGGCGATGGACTCCAGGGTGCTTGGTGATCGTCTGGAGCTTCTTTTTGTTGGTGGTCCAGGAGGAGTTGGTTGTTAGTTGTTTGTTTGTTTGTCTGTTTTGATTAATAGGGTTGGGCTATGTAATCCCTTTGTTTACTATGCATGTCCTTTCCCATGATGCATCTGGTTTTAATCTCATGCAGACCCAACCATGTATATGCATAAGATGATAAATAGATTTCCCCTAAAAACTCACTCAAAGAATATAGTTTACCCTACTGCGTACGCACCCCAAACCAGTCTAGTCTGAGTTTGTCCACTGTACTTAGTTCCTGGCTATGTTGCATGATGTATTTGGCCAACAGAGGGCAGTAGCTCTGGGTGTAGGGGTGTAGGGAGCTGCTGGTCTGAGTGACCTGTTGCTTTGTTTAGAGAGGGGAGTGCTTGCAGCTAGATGCAGAATCAGCCCTGGCTTGCTAAGTGCACTGTTGGGACAGGGGTGTGTATACAGCTTAAACGAAGCAGAGTCCTGGAGTTCAAACTTCCCTACGTGTCTGCCACAGAAGGAGGCCTTTATTTTGGAGTCTGGTCTGCAGTTTCTCACTGGCTGAGTGTTAAGAATTCCAGCACAATTAACAACATTTGCTGTAAAGATTGCTGACATACAATCTTCTTTTTATATAGAGATACTTCAAATAAGAGTGTTAAAATAGCAATGAACCATGCTTAAAGCTTAAGTGCATGTGATGTTTCTTTTTCTTTTTTTTTTTTTGTCTTTTTGAGACAGGGTCTCCCTCTAGTCCCAGCTAGCCTGGTGCTTGCTATGTAGACCAGGCTGGCCTTAAACTCACAACAGAGATCCACCTGCCTCTGCTGGGATCAAAGGCGTGCACCACCATACCCAGCCTAAGAGGGTTCTTAGCCGCCTTGTAGGTGCTGGGAATTGAAGCCGGGTCCTCTGCAAGAGCAGTCAGTGCTCTTAACCTCTGAGCCATCTCTCCAGCCCCAATGTTTCCTTTCTCCTAGCTATAAACCTACAGTTTTCCAGGAATCTCACAGGAAACGCCATTCACTGCAAAATACCTGTCTTAACCCTGCCCCCCCAACCTGTGCAAAGCTTATAACCTAAGGTTTTATCTTATCAGATTACAATCTTATTCCAGGCATCTCTGAATTACCTTGTAATAGCATTTATTGAAAAAGAAAAAGAAAGGGGTATTGGGGTTTCTTAGCAACCTTTCTTGAGACACACTTTCAGAGCCACCAAGTTCCTTGACATAGCTGTTACTAAGACATTTAGCATGGTATTCCCTTGAGAAGCTCACACCCACACTTGGGGGTGTCCTGTCCTTTTCATGAATGCCTCTTTCTTAAAATTTTTTAAATGTATTTTTATATGTGTATGAATGTACTGTCTGCATGTAGGTCTGTGTGCCCGTGTCGTGAAAGGCCTCGGAGGTCAGAAGAGGGCGTCGGATTCCCCTGGAACTGGAGTCAAAGATGGTTCTCAGCCACCATGTGGGTGCTGGAGATCGAACCCAGGTCCTCTGCAAGAGTATTTGGTGCTCCCAACCGCTAGGCCATCTCTCCAGCCCCGTGAATGCCTCTCTTTTAGTAAGCCCTGTGCTGAAATCTGTTCGGAACTCTTCTTTATCCAACTCCAACTCTGCTTCATGCAGGCTCTTCCCAAAATCGTTTTCTGAGGTAAGGTCAAGAATCCTGCCTTTGGCTTGGCGTCATGGTGTAGGCCTTTAATCCCAGCACTTGGGAGGAAGAGACAGAGGCAGGCGGAGCTCTGTGGAATCAAGGCTAGTCTGGTCTACATAGTGAGTGACAGGCCAGCTGGACTACAGGGAGACCCTGTTAAAAAAAAGACCAAAAAGAAAAACAAACAAACAAACCTCTGCCTTCATCTGAGCGAAGAACTTCTGGGCTGTTGCTGGTAGCCCTAAGGAACTGTGGCTTTGGCTCAAGCCTAGCTGCCTGTGACAATTGTTACTGATTTAAATTCTTAGGTTTGGGGTAGTTTGTTATGCAGCATAGACAGGAGCTCATTTTCTGATTCAAGCTACTACAGTTTAAATTGTGAATGTCCCCCTTGTGATGAAGGCTTGTGTGGTGGTTTGAATGAGTGTCCCCCATAGGCTTTAAGTATTCAGACATTTTGTCTCCAGTTGGTGGCACTGTTTTTGGAGGTCTTAGAAGGTGTGGCCGTGCTAGAGGAAGTATGTCACTGGGGGCAGGCGTTGTGAGTTTAACAAGCCTGGTGGTCTCCAGTCGCCCTCTCTCTGCTTCTTGTGCTCTTTGTGAGATGTGACCCTCGGCATGCTGCTCCAGCTCCAGCATGCCTCCCGCCACAATGGACTCTTAATTCCCTGGAACCGTCAATCGTAAGCTCAAATAAACTCTTCCTTTTATAAGTTCCTTTGGTCATGGTGTTTTATCACAGCAACAGAAAAGTGACTAATACAGCTTGGTTTCCAGCGTGGTATATGAGGAAGTGGTAAAAGAGGCAGGGCTTTATGGGACGTCTACCGGTCACTGGAAGTACACCCTTGAAGGAGATCGTGGGACCTTAGTTCCTTCCTCTTCTTGGCTGTGAGGTGAACACTTGTCGATTATCACCCAGCACTCCCAGCAAACGCCCAAAGCAATAGATCCACCTGATCATGGGCTGAAGCTAATGCTAAATAAGCCTTTTCTCTCTTGAATGTTAGTGATCCCACGTATTTCATTACGGTGGGAGGTCAACGAGCTTACTCTTCCACATGCATTTGAAAATTGAGCCTTTCCAGAACTTATGAGAGAGACACTGCCCCAGAGCCCTCTTGATTCATACAGCAAAGGTTATGTCCACCTTCCTGACTTACCAGGGCACCTGACCCTTGTTCGGGTCAGAAAATTACCTGGAAATGGCCCGGATATATATGCATTTAGCATTCATGAGCACGCAGTACTTCTTCGGGCATGTACACATTTCTCTTATGTTGAAGAACTATCAAGATTCACTGTTACAGAAAAGCTAGGGACACAAAAGTCTACTTCCTCCTACACCTAAGATCCACTGCCAGGCTTTGAAAATGTGCAAACCATCCTTAGGGCTGTACAGAAACAGGTCAATATCTGCTGACCTTGGTTTGCCAACACTTGCTCCAGGTAATCAAAAAGAAAAACCCAGTAAAGCAAAGCAAACCTGCAGTACAGTGAACAGAGGGGCGACTTGGAACAATGATGTTAGAACTGAAGAAGAGAATGACACAACTGTTTGGGTCACAGATGCTTTGGGCTGGGGAGAGGCCCTTTCTAGTTCCTTGTTTTCTACTATATTGAAGGTGAATCTAATCAGGTTTTTAGCTGATCATAGAAAATAATTGTGGATGCTAGATCATTGTGATAATTAACATTATAGTTATGACATTTATTTCTTTTTTATGTGTATTTTTTATAATTTTATTTATTTTTTTATGTGTATGAATGTACTGTCTGCTTGTAGGTTTTTCCACTGTGTCGTGCAATGCCATGGAGGTCAGAAGAGGGCATTAGATTCCCCTGAAACTGGAGTTAAAGATGGTTCTCAGCCGCCATGTGGGTGCTGGGAATTGAACCCGGGTCCTCTGCAAGAGCAGTCAGCACTCCCAACTGCTAGGCCATCTCTCCAGCCCCAAAATTTATTTCTTTTTTGTTTGGTCTTTTGAGACATGGTCTCAGAGCTGTGTTCTCAATAAAAATTGACTTTTTAATAGTATGTTAACAGAATTCACATATATTTATGTTGTTCTGTTTAATGGACTAGGTGTTGTGACAGCTTAATCCAGAGTAAAATTTGTAAGCACTCAGAGCTGAATACTCTCAGGAAATTTAAATTTCTGCACATATTTATGGCAGAGACATATATGGGCATGATTAATAATATATCATTCACTGTAAGCTATATTAAATTATTATAAAATTTTTTTTGAGAAGTGGAATGATAATACAAAATCAAGGGGAGAAATGAACAACTGAATTTCCAATAACTGAGAAAAGCTTATTTTTATATTTTAAAAAATGGATCATGGTGAGCCTGGAGAGATATAGCTCAGTGGTTAAGATCACTGACTGCTGCTCTTGCAGAGGACCCAGGTTCGATTCCCAGCACCCACTTGCTGGCTAACAACCACTTGTAATTCCAGTTCCAGGGAATCTGACACGCTCTCTGGCTTCCACTGGCTTTGCACAACAGAGGTGAACTTGCATGCGGAACACTCATACACATTATGGGCCCTGATATTTCATTTGGCTGGAGCATTAAGGGAGCTGGCTTCTGCCCCAGTAACCTACAAAGATAAACCTGGAAAGATAAACCTGACCTGGATTCAGGGTGGCCCCTGCTCGCCAACTGATAAACCAGCCCTGCAGCCCTCTTTTGAGGACTTGGGCAAAAGGGTGTCACATTCCTGCAGTTTCTAAAGAGCACATCTTGGTTTCCAGAGCCAACTGGAGCCTCTGTGGGTTCGCATAAGCAGCCTTTGTAGAGGGTGCACTGTGAATTTCCCATGCGCCCCCCACCCCCATTCTCTCCGGAAGCCCACCAAATGCCAGTATATAAGACCCTAATCCTCTGCGTGTAAATGAGTTTTGGGCTCTCGAGGCCAACTGCCGGGTTTACCTGCCTCTGAGCCCCCCCCCCCCAACTTGCAGCCAGGAGCGCGTGGACACCCGAGAGCCCCACTGCCCCACAAGGCATGATTCAAAAATCAATAAATGAAGGAATGGATCACAGTATCTCTTAGATTGCTGTGGGTTTAGAGTCTATTAGACATAATGTTTAAAAGAACAATACGAGCTGGACATGATGGTACGTGCCTTTAGTCCCAGTGCTCAGGAGGCAGAGGCAGGTGGATCTCTGTGAGATCCAGGCCAGCTTGATCTAGATAGTCAGTTCCAGCTGGGGCTGCAGAGAGACCCTGTTTCAAACCAAACAAACAAAAAAACCCAAAAAGCCAAACCCAAACAAAACCCCCAAAACAATAACAAAAAATAGCAATATCACATTTTAATATTTATTTATTTATTTATTTATTTATTTATTTATTTATTTATTTATTTTGAGGCAAGGTCTCCCTGTAGCCCTACCTGGCCTAGAACTTGCTGTGTAGATCAGGCTGGCCTTGATCTCAGAGATCCACCTGCCTCTGACTCTTGAGTGCTGGGATTAAAGGTGTGTGCCTTCTCATGTGGCAACATTTTTATTTTTATTTTTTAATTTTTTAAAAATTTTATTTATTTCTGTATGTGTATGAATGTACTGTCTGCATGCAGGTTTGTGCACCCGTGTCGTGCAATGCCGCGGAGATCAGAAGGGGGTCTCGGATTCCCCTGGAACTGGAGTTCTCCTGGAATTGGAGTTTCAGACCATTCTCAGCCGCCATGTGGGTGCTGGGGATCGAACCCGGGTCCTCTGTAAGAGCGGTCGGCGCTCTTAACCGCTAGGCTATCTCTCCAGCCCAACATTTTTATTTTTAAATCTCAGTATTTACATTATAATAGGCAAGCAGCTCTCAAAGCTTTGCCATCACCTGGTGGACTTTACAGCAGTGCAGATTCTTGGCTCCCAGCTCAGACCTGCTGAACCAGAAAATGAGATGTCTGTGCTTCAACAAGCCCTTCAGGCGGTCCACATACATGGTCAAGTGTGAGAAGGACTAGTCAAAGATGACCTCTGCAGCTCCTTAAATTTATTATGCATATAGTTTAGGATAATTTAACATATGTGAGGGAATATATGATGTCAGAGAACCTCGCAGGAGGGACAGCGATGATGAGAATGACCACAGCTCACCAGGACTGCTTGACTACCAACGCATCCTTTCCCTTCTAGTTAAGCCTAAGCCTTCTGTTAGGCCCATAGAGATAGACGTGGTTAGTCTTTGGGTCTGTTTGCTTTTCACATTGGTCCACATGGAACTACCATCTTTTTCTGCTTTTTGCTATTGTGTCTTTATTTGACCTATTGAGACTAGGTGGCTGAGCCTAGCTTGTTAGGGTGCTAGGGCCCAGGCGTTGACCCTAATTAGCTTGCGGCTCTTTACAGATTTACACAGTAGTTCCTCCCTTGGAAGCAAACTGGGGAGAAAGAGCATCCCCTAGAGGGGTCTCAGTCTCATTCATAAAAGAATTTAAGAATGGACTCAAATGGAAGCTTTAGGACAATTCTATTAGAATTTTAAAGAAAAATCTTCAGGACAGGCAAGCTGGGAATCTCAGCAGCTGCCTTCAGAAGGAGAATGGAGGGGAGAAGGAAAAAGCCAAGAGGCCATGAGGCCTTTTCTGAAGAATTCAGAACAGCGGGCAGACTTACAGAGAACTACATGCCTATGGCTGGATCCAGAAGCCCTGTACTGGGAGGTGGGACTTCAGGCAGGCAAAGTTCACTATCTCAGTAACACACTAGGTAGTCTGCCAATATACTTAGCATGACAAGGTGAACCTGTGTGGTCTGCGCTCCTGTAGTTAGAGATGTAACTCATCCTGCTGAGGGAGACTGCCACCATCCCCCTTCCTCCCTGGGGAAGATGGCACCTTGTCACAGAATGCCAGCAGGCTGCAGAAGTGTTCATTCCACAGCCTAAATCTGAGCAGCTATGGCCCACTCTCGGATTCTTAGCTGGGGGTGGCAGACCGCCACCCTGTCTGGCCATGCTAACCTTTACCAAACCAGGAGCTGAATTTCACTAGTGCCTGTTGGGCCATCTCTAGTCATCACCACTGACAACCAACTCTTCACTACTCTTCAGGCTGGTGACCTGACAGGTCTCCTTCCAACCAAACCACACCGGACACTCAAGACTCAAGCCTTACGGGCTTACCTATGCATAGAATAACAGACAGGAGATCTTGTCAGGTGCTAATGAAGATCCATTTATTGTATATAGTGCATCATGCAGCCAATCCCAGACCCCCTGTATATATCACATGCTGTTGTTCTGCCTTGCATCATGTGTTGGATCACAAGTTGAGTCACCAGCTGCTCTCTCAAGGGGTGGGGTTAGAGAGGTCTCATGACTTACACCTGTGCCTCTCTTGGCTAGGTAATTAAGCTAATGCCAGCAGCCACGTGTGGCTTGCATTGCTCCACAAATCTGCCTTCACAGGGGTGGTCCCATGACCACACTGACCAGTGATAGATTAAAGATTTTATATTGTGGGGCTGGAGAGATAGCCTAGCGGTTAAGAGCACCGACTGCTTTTTTTTTTTGTCTTTTTGAGACAGGGTCTCCCTTTAGTCCCAGCTGGCCTGGAGCTCACTTTGTAGACCAGGCGGGCCTTGAACTCACAGAGAACACCGACTGCTCTTACAGAGGACCCAGGTTCGATCCCCAGCACCCACATGGCGGCTGAGAACCATCTGTAACTCCAATTCCAGGGGAATCCGACACCCTCTTCTGACCTCCACGGCATTGCATGACATGGGTGCACAAACCTACATGCAGACAGTACATTCATACACATACAAAAATAAATAAAATTTAAAAAGTAAGCTTAAAAAAAGATTTTATATTGTTTACCAGTTAATGTTATGGTGGCTATTTGCTATTATTACAGAAGGAGCAGTGGTGGATGCAGGCATTAAGGACAGCTTCCCATAGAAACTGGATAGGATTTGGACACTCATCTCAGAGACACAGCAGAAGAACAAGGCTGCGCGTGGAGAAATGTGAATGTGGATGAAGCAATCACTGGGCTAGGCTGGACCATGACGGGGCAGAGAAGGTAGAACTGAATTTGAAGGACAGAATCACAGTGATGCTTGCATGTCATTTAGGCAGAAGAGAGCTGTGGTCAGAGTTGGATGTTGCTGGAACTGAAGCCAGTCTGGTGAAAGATGCATAGAAGCAAGATCAGGTGGGGGAGGAGAGGGAGCAGTCTGGAGTCCATCTGGGACCCCAAGAAGATGGGCACCCACTTTGTTGGCTGAGGAGGCTCTTGCTAGGCATCACTGAAAAGAAAAGCGGCTCAATGCTCGGAGCTTGGTTCCTGTTCTAAGGAGCCTTGGGCTCTAGCCTGGGGCCACATTCAGAAGCCTGCTGCCCACCTACTGAGACCACTGGGAGTTGCTCAGGCGGAAGGAATCCACAGGCTCCTGAAGTAGAGTATTATCTTTGTTTCAGTTTGGCCAAGGATACTCCAAGGAGAAAAATGCATTGCGTCATCAAAGCCATCTCTCATTGGCCGCCCATTTCCCAAGGGGGAGGGGTTTCTCATCCCAGTTGCTCTGTTCCCCTAAGTATTCTATGCAGCCCCGAGGCTGTCCTGACGCTCGAGTTTCTAGATCCAGAGCCTCTGATGTCATTAGGTTATGGGGAAGAGAATGAGACATGATGGAAATGACGTGCCGGCAAGCAGGCTGCTCTGAGCGCTGCTTTAAGGCTGCTTTTGGATTTTGCATTACTACGTTGTTTCATAATGCAATATGCATGAGGACTAGGAACGAAGAAGCGGTGACGCCGGCTTTTCTTCTGTCCTGTGAGATGAGATGCAAATGAGTTGACTATTTTTTTCTCTAACCACGCAGCTTCATTTCACAGTTCCGGAAGGACTGCTGTCTGAGTTTCAGGTGCCAGCTCAGTTCCCATTATCCGTCTCATTTCTTGAAGGTTAATAACTGAACTGATGTCTTTGAAAAAAAAAAGTCATACAATTATGTTGAGGAAAGGGAGAAAATTGTCACAATTACTTCTCTCCAGATGTGAATTTGATGTTCCTTTTGGATGAGAAGAGTTAAAATGAATACCTTTTTTTTTTTTTTTTTTTGGCTGTTAAAAAAGCAACATATTTTTTAAACCTAAGTTTCACAAAATCCATCAAAGAGTTTCAACCATTTGATGAAAAAAAATCTTCAAAGGGAGTTTTGGGAAATAGCCATTAGGCATGTACTGTAATAAAAATTTTAATGGCCATTTTATATTTCAGCTCTGAGCTCATTTTTAGTGAAATTACTTGGTAGCAAACGGAACCTTGGGAGGTGGGAGGTGTTAAGTCTGAGCTGGGCGGCCGCTAGTGACAGACTGAACCGCTGGAGGACCAGCCTCTGGCTGGAAGGAGCCTCCACCGGCTACTCCCTGGTTAGTTTAGAGTTGGCGATGGACATTACCCAGCTAAGGATGTGGCCAAGGAAGGCCTAGTTCCACACTGTTTATCCCAGGGATGCCAGTAGGTGAATCCACTGAAATCAGGGACCAGGACTGAGGCGCGGAGCCCTGGGCAGAGGCGGCTCTCCTGGGAGTCCACAGCTAGTGACTCGCAGGGCAGGGAAGCCAGGTCTCCCAAGGCCTCACAGCCCCCTAGGAGGAAGTGCAGGAAGTTTTCCGTTTCTCTCAAGCTGTTTGTGGAACGGAAACCAAATTGAAACACCAATTGTGGTGTTCAAAGGAACTCTAGTGAAACTGTGTTTTGTGACGAGGTTTTCTGTTTGCAGCAAGGAGTTGTGCTGATATGTCAAGCACTAATATGATAGTGTGGTTAAAACCTCAGGCCTTCCCAACCCAACCTACGGGAAAAATTAAAATAAAAAATAAAACCTCAGGCCTTATCCTGTCTGGCTTCAATACATACTAATTACATGAGCTCATTGACAACTATCTAGACTTCAATTCACTTTTTGTAAACCTGGCATAAGAAATCCACCCATAGGCCAGAGTGTGGATTAAATGAAATTTTACATATGTAATGTTCAGTCGTAGTTCCTGGCATGTGGTAAATATTCAAATGAATTAAATTTCTTTTTAAAAGTTTTTATTTCGGGGCTGGAGAGATAGCCTAGCGGTTAAGAGCACCGACCGCTCTTGCAGAGGACCCGGGTTCGATCCCCAGCACCCACATGGCGGCTGAGAACTGTCTGTAACTCCAATTCAAGGAGAACTCCAGTTCCAGGGGAATCCGAGACCCTCTTCTGACCTCCGCGGCATTGCACGACACGGGTGCACAGACCTGCATGCATACAATACATTCATACACATACAAAAATAAATAATTAAAAAAAAAGTTTTTATTTCTTGCCGGGAATGGTGACGCACGCCTTTAATCCTAGCACTTGGGAGGCAGAGGCAGGTGGATCTCTGTGAGTGCAAGGCCAGCCTGGTCTACATTTTGAGTTCCAGGCCAGCTGAGACTAAAGGGAGACCCTGTCTCAAAAAGACCAAAAAAAAAAAGTTTTTATTTATTTTTATCTTATGTATATGTTTATTTTGCCTGTGTGCAAATGTACTCAAGTAATGTAATACCTGTTGAAGTTTCTTATGGCTGGGAACTGAACCTAGGCCTTCTACAAAAGCAGCCAGGACTCTTAACCTCTGAGCCATCTCTCTAGCCGGGAATTACATTTCTTTTCAGGAGCACACCTATTACAATTGTGATATTGAAAAGCTCTGGGTATCTCCGTCCCTTTCTACAACAGCAGCATGGACCCAAGGGGTGGGATAAAGAATACAATTCTGGTCTCCACTGAAGTGTCTCTTTCTTGAGTGTTTGAGGCTGGGTGGGGGTGGGAATAAAAGCACCCGTGAGCCAACCCTGTCGTGAACAAGCCACTGATTTTTCTCTCCGGTTTGGGAGCGTAGAGGGCTGCCGAGCAGCCATGGGATAGTTTCCAAAGGACTCTGAGTGCCGTTCCTATTTCCCCTATCATTCCTGTCTTTTGCTGGAATTGGAAGTAATCCTCCTGGGCTATCATTTTAGAGGACAGAACATTTCCAATCCTTAAAAAAACATCTTTCTAAAAAAGTATTCCTGCTAGAGACAGTGTGGAGACTCATCTGAACCTGGGCTGTTTCCAGAACTAGGCTGTTCCCACTCCCTGGGAATGGCTGTACAACCATTCCCAGGGAGGAAGAGGGTTTGTGAGTGAATTGAAAGAGCTTATGAACACAGCATGACACTCCAGATCCAGAACCCTAGTGTTATCAACCCTCCAACCGAGTGTGACCAGGGACTGTGCTTACTTCACAGGGGAGACTCTTTTACTCTCACCTGGAGGTGCCGGTTCCACAGATGCAGATTTGAGAGGGACCCCCAGACACCCCAGGGGTAGCAGCAGCTCAGGGTGGGCAGAGAGGCACCCGGTTTAGGCGGGTTTGCCTGGGGACAGTGCAGAGATGTTCTCTCTCCCAAAATGCGACTTTCAGGATACTAGAATATATATTCTGGAAGGGAGAGGAATTTGAAAACATGATTTATGAGTATATTTTATTGTTGAACCCCCCCCACATAACATTAAGTCTATACTCACATAACATTAAGTCTATACTCACTAGAGTTTTTTCTTTTTGAAAAGTCATGCTTATTTTGTACTTTTAGACTTTTTTTTTTGGTCTTTATGAGACAGGGTCTTCCTAGCCCCAGCTGTCCTGGAACTCACTCTGTAGACCAGGCTGGCCTTGAACTCACAAAGATCCGCCTGCCTCTGCCTCCCAAGTGCTAGGATTAAAGGTGTGCGCCACCACATCTGGCTACTTTTAGACATTTTTATGAGCTTCTTCTTCTTCTTCTTCTTCTCTTCTTCTTCTTCTTCTTCTTCTTCTTCTTCTTCTTCTTCTTCTTCTTCTTCTTCTTCTTCTTCCTTCTTCGTCTTTTTTTGAGATGGGGGTTGGGGGGTCTCCCTGTAGCCCCAGCTGTCCTGGAACTCATTATGGAGACCAGGCTGGCCTTGAACTCACAAAGATCCGCCTGCCTCTGCCTCTGCCTCCCAAGTGCTGGGATTAAAGGCGTGCCTCACCACACCTGGCAACATTTTTTACTTAAAAAGTTTAAATTTAGGTTGAGGAAGCTGGAGCAGACTGCACGCAGACTGCAGATTCAGTGACCCCCGTCATGATGAGAAGGCAAAGAGAGCTCATCTCGCTCCTGCTTATTCTGGCTGTCCTCTGCTCCATAGGTTTTGGTCTCTTGTGTTGCAACTGCTTAAATCCGGTTTCCGGATGCATGTATAATCAGACCTGTTCCCCTAACCTTGATGCTTGTCTCATCACAGTAACTGGAAAGCAAAAGTATCACCAGTGCTGGAAATTTTCAGATTGTAATGTCCAGTTCATCTCGAGCAGATTAGAGCTGCCCCAGCTCGAGTACAGATGCTGCCAGGAGGACCTGTGCAATAGTAAACTCGAAGAAGAGAAAAACAACGCAGACTCCTCATTAGGGAAGATGGCGCTGCTCACGTCGTCGGTTTTCGCAATGTTTGGAACCTTTGTTTCTAAGTCTGTCACAGTCAGGGGCTCTCCTAATCTCCTTCCTTCTATATTTTTTTCCTTTTCCTGCCGCACTCTAAAGCCTGTGTATTTTCCAACCCTATCTTTTGGGGAAAAAAATTAAATTAAATTTAATGTGTGTATTTACCTTGCATGTATATAGGTGCAGAAAGAGACTGAATCAGCCAGGCGTGGTGGTGCACGCCTTTAATCCTAGCACTCAGGAGGCAGAGGCATATGGATCTTTGTGAGTTCAAGTCCAGCCTGGTCCACAGAGTGAGTTCCAGGACAGCTGGGGCTACAGGGAGACCCTGTCTCAAAAAGACCAAAAAAAAAAAGTTTTTATTTCTTGCCGGGAATGGTGACGCACGCCTTTAATCCTAGCACTTGGGAGGCAGAGGCAGGTGGATCTCTGTGAGTGCAAGGCCAGCCTGGTCTACATTTTGAGTTCCAGGCCAGCTGAGACTAAAGGGAGACCCTGTCTCAAAAAGACCAAAAAAAAAAAGTTTTTATTTATTTTTATCTTATGTATATGTTTATTTTGCCTGTGTGCAAATGTACTCAAGTAATGTAATACCTGTTGAAGTTTCTTATGGCTGGGAACTGAACCTAGGCCTTCTACAAAAGCAGCCAGGACTCTTAACCTCTGAGCCATCTCTCTAGCCGGGAATTACATTTCTTTTCAGGAGCACACCTATTACAATTGTGATATTGAAAAGCTCTGGGTATCTCCGTCCCTTTCTACAACAGCAGCATGGACCCAAGGGGTGGGATAAAGAATACAATTCTGGTCTCCACTGAAGTGTCTCTTTCTTGAGTGTTTGAGGCTGGGTGGGGGTGGGAATAAAAGCACCCGTGAGCCAACCCTGTCGTGAACAAGCCACTGATTTTTCTCTCCGGTTTGGGAGCGTAGAGGGCTGCCGAGCAGCCATGGGATAGTTTCCAAAGGACTCTGAGTGCCGTTCCTATTTCCCCTATCATTCCTGTCTTTTGCTGGAATTGGAAGTAATCCTCCTGGGCTATCATTTTAGAGGACAGAACATTTCCAATCCTTAAAAAAACATCTTTCTAAAAAAGTATTCCTGCTAGAGACAGTGTGGAGACTCATCTGAACCTGGGCTGTTTCCAGAACTAGGCTGTTCCCACTCCCTGGGAATGGCTGTACAACCATTCCCAGGGAGGAAGAGGGTTTGTGAGTGAATTGAAAGAGCTTATGAACACAGCATGACACTCCAGATCCAGAACCCTAGTGTTATCAACCCTCCAACCGAGTGTGACCAGGGACTGTGCTTACTTCACAGGGGAGACTCTTTTACTCTCACCTGGAGGTGCCGGTTCCACAGATGCAGATTTGAGAGGGACCCCCAGACACCCCAGGGGTAGCAGCAGCTCAGGGTGGGCAGAGAGGCACCCGGTTTAGGCGGGTTTGCCTGGGGACAGTGCAGAGATGTTCTCTCTCCCAAAATGCGACTTTCAGGATACTAGAATATATATTCTGGAAGGGAGAGGAATTTGAAAACATGATTTATGAGTATATTTTATTGTTGAACCCCCCCCACATAACATTAAGTCTATACTCACATAACATTAAGTCTATACTCACTAGAGTTTTTTCTTTTTGAAAAGTCATGCTTATTTTGTACTTTTAGACTTTTTTTTTTGGTCTTTATGAGACAGGGTCTTCCTAGCCCCAGCTGTCCTGGAACTCACTCTGTAGACCAGGCTGGCCTTGAACTCACAAAGATCCGCCTGCCTCTGCCTCCCAAGTGCTAGGATCCTTAATAGGTGGTGACGCCCACGCACATCTGGGCTACTTTTAACATTTTTATTCGAGCTTCTTTCTTCTTCTTCCCTTCTTCTCTCTTCTTCTTTCTTCTTCTTCTTCTTCTTCTTCTTTCTTCTTCTTCTTCTTCTTCTTCTTCTTCCTTCTTCGTTCTTTTTTTGAGATGGGGTTGGGGGGCTCCCTGGTAGCCCCAGCTGTCCTGGAACTCATTATTGGAGACCAGGCTGGCCTTGAACTCACAAAGATCCGCCTGGCCTCTGCCTCTGCCCTCCACTAGTGCTGGGAATTAAGAGCGTGCCTCACCACACCTGGCAACATTTTTTTACTTAAAAGTTTAAATTGTAGAGTTGAGGAAGCTGGAGCAGACTGCACGCAGACTGCAGATTCAGTGACCCCCGTCATGATGAGAAGGCAAAGAGAGCTCATCTCGCTCCTGCTTATTCTGGCTGTCCTTCTCCCATAGGTTTTGGTCTCTTGTGTTGCAACTGCTTAAATCCGGTTTCCGGATGCATGTATAATCAGACCTGTTCCCCTAACCTTGATGCTTGTCTCATCACATAACTGGAAAGCAAAAGTATTACAGTGCTGGAAATTTTCAGATTGTAATTTCCAGTTCATCTCGAGCAGATTAGAGCTGCCCCAGCTCGAGTACAGATGCTGCCAGGAGGACCTGTGCAATAGTAAACTTGAAGAAGAGAAAAACAGCAGACTCCTTATCAGGGAAGTGGTCGCTGCTCAGTGTGTTGGTTTTCGCAGCCTTTAGACCTTTGTTTCTAAGTCTGTCACAGTCAGGGGCTCTCCTAATCTCCTTCCTTCTATATTTTTTTCCTTCCCTGCCGCACTCTAAAGACCTGAAATGTATTCCAACCCTATCTTTGGGAACAAAATTAAATTAAATTATAAGTGTGTATTTACCTGCATTGTATTATAGGTGCAGAAAGAGACTGAATTCAGCCAGGCGTGGTGGCACGCCTTTAATCCTAGCACTCAGGAAGCAGAGGCATATGATCTCTTGTGTGACGTTCAAGATCCCTAGCCCTGTCTCACAGCAGTGCTATGTTCCAAGCGCCAGCTTTGGGGCTTTACAGCCAAGACCCTGTTCTCACAAAGACACTTTAAACCAACAAAAAAATAAACAAAAAAAAAAAAAAAAAGAGACGGAATCATCCAGATTTGGCTTTTAAAAATTTGTTTTAAATTACATCTATTTATGAACATGTGTGTATGTGTGTGTGTGTGGGGGGTGGTTCTTGTGCTCTATGATGTACGTGGCGATTCTCTCCTTCTACCATGTGGGACCAGGGGATTGAACTCAGGTCATCAGAGTCTTGGCAGAAAGTGCCTTTCTCTGCTGAGCCATCTCACCAGCCCTCGGTTTGGGTGTTAATACTGATGAATTGCATTTGTGGTCACAGACTAGTGAAGCCTCAGATATTTGACTACAGAAACAGGATCAGTTTCCACAAGATCCAGTCTTCAGAATGTATCGCTCAGTTCTCTAATTTACCCATTCATTATCATTGGCTTAAAAATCCTTCAAAACCTGCTAGAGAGTTAAACAGTACTTTCTTGATGCCCAGTGAGCAGAAAATCCAATCAGTCACTTCACACTGTTCTTTGCCACCAAATGACAAACAGCCCAGCCTGCGTGTTTAACCACATTGATTGATTCCACCAGATGTTTGGCACTGTGGAAGAGACTTGCATAAAGATGGCAGAATTTAGGTAGTTTTTCACCTGTCAAATTATCATCTTTGTTCTTGAGGCCAGTGTTCTCTAGAATAGTTTCAAATATTTTACAACAGCTTACCTGAAAAATTTTCCTCACACGGACAGCAGTGTTGGTTACATTAAGCACAATGAAGCTTATACTTCATAGTTGGATGTGGTGGCCCGTGCCTATAATCTCAGCTTTTGGAGGGAGGCTGGGAGGATTGCTGCAAGTTCAAGACTGGCCTGGGCTATATTGTGAAACCCTTGCAAAAACAAGCAAACAAAAACAATTTATATCTCAGGAATTTAAGGGAAATGCTGGGATTCCAGATCATGGTAGGACAGTCTCTCTCTCTCTCTCTCTCTCTCTCTCTCTCTCTCTCTCTCTATCTCACCCCTCTCTTTCTGGTACTGGGGATGAAGCATGTACCCTACAATTGAGCTACACCTTCCACTCAGTAAGTAAACCAGTACTCCCCCCCACCAATGCTCTTTGAAAATGTACTTTATTATAACTAAGGGATATTATTGTAATTTCCAGCAGATAACACTGACTCTTCCATGTCATAAAAAAGAAGATAGGCAAAAGGAAGGAATCTTATTTTAGGAAGCTGTAGAGAAAATGTCAACTTCATCTGAAAAGACAGGCCTGAGAACAGGGACGCTTGAACGCCTTGCTTCCTCCTTGATGCGGCATCTTCTTTTCTTACTGTTCTAGTTTGCTTTTCAATCTCTGTGACAAAACACTCTCACCAATATCAGCTTGGGGAGTGTGATGGTTAATCCTGGGTGTCAACTTGACTGGACTAAGGAACAAATAAGAGAAAAAGGATCTTCGGATTGGACCATCTCAACCCAGATGGCCCACTCCAAATGTGGGCGTTACCTTCTGCTGGCAGGCAGTATTAAAGGCCATGGCAGAGGGATCTGGACCCTCTTTTCCTGTGGCTTGCCTCTCTCTCACTGGTGAGTTTGTCTTGCTGCTGTGATCAACCCTACGGATCCCAGCGTGTACTGAGACCCGCAGATCTGGAATCCATCAGGCCTTCAGCACCAGATTGGGACTACTGAGACATCCAGCCTTGCGGACTGAGCAGTTCCCTGGATTCTCAGCCTCTCCAGTGCAGCGCAGCTACTGTTGGACTCCTTGAACTCTGTCACATGAGCAAATCAATAAATTGTATATAGCTCTATATTTGTCCTGTTGCTTCTGTTTCTTTAGAGAACCCTGACTAATACAGGGAGGAAAGGATTTATTCGTCTGACATCTCTCCAGTCACAGTTCATCACTTAGGGAGTCCAGGGTAGGAACTCAGGGCAGGAACCTGGAGGCAGGAACTGAAGCGCAGGCCATTAGGAAAGCTGCTTACTGGTTGCTCCCCTGGCCCATGCTCAGCCTGCTTTCTTATACAATACAGAACAACCTGCCCACAGTGGGCTGGTCCCTCCCATATCATCCAACAATCAAGAAAATACCCCACAGACATGGTCACAGGCCAGTCCAATGGAGACAATTCCCCAACTGAGGCTCCTTCTACCCAGGTGTGTCAAGTTGACATAAAGCTATCCAGCACACTTGGTTTCTAGCTTCAAGCTTCCTGGTTGCCCGATCTCCTGCTTGCTGCTTCTTAGAAGCTGGGCTTCTGAGCTCTGCTGTGCCCCAGAAGTCAGTTTCCCACGCTACCCTCTGGTTTCTGTCCTCCTGAAGCCTGAGTCCTGTGGATTTCTAGGTTATTCCACTACAGGCACTTTCATATTGGCATCTCTAACTCACACCTGAGCTCCAAGGTTATTCACAACAGTACCCACTCAAGGTGTCCACTGTGTGCCACGTGAGCATCTTTCAGCTAGGGCATGTCCAGCACTAAGCTCCTGGACCCCCTTATCCAACCTGCTCAATCCACATTCTTCCTCGTCTCAGTTCATAGCAAGTGAGACTTTTGCAGTTGCTTGAGTGAAATAACTTGGAGTCCTGGAGTGAGTCAAATGACCGGCCGTAACCCACAGTACTGACTGTGACCTAATTGGGAAGGAGGCTCAGGCTTGTAAGGACTGCTCGGCCCTGCTCCACCCCCACTGAGTCTTACTTCCAGTCTGTGGACAGAACCTTCAGAATACCCCCAGGGCCCGCCCCATCTCACTACCACCTTCATTATAGCAAACTGAGACTGATCTCTCTACATCTGTTCCCTGGATTATATATTTATAAAGGTGTGTGTGTGTGTGTGTGTGTGTGTGTGTGTGTGGTGTATGCACACATGTGTGTGTGCAGGTGTGCATGTTCATATGTGTGTATGGAGCATCCAGAGGAGGACATCAGATGTCCTGCTCTATCATTCAGCCTACTCTTCACCTAATTCTCTTGAAACAGGGTTTCTCACCGAACTTGGAGCTGGGCCAGGAGCCAGCAAGCCCTAGCAACACCAACTCCACTTCCCACTGTGCTTTGGTTACAGTAGTGCAGCAATCCACGGTGCTGGGGATTCAAACTCAGTTCTCGCTCTTGCACAAGTGTTCTCACCCACTGAACCATCCCCACAGCCACCTTCCAGGTAACATTCTAGTCCTGTAGGCATCTCTGTATCTGCTTTGATTCCACAAAGCTCTTATAGGCCCTATTAGCATGAACTTGGGCCCATGTCAGAATAAGAGTCAGTTTTACTAACAGAGAGCTGACACGGCTTTTTATATTTAGACTGCCCTCCATTGTTTTCTAAATTGGCTTCGATGATTAATTAATTATTAATTAGTTAATGCGGCTTCTCTTTACGTAGCCCAGTCTTGCCTCTATCTCCCTATCTAGCCTGTTGGCCTCCCTCTCCCTCCCGGGATCCGGGATTATGGGCGTCTGTCACAGAAGACAGCTTCTTTTGTCTTATCTCCTCTGCTCTCTAATTCAGGACCTTTGCCCTTCCTTGCATTTAGCAGCCACATTTCTGCCTCTGTGCCTTTGCACTGACTTTCCATTTAACCTGAAACATTCTCTCCCCCACCCCAAATAACCAGTCTGGCTCCCTCCTAACCTCATTCACGTCCTGCTGCAGTCTCCTCTCAAGGTCTTTCCTGAATCCTCTGGTAAACTTTCAACCTGGGGTCACTCCTCAGCCTCCCTTTCCATTCGCTCTTCTTTATAATTCTTTGTTTTTGAGACATTGCCGTGCCATATAGCCCAGGATGGCCTCGAACTTGTGATCCTCTGCTTCAGGCTCCCAGATGTTGGCATTATAGGCATTGTTTTTCTCTGTAGTTTTTATTGCCATCGAAGCACCTTCTACTTTTTCTCCTCCTCCTCTTCCTCCTCTTCCTCCTCCTCCTCTTCCTCCTCCTCCTCCTCTTCCTCCTCCTCCTCCTCCTCCTCTTCCTCCTCCTTCTCCTCCTTCCTCTCTTTGTTTGTTTGTTTGTTTGTTTGTTTGAGACAGGATCTCCCTGTAGCCCCAGCTGGCCTGGAACTTACTATGTAGACCAGGCCGACTCAGTTTCACAGAGATTCACCTGCCTCTGTCTCCCGAGTGCTGGGATTAAAGGCATGCCCAGCTTCCTTCTTTTTTTAAAAAAAGATATATTTATTGTTTTAATTTTATGTGTATAAGCATTTTGCCTGCAGGTAATCACACTACTTGAGTGAAATATCTGCAAAGGCCAGATCTACTGGAACTGGAGTTATGGAGAGTTGTGAGCTGCCATGTGGGTGCCGGGAACTGAAGGTGGATCTAGTGCTCTTAACCACTGAGCCATCTCTCCAGCTCAAACTTTGCTTCTTTACTGATTTGTTATTTTTCTCCACTTGCTAGAAGTGAGATCACTATGTCTAGGAAATTTGAGGAAGTTTTTGTTGTTGTTGTTCACTCTCACTTCTAGAACAATTCTGGTAAGGACTCAGTAAATACTTGTTTAATAAATAATGTCTGGTTCCTAGTTAGTGCCCAGAAAATATATGTTTTTTAAATATTTTTTAAATTTTATTTATTTATTTTTACATGTATGAATGTACTGTCTGCATGTAGGTTTGTGCACCTGTGTTGTGCAGTGCCACGGAGGTCAGAAGAGGACATCGGATTCCCCTGGAACTGGAGTTAAAGACGGTTCTTAGCTGCCATGTGGGTGCTGGGAATCGAACCTGGGTCCTCTGCAAGAGCAGTCTGTGCTCTTAACTGCTAGGCCATCTCTCCCAGCCCAGAAAATATATGTTTAATGAATAAGTAAAAATCAGACAGACAGGCTTCAGGTAGCATTCCATGGGATGGACTCCAGACTGTGGATATAGTTCAGGGGCAAGTGGCTTACCTAGCAAGTATGAGGCCCTAGGTTCAATCTCCAGTAAAACACACACACACACACACACACACACACACACACACACACCCTGCATCTGGCTGTCTTATGTTTCCTCTTATTTTCCTGAGACCAAAAAAGCTGTACTTAAAAAAATTAGTTCTTAGCCGGGTGTAGTGGCACATGCCTTAAATCCTAGCAATTGGGAGGCAGAGGCAGATGGATCTCTGTGAGTTCAAGGCCAGCTTGGTCTACAGAGCAAGTTCCAGGACAGCTGGAGCTACAGGAAGACCCTGTCTCAAAAAGACAAAAAAAATTAGTTCTTTAATTAATAATTATTGTGGCAAAATATATAACATGAAATCGGTCATATTGTTTTTAAGTTCTTAAAATTAGATACATTTCCTTAATATGTATGTGTGTGTCTGTGTCTGTATGTGTGTATATGCATGTGTCATGTATATATGTATGTGTGTATGTGTGTCTGTGTCTGTGAGTGTATGTGTGCGTATGCATGTGTCATGTGTATATGTATGTGTCTGTGCGTGTATGTGTGCGTATGCATGTCTCATGTGTATACGTATGTGTGTATGCATGTGTCATGAGTATATGTATGTGTGTGTACATGTGTGCATGTGTCATGTGTATATGTATGTATGTGTATGTGTGCATGTGTCATGTGTATATGTATGTGTCTGTGTGTGTCTATGTGTGTATGCATGTGTCATGTGTATATGTATGTATGTGTCTCTGTGTGTATGCATGTGTCATGTATGTGTGTGTGTATGCATGTGTCATGTGTATGTGCAGGTCAGAGGACAACCTTCCAGAGTTCATTCTTTCCTTCCACTATGTGGCTCCCAGGATTGAACTCTAGTTGTCAGACTTGGCGGCAAGTGTCTTTACCTGGTAAGCCATCTCAATAGCCAGGGTCTAAATTATTTTTAAACGTACGCTTCATAAATGTGGATTACACACTTTTCATATTGTGCAATCCGCCTCCAGATGGTTCTCATCTGGCAAAAAGAAATTCTGTGTGCATCCACAGGAACTCCCTACCCCCTTACTCCAGCCTAGACAGCCACTGTTCTGTTTTTATTCTCTATAAATCTGACCACCCCAGATGCTTCATTTAGATGGAATCACAGAATATGTATTTGCCTTTTTGTGGCTAGCTTATTCCATTTAGAAACAATGCCTTTAAAGCTCATCCATGCTGTAGCATGCGTCAAACTTGCCACCTTTTTAGTTGTGCTTTTGAGTAACGCCTGTTAGTCCCCCAGGGCTTTCCCGGGATGACTACTTTTCTTTGTATTCCTATTGCTGTCCAGCATAGCTGGATGGACACAGCTTAACTCCTTGGAAAAGCAAGCTTGAAAATGCCATGTCACAGGTCTCTCTGTCACTTTTCCATAGTTGGCTGAAAGGACCTGGTCCCTGTTGGGTGGAGGGGGTGTGGAGGGATCTGTTGGGTGGAGGGCATGTAGAGGGATCTGTTGGGTGGAGGGCATGTGGAGGGATCTGTTGGGTGGAGGGATCTGTTGAGTAGAGGGGGTTTGGAGGGATCTGTTGGGTAGAGGGGATGTGGAGGGATCTGTTGGGTTGAGGGGTGTGGAGGGATCTGTTGGGTGGAGGGGATGTGGAGAGATCTGTTGGGTGGAGGGGGTGTGGAGGGATCTGTTGGGTGGAGGGGATGTGGAGAGATCTGTTGGGTGGAGGGGGTGTGGAGGGATCTGTTGGGTGGAGGGGATGTGGAGAGATCTGTTGGGTGGAGGGGATGTGGAGGGATCTGTTGGGTGGAGGGGATGTGGAGAGATCTGTTGGGTGGAGGGGGTGTGGAGAGATCTGTTGGGTGGAGGGGGTATGGAGGGATCTGTTGGAGGGAGGGGGTATGGAGGGATCTGTTGGGTGGAGGGTTGTGGAGGGATCTGTTGGGATTCCGGAAGTCCTTTTGGTCTCTATGTACTCACCTCTGCACTGTCTTCTTATAGGAATTCTCCCGTTTTAACGGCCATATCAACCCGTTATCCTATGAAACGCTACCCCCCCCCCCGTACCAATCAATTCACATGTCAGGCAGACCCTTCATAATAACACTCCTTCCCGTGGAAGAAGTGACTCTCTGACTTAGGAAAAGGCAAAGGGAAGCAGTCCTTAGTGCTAGGAGCTAGGACGCTCAATAACTGGGGATCAAGGACCGTGTGCACCTTCCCTCCTCTGCCTCCTCCTGGCTCTTCCTTTGCTCCTTTCTCCCTCCCTCTCTTTTTCTGCTCTTTTCTCTTTCTTTCTTTCTTTCTTTCTTTCTTTCTTTCTTTCTTTCTTTCTTTCTTTCTTTCTTTCTTTCTTTCTTTCTTTCTCTCTCTCTCTCTCTCTCTCTCTCTCTCTCTCTCCTTCCTTCCTTCCTTCCTTCCTTCCTTCCTTCCTTCCTTCCTTCCTTCCTTCCTTCCTTTCTTTCTTTCTCCCCTTTTTATTTTTTCGGGGGGGGGGCTTGTTAAATCTTGCTAAATTTTTCAGGCCAGCCTTGAATTCACTCTGTAGTCCAAATAGTTCTTGAACTTACACAGTTCCGGCCTCAGCCTCCTGGGAGCTGAAGCCCTGTCTCTACCACAGGACTAGCTGCTGTATGTGTTTTCCTCATGCCAGGAGGTGCTTTAACAACTTGATCACATTGAGCCTTTTAATTCTCACACAAATTTTAAAGAAGTTTTTACACTGTGTGTGTGCATGTGTGTGTGTGTGTGTATGTGTGTGTGTGTGTGTAGTCAGAGGACAACCTTCAAGAGTCACTCTTCTTCCGGTATATGGGTTCTAGGGGTCGGACTCAGGACATCAGGTTTGGTAGAAAGTGCCTTTACCTGCTGAGCTTATCTCATAGAAACTTTTGGACATAGACAGTGTCTTTACATTTTGCAAATAAGGAGTACAAAGCACAAATTAAATGACTCCAAGACATGGAAGAGTAAATGGCAATTTTTATTCTGGCTCAAGCACTTTAATTCTAGAATCTACACTGGTCCTTAATAACTCACCTTATTCATTGGCCCATTTCAATATCACCCCCTCACCCATCTCTCTCTAGAGAAGCAGACAAAAAACAAATGAAAACAACATGGCTGGGGTAGAACTCAGTCGAGAGCACTTGCTCAGCATTCGTGAGCCCTGGATTGATCCACAACACCAACGGAAAAGGAAAGGACCAAAGAACAAATCAAATGTCAATGGCTGAAGTATTACTTTTCAAACTGTCCTGTCTTCCAGAAAGCCCTGGCATCACAAGGCCTGCAGGCCTGGCTATTGTTATAAGAAAAAAGACTCTAGAGACAGGTGTCATGTGGGCATTGGCACAGCGTTTCCCACAAATGGCAAAATGACCATGACAAAATCAGAGGCTGGCTGTTCACATTATAAAAGGATTCCTCAGGAGCGGAGATGTAGCTCAGTTAGTAGAGGACTTAGCAAGCACAAGGCACCAGGTTCATCCTCAGCGTTGTGTCAACCATGGGGTGGTGCATACCTGTAATTCTAGCTCTGGGTGGAGGCATTAGCATCAAAAGGGGTTCACGCCTTTAATCCCAGTACTTGGAGACAGAGGTAAGCAGATCTCTGTGAAGTCAAAGACAGCCTGGTGTCTACATAGTAAGTTCCAGGCCATCTGGGTATATAGGGAGAACTTGCCACAAAATATAAAGAAACAAATAAATATTAAAACGTTCAAGGCCATCTTTTACTCAGCAAGTTTGAAAGGCCAGGCTGTCTCAAAAAAAAAAAAAAAAAAAAAAGAGACTCTGATTTAGAAAAGAAATCCAGTGTTGAATTCCTGCAACAACAGCTTGTTCATTCGAGAAGATGTTTGGGGTCAGTCAAAAAACCCTCTAACTAAAATGTTAACAGATCAGTTTGATGCTTTGAAGATCAGTCAGAGACTACACGGTAAATTATTCCAAAAATGATCGTGTAATCAGTGCGAAAAGAAAATGTTATTTACTCCATCCTTTCAAATCATCTTAAAGTGACACTTTGAGGAATGAGTCTTTGGCAGGAAGCCGGGCATGCTCCCACAGGCTACTGCCACATGCAACGTTGTTATCACAACTCATACGGAATTAAAATCAGAAGTCAGTAGGGCTGAGGGTCAGCAGGTTTCCAAGCTCAGAGTCTGTTTACAGACAGCGGGGCAGACCACAGCTTCCCATCCACAAACAGCAGGTGAACCATCCTATGCTTGTGTTTGTTAAAAAGTAACAACTTGTTTTTCTTTTTTAAAAACTATTTATTAAAAAACCTTTAAAACATTTATCTACTCTTTTGCATGAGTGTACACTTGTGTGTTTGTGCTCCTGATGCACTGTTCATGTGGAGGTCAGAGGACAACTTGTGGAAGTCCCTTCAGCCTGTGGGTGTCTGGGATCAAACTCAGGTCATCAGGCTTGGGGGCAAGTGCCCTCTCCTGCTCAGCCATGTTGAAGGCACATAACTTATTTTTAATCGCAGTAAAGGTTCGTGGGTTTTGGAAATCTTCAGTGGTCGTCAGCAGACACTTGCAGTGTTAGTTTCCCCCAAAATTAAAAAAAATGGCTATTTAGGGATCAGCACAACCTGAAATTCAATGGTTTATAAAAACATCTTAGTATTCAAAACAAAACTCTCCAAAGTACACCAACGAAACCTTCAGAGGTTACCTGTGTTGTGAAACTTTAAATGCTGGTTAACTACACAATCCTAGTAGATTTCTTTTAATTTTAAGGACACAATTCATTTTTTCTATGATGTGAAAATGTACAGTGTAATTAACTGGATGTCCATTTTAACAGATTTTAGAATAAGAGACAATCAACTCCTGTCACCAGAGGGCACCAATGCTCTCTCTAGTTGCTACAACCCACAAACCGCGGGGTAGCAGGGTCAGGGACCCCCCACCCTGCTCCCAGGTCAGCTGGGGTCTGCAGCAAGGCTGCACTTAATTATACCAGAGGACTGAGGATGTTCTTTGAGGAAGACCTCCCTTGTGAGCTTCCATAGCTCAGTCTAGCATTTAACTCCTGCCAAGCAGTTCTCAGCAGCAGCTCATGGATGCATCCACTGCCCATGTGTTTATTGAGCACATACTGTGTAACAAATCACCACACACTGTGTGGGTTTAAACAACCAAAGCTATTCACCTATGGGGTCTCATGTAGCCCAAGCTGGCTTTTCTTCTATGTTGCTGAGGACGACCTTGAGACAGGGTCTCCCTGTAGCCCCAGCTGGCCTTGAACTCACAGAGATCCACCTGCCTCTGCCTCCCGAGTGCTGGGATTAAAGGTGAGCGCCACCATGCCCAGCAACCTTGAACTTCTGAGTACTGGGAGTTACAGTGCATCACCACACTGGCTTTAAGCACTTCTGGGGGTTCAAGGCAAACACTGCCAACTGAGCTACATTCCTAGCCCCTTATTTAAAAGTTTTTATATTTATTATTATTATTATTATTATTATTATTAATGTGTGTGTTGGCACGCATGTGGAGTTCAGAGGAGAACGTGTGGGAATCAGTTCTCTAGTTCTGCCAAGTGGGTTCTGGGGTCAAGCTCAGGCTGCAGGCTGATAAGCCTACCCTTGCGGCCCCTCAGCCCCTTACTTTTAATTAAAAAAAATCTTTTTGAGACTGGATCTCACTATGTATCCCAGACTGACTTAGAACTCAGATGCCCTCTGCCTCCACTGTCCAGAGCTGGGATCACGTGCATACCCATCACGCCCAGATTCCTTCCAGTTCTCTCAAGGGCAGTGTCTGAAGTGAACATCCCTGAACCCCTTTCCCGGAAGGCCTTCCCCAGAGCAGCTTCCTAGCTGCCATGCCCTCTGGGTGCTGTGTGTAGTCTTGACTGTGGTCACGTGGCTTCCTTTTTGTCCTCTGGGGTCAGTGTAATACGGATACATGTGATTACACTTAGGAATGTCATGGGCTGAACTGTGACCCTCCCTGGAATCCGTATTCCATATGCTGAGACTGGATTTGGACCCCGCCCCACTGCATACATGATTTAGTTAAATGAGGACCCCAGGTGTTCTGATGCTGAAGAACTGCCTAGTGATGAGGTATGGAGGAGAGCGCAGCCTCCTCCCTCTCTCTCCCGCCCTCTCGTCCTCCCTCTCCACATTGCCCTTGCTCTCTCTCCCTCCCTCTCCCTCTCCCTGCACGTACAGCACAGGTCACGTGAGGACACAAAGAAAAAGTGGCTGTCTGTGAGTCAGGGACAGACCTCACCTGAACTCGGTGTTGATGGTGCACTTCAGATTCCAGAAATGTGAGAGAATAAACGTCTGTAGCTCAAGCTGCACAGCCTGTGCGTTCTGCACACCCTGGCCCATCTCCGAAGGTCCAGGCAGTCCACCCGCCTCCTCGGGGGTAGCTTTGCCATATCATGTGATATTCTTCATAGGTTCTTGGGGTTAGCACTGAGCTGGAAGAGGAGCAACACTAACTGAATGCCTTACAGAAGCTTCTCAAGGAAATAACTTGGAAGTTGAGGCTGGAGCCTAGATAAAGGTTAGGCAAGTTTAGGGGAAGTGGGGGGTTAGGGGAGGACTGCTTACAAAGAGGGAGGATCAGAGAAGGAGCAGAGGAAATGGACTGCAAGGGCTTGGTTTGGGAGTGTGATGGGCCAGGGCAATGGAGTCGGGAAAGCTCTGATGGAGTCTGCATAGGATCTTCGGGTAACATTAAATGTTAGCGTTGGTTGGACTGGCACTACAGATCATCCAGAGCTGAGCCCAGGAGCCAGGCAGAAGCCAGTGAGGCTACAGCATTAGTCTGGATGTGGTTATCCTCCAAATGGGACCTCTCGGCCACGTGATACCACCATGATGTGATGCTGCAGCCCAAAGAAACCGGCCCCAGGGACCTCTGAAACCATAAGCCAGAAGAAACCTTTCCTTCTTTGTTTTTTTTTTTTTTTTTTTTTTTTTTTTTTTTTTGTCTTTTTGACGACGGTCTCCCTGTAGCCCCAGTGACCTGGGAACCATAACACCGTCTGTGGGACCAGGCTGGCCTTGAACTCACAACAGGATCCTCCTCCATCTGCCCTCCAAGTGCTAGGAATTAAGCCCTCGACCACCACACCCGGCGAAACCTTTCCTTCTTAGGAAGTTGGTTGTCTCAGTGCACACTGAGCCTTAACTGGGACGCCTGAGTCCACGCCCCTCCTCTAGAGGCTCCAGGAGCTGGAGCATGGTGGAAGAAGGAGGAGATGAAAGAATGTGCAGGGCGGGAGCGGGAGGGGGAGGTCTTGATCCTTAGAGCTCACAGCAGACATGCTTACTACGACAGACCTGCACACGGCACGCCGTGCTCAACTCTGACAGACCTTGCACACGGCGACTGCTTCCACCTGCACAGAGCGTCGTCCTAGCCACACGCGCAGCCGAGCACTGAACATTGGCTGCAACAGGACTCGGACAGACCTGCACAGGCAGCCAGCTCATTCGCTGACAGACCTGCACACGGCAGCATGCTTACGCTGACAGACCTGCACACTGGCAGCCGTGCTACCTGACAAGACCTCGCACACGGCAGACCTGCTTACTGACAGACCTGCACATGGCAGCCGTGCTTCGTCTGACAGACCTGCACATGGTCAGCCGTGTTCTCTGACAGACCTGCCACCAGCAGCCGTGTCGCTCTGACAGACCGCACACTGGCAGCCGGCTCACTGACAGACCTGCACACGGCAGACGTGCTTACTCTGACAGACCTGCACATGGCAGCCGTTCTCACGCTGACAGACCTGCACAGGCAGCCGGATGCTCACGATGAGCAGCTGGTACTGACAGATCTGCACTTGGCAGCATCGCTCGACTGACACGGCATCGGTACTGACAGACCTGCACATGGCAGCCGTGTTCGTAACTGACAGACCTGCAACAGCGTCATAAGTGACACGGCGCTCGTTCGACGATCAGCGTGTCGTCTGACAGACCTGCACATGGCAGACGTGCTTACTGACAGACCTGCACATGCAGCCGTGCTAACTGACAGACCTGCACACGGCAGCCGTTGTCCCTGACAGACCTGCACACGGCAGCCGGCTCACTGACAGACCTGCACATGCTAGCCGTGCTCGTCGACAGACCTGCACATGGCAGCCGTGTTCGTCTGACAGACCTGCACACGGTAGCCATGCTTACTGACAGACCTGCACACGGCAGACATGCTTACTGACAGACCTGCACACGGCAGCCGTGCTCGCCTGACAGACCTGCACACGGCAGACATGCTTACTGACAGACCTGCACACGGCAGACATGCTTACTGACAGACCTGCACACGGCAGACATGCTTACTGACAGACCTGCACACGGCAGCCGTGCTCACCTGACAGACCTGCACACGGCAGCCATGCTTACTGACAGACCTGCACACGGCAGACATGCTTACTGACAGACCTGCACACGGCAGACATGCTTACTGACAGACCTGCACACGGCAGCCGTGCTCACCTGACAGACCTGCACACGGCAGACATGCTTACTGACAGACCTGCACATGGCAGCCGTGCTTACTGACAGACCTGCACACGGCAGCCGTGCTCGTCTGACAGACCTGCACACGGCAGCCGAGCTCACCTGACAGACCTGCACACGGCAGACATGCTTACTGACAGACCTCCACACGGCAGACATGCTTACCGACAGACCTGCACACGGCAGACACGCTTACTGACAGACCTGCACACAGCAGACGTGCTCACCTGACAGACCTCCACACGGCAGACATGCTTACCGACAGACCTGCACACGGCAGACATGCTTACTGACAGACCTGCACACGGCAGCCGAGCTCACCTGACAGACCTGCACACGGCAGCCCTGCTTATGACCGGACCTGCACACGGCGACATGCTTCACTACAGACTGACACGGGCATGGGAACATGCTTACTGGCCCGACCTCGCACACGGCCCCCCAGCCGTGCTCACCTGACAGACCTGCATACAGCAGCCGTGATTGCCTCACAGACATGCACACGGCAGCCGTGCTCACCTGACAGATCTGCACTTGGCAGCCATGATCGCCTGACAGACCTGCACACGGCAGCCGTGCTTACTGACAGACCTGCACATGCAGCCGTGCTAACTGACAGACCTGCACACGGCAGCCGTGCTTGTCTGACAGACCTGCACACGGCAGCTGCGCTTACTGACAGACCTGCACACGGCAGCCGTGCTCACCTGACAGACCTGCACACGGCAGCTGCGCTTACTGACAGACCTGCACACGGCAGCCATGCACAGCTGACAGATCTGCACACGGTAGCCGTGCTCACCTACAGACCTGTACACGGCAGCCGAGCTCACATTACAGACCTGCACACGGCAGCTGTGCTTGCCTGACAGACCTGCACACGGCAGCCATGCTTGTCTGACAGAACTGCACATGGTAGCCTTGCATACTGACAGACCTTGCACACTGTAGCCGTGCTCATCCGACAGACCTGCACACGGTAGCTATGCTTGCCCGAGAGACCTGCACATGGTAGCCATGCTCATATCACAGACCTTCACACGGCAGCCGTGCTCGTCTGACAGAGACCTGCACACGGCAGCAGTGCTCGTCTGACAGACCTGCACATGGCAGCTGAGCTCAACTGACAGACCTGCACACCGCAGACATGCTTACTGACAGACCTCCACACGGCAGACATGCTTACTGACAGACCTGCACACGGCAGCCGAGCTCAACTGACAGACCTGCACACGACAGCTGTGCTCACCTGACAGACCTGCACACAGTAGCCGAGCTCAACTGACAGACCTGCACACGACAGCTGTGCTTAATGACAGACCTGCACACGGCAGCCGTGCTCACGTGGCAGACCTGCACACGGCAGCCGTGCTCACCTGACAGACCTGCACACAGCAGACGTGCTTACTGACAGACCTGCACACGGCAGCCGTGCTTACTGACAGACCTGCACACGGCAGCCGTGCTCACCTGACAGACCTGCACACGGCAGCCGTGCTCACCTGACAGACCTGCACACGGCAGCCGTTCTCACCTGACAGACCTGCACACAGCAGACGTGCTCACCTGACAGACCTGCACACGGCAGCCGTGCTCGCCTGACAGACCTGCACACGGCAGCCGTGCTCCCCTGACAGACCTGCACACGGCAGCCGTGCTCGTCTGACAGACCTGCACACAGTAGCCGAGCTCAACTGACAGACCTGCACACCGCAGCCGTGCTCACCTGACAGACCTGCACACGGCAGCCGTGATTACTGACAGACCTTCACACGGCAGCCGAGCTCATGACAGACATGCACACGGCAGCCGAGCTCACCTACAGACCTGCACACGGCAGCCGTGCTCACCTGACAGACCCGCACACGGCAGCCGAGCTCAACTGACAGACCTGCACACCGCAGACATGCTTACTGACAGACCTCCACACGGCAGACATGCTTACTGACAGACCTGCACACGGCAGCCGAGCTCACCTACAGACCTGCACACGGCAGACACGCTTACTGACAGACCTGCACACAGCAGACGTGCTCACCTGACAGACCTCCACACGGCAGACATGCTTACCGACAGACCTGCACACGGCAGACACGCTTACTGACAGACCTGCACACAGCAGCCGTGCTCGCCTGACAGACCTGCACACGGCAGCCGAGCTCACCTGACAGACCTGCACACGACAGCTGTGCTCACCTGACAGACCTGCAAACGGCAGCGGAGCTCACCTGACAGACCTGCAAACGGCAGCGGAGCTCACCTGACAGACCTGCAAACGGCAGCGGAGCTCACCTGACAGACCTGCACCCGGCAGCCGTGCTCGCCTGACAGACCTGCACACGGTAGCCGTGCTCACCTGACAGACCTGCACACGGCAGCCGTGCTCGTCTGACAGACCTGCACACGGCAGCCGTGCTCACCTGACAGACCTGCACACGGCAGACGTGCTTACTGACAGACCTGCACACGGCAGCCGTGCTCGTCTGACAGACCTGCACACGGCAGCCGTGCTTACTGACAGACCTGCACACGGCAGCCGAGCTCACCTGACAGACCTGCACACGGCAGACGTGCTCACCTGACAGACCTGCACACGGCAGACATGCTTACTGACAGACCTGCACACGGCAGACATGCTTACTGACAGACCTGCACACAGCAGCCGTGCTCACCTGACAGACCTGCAAACGGCAGCGGAGCTCACCTGACAGACCTGCACACGGCAGCCGTGCTCACCTGACAGACCTGCACACGGCAGCCGAGCTCACCTGACAGACCTGCACACGGCAGCCGTGCTTACTGACAGACCTGCACACGGCAGCCGAGCTCACCTGACAGACCTGCACACGGCAGACGTGCTTACTGACAGACCTGCACACGGCAGCCGTGCTCGCCTGACAGACCTGCACACGGCAGCCGAGCTCACCTGACAGACCTGCACACGGCAGCCGTGCTCGCCTGACAGACCTGCACACGGCAGCCGAGCTCACCTGACAGACCTGCACACGGCAGACATGCTTACTGACAGACCTGCACACGGTAGCCGTGCTCACCTGACAGACCTGCACACGGCAGCCGTGCTCATCTGACAGACCTGCACACGGCAGCCGTGCTTACTGACAGACCTGCACACGGCAGTCATTTTTGAGCCCCCCCCCTACCCCGCCCCAAGCTTTTTCTCACAGCCCTCAAGGGCCAACTAACAACCAGTTAGTTGTTAAAGTTAGGAACTTTTTTCGATACATCAAGCAAGGGCTGGTGGTCTGGAACTTTCAAAAGTGGCAGAAAAGAGGTCGCTGGGTGTGGTGGAACACGCCTTTAATCCCAGCTCTCGAGAGGCAGGAGGATCTCTGTGGGCTTAAGGCCAGCCTGGTCTGCAGATCCTGTTCCAGGACAGGCTACAGGCTACAGCTGGGGCTACAGGGAAATCCTGTCTCAAAAACACCAAAAACAAAAAAAAAAGATGTCGACAGAAGGACAAGTACCTAAGTACCTAAAGTGGAATTTAAAGAGTTGGGCATTGATTGGATCTGAAGGGCAAGAGAGGATGGCTTCAGGATCACTCCCAAGGTCTAGTTGAAAGTCTGTGCAGCCCAGTGAAAGCATTTCTGGTGCAAGGAAGTAACACTGAAGCCAATGCTGGAGCCTAAGTAAGGGTTAGACGAGGACAGCTGTGGGCGGGAGGGGCCAGCTGGAGGAGAGAGGGACTAAGGGTGAGTCAGTCAGCATGGGATGAGACGGGTCTGAACACCAGCAACTCCAGGGGACGTGCGCTGGCTCTGGCAGCTCCCCGAAGCTCAAAAGGAAGGTCTAGACAGAGAAGAGAGGACCGGGAGTGCTCAGGCTTTGAACAGTAAATGAAGCTTGGTGCGGAAAGAAGGTCATGTTGCAAGGGTTTGAGAAAGACGCCAGGACAGAGCTAGAGGAGAACACACAAGAGACTGTGTTCCATGGAGGTGGAATGGGGGGGGAGGCAGAGACAGACAGAGAGACAGAGACGACTAAGAAAGACCCAAGTGGGGCATGTGCCGATGCAGGACAGGAGCAGCAGAGAAAGTTGCTTTGCAGACAAGACACAGAGTTCACTCTGCAGCACTGTCTGGTCAGCAGTGGCCCTGATGAAGGCCATTGTGGCCTCCTGGCCTGCCGTGCAGGGGGCAGGGGATGACTCTACAGAAGACGAGGGAGAGGCTTGGGAACAGAGGAGAATGGGAGTTGAGAGAGCATTTGGATTTTACTTGTGTGTGTGTGTGTGTGTATTTGTGTATATGTGTGTGCTTGACTGTGTGTGTGTATGTGTGTGCTTGACTGTGTGTGTGTATGTGTGTGCTTGACTGTGTGTGTATATGTGTGTGCTTGACTGTGTGTGTGTATGTGTGTGCTTGACTGTGTGTATGTGTGTATGTGTGTGCTTGACTGTGTGTGTATATGTGTGTGCTTGACTGTGTGTGTATATGTGTGTGTTTGTGTGTGTATGTGTGCTTGACTGTGTGTGTATATGTGTGTGCTTGACTGTGTGCGTGTATGTGTGTGCTTGACTGTGTGCGTATATGTGTGTGCTTGACTGTGTGTGTGTATGTGTGTGCTTGACTGTGTGTGTGTGCATATGTGTGTGCTTGACTGTGTGTGTATGTGTGTTTGACTCTGTGTGTGTGTGCTTGACTCTGTGTGTATATGTGTGTGCTTAACTCTGTGTGTATATGTGTGTGCTTGACTGTGTGTGTATGTGTGTGCTTGACTGTGTGTGTATATGTGTGTGCTTGACTGTGTATGTGTGTGTGCTTGACTGTGTGTGTATATGTGTGTGCTGTGTGTGTGTATGTGTGTGCTTGACTGTGTGTGTATATGTGTGTGCTTGACTGTGTGTGTGTGTGTGCTTGACTGTGTGTGTGTATGTGTGTGCTTGACTGTGTGTGTATGTGTGTGCTTGACTGTGTGTGTGTGTGTATGTGTGTGCTTGACTCTGTGTGTGTATGTGTGTGCGTGACTCTGTGTGTATATGTGTGTGCTTGACTGTGTGTGTGTGTGTATGTGTGTGTGTGTGGTCCAGAGGTAGTTGTCACATGCCATCCTCAATCTATCTATCTATCTATTATTTATTTATTTATTTATTTATTTATTTATTTATTTATTTATTCACAGGTATCCTTGTAGCTCCAGCTGGCCTATAACTTACTACTCACTAGTATTGATCTGACAGAGATCCTCCTGCCTCTGCCTCCCAATTGCTGGAATTAAAATTGTGGGCCACCGTGTCCCGGCTCCTACTTTAGTTTTTGAGACAGCGTCTTTCTGAGTGTGGAGCTCACTGGCTGGGCTGGCCAGTAAACCCAAGGCCTCTGCCTCTCTCCAAGTCTCCAGTGCCAAGGTTCTAAGCACTGCCTCCAGCTTTGACGTGGGTGCTGGAGTCACACTCATTTCCTTGGGCTTATGTGACAGGCACCTTACTGACAGCCATCTCTCCAGCCCCTGATTTTACTTTTAAGATAGTCTATTATCAAGTTAAAAAACATTTTATTATTTTTATTTTGAGTATATGAGTGTATTGCCTGCATGTAGATAGTTGTGCAATGCCCACGGAGGTCAGAAGAGGGCACTGGATCCCCTAGAACCTGGAGGAACAGACCACTGTTAGCTGCCATGTGGGAGCTGAGAATTGAACCCTGGTCCTGTGCAAGAGCAGCCAGTGCTCTTAACTGCTGAGTCATCTCTCCAGCCCTCTATTTCAACCTCCCTACCCCCGACTGCTGTGACAAAATATCTGACAGAAAGAGTGGGCTAAGGTTCTGTCTGCTCACGGTTTCGGAGATGTTGGTCCGTTGTTCTTGGTTCCATTGACTCTGGCCTACGGTGAGGCAGAACCTCACGGCAGCGGGAGAACATGGAGGAGGCTGTTCACTTCATGATGGCCAGGAAGTGGACAGTCAGGGAAGGACCAGGGGCCACTTATAACCTCCAGAGCCATATCTCCAAGAGATTCACCTTCTCCAGCTGCTCCTACCATGGGAAGTGTCCACAGCCTCCCAAAGTGTCATCACTAGCTGAGGGCCTGAGCCCGTGAAGAACATGTCATACTCCAACAGGAACCGAGAACTTAGGGTCAAGCATGTCTGAATGCTGATGGGGACAAACCACAGGACGGAGGGACTGAAAACAGTAGCGAGTGCCAACGTGTCCACAGGAAGGCAGCTGAGGAGCGTCTGGAGACCCCAGCACAGGACAATGGCGTCTCTAGGCATGAGGTTTTTTTTGTTTTGTTTTTTGTTTTTATGCCAACATATTATTTGGACAGACCAGGGGATTAAACAAGCACACCAAAGCAAGCCCAAAATCTAGCAGGGAAATACTAAATCATGGAGCTTCACATTCAGCATTTGGGGTGCTTAACATAATCAGCGGGGCTCCAAAGGCTTGAATAGTCCCTCTCCTCTAGCCCTGACACCTGCAGCATGTACAGCTTCTTGGGTTTAGGAACGTTCCACTCCCCACGTGCAGCTCTGAAATGGCACCATGTATTTTAAGAGAAGAAAGAGAGATGGCTTGCTCAGCAGTTAAGAGCACAGACTGCTCTGCAGAGGACCCGAGTTTGATTCCCAGCACCCACATGGTGCCTAGGAACTGTCTTTAAGCTGGGTGTGGTGGCCCAAGCCCTTAATCCTAGCACTTGGGAGGTAGAGGCTGGTGGATCTCTGTGAGTTCAAGGCCAGCCTGGTCTACAGAGTGAGTTCTAAGGGCAGCTGGGGCTATAGGGAGACCCTGTCTCAAAAAAGAAAAAAAAAAAAAAAGAGTAGAAGTACATTGTTTTGGACCTGGGGAGATCAGTGATCAGTGGTAGAGTGCCTGCTGAGCATTGGGGAAGGCATTGGGTTCAGTTTTTCAGCACCAAAGGGGGAAAAAANACAGACCTGCACATGGCAGCCGTGTTCGTCTGACAGACCTGCACATGGCAGCCGTGTTCGTCTGACAGACCTGCACATGGCAGACGTGCTTACTGACAGACCTGCACCCGGCAGACATGCTTACTGACAGACCTCCACACGGCAGACATGCTTACCGACAGACCTGCACACGGCAGACACGCTTACTGACAGACCTGCACACAGCAGACGTGCTCACCTGACAGACCTCCACACGGCAGACATGCTTACCGACAGACCTGCACACGGCAGACACGCTTACTGACAGACCTGCACACAGCAGACGTGCTCACCTGACAGACCTCCACACGGCAGACATGCTTACCGACAGACCTGCACACGGCAGACACGCTTACTGACAGACCTGCACACAGCAGACGTGCTCACCTGACAGACCTCCACACGGCAGACATGCTTACCGACAGACCTGCACACGGCAGACACGCTTACTGACAGACCTGCACACAGCAGACGTGCTCACCTGACAGACCTGCACACGGCAGCCGTGCTCGCCTGACAGACCCGCACACGGCAGCCGAGCTCAACTGACAGACCTGCACACCGCAGACATGCTTACTGACAGACCTCCACACGGCAGACATGCTTACCGACAGACCTGCACACGGCAGACACGCTTACTGACAGACCTGCACACAGCAGACGTGCTCACCTGACAGACCTCCACACGGCAGACATGCTTACCGACAGACCTGCACACGGCAGACACGCTTACTGACAGACCTGCACACAGCAGACGTGCTCACCTGACAGACCTCCACACGGCAGACATGCTTACCGACAGACCTGCACACGGCAGACACGCTTACTGACAGACCTGCACACAGCAGACGTGCTCACCTGACAGACCTCCACACGGCAGACATGCTTACCGACAGACCTGCACACGGCAGACACGCTTACTGACAGACCTGCACACAGCAGACGTGCTCACCTGACAGACCTCCACACGGCAGACATGCTTACCGACAGACCTGCACACGGCAGACACGCTTACTGACAGACCTGCACACAGCAGACGTGCTCACCTGACAGACCTCCACACGGCAGACATGCTTACCGACAGACCTGCACACGGCAGACATGCTTACTGACAGACCTGCACACGGGAGCCGTGCTCACCTGACAGACCCGCACACGGCAGCCGAGCTCAACTGACAGACCTGCACACCGCAGACATGCTTACTGACAGACCTCCACACGGCAGACATGCTTACCGACAGACCTGCACACGGCAGCGGAGGGGGCTCGCCTTGAACAGACCTCACACGGCAGCCGACGTTCCAACCTGACAGAAACCCTGCACAACCTGCCACATTGGGAGACGTGCTTACTGACAGGAACCTGCCACGGCAGGACTGCTTACTGACAGGACCTGCACCGGGCAACGGGCCGTGTCGGTTTCTGTACCAGGACCTTGTGCGCACACGGCCAGCCCCTGTGCTCATCCTTGACAGACCTGTCACCACGGTTAGCCGTTTGCTCACCTTTTGACAGCCTGCACCCACGGCGGCCGTGCTCCGCCCCTGGGACAGAAACCCCGCAAACACGGCAGCGAGCTCCCACCTGGACAGGGACCTGGAACCACGGGCAGAACATGCTTACTGGCAGACCTGCACACGGCAGACACGCTTACTGACAGACCTGCACACAGCAGACGTGCTCACCTGACAGACCTCCACACGGCAGCCGTTGTGTCACCTGACAAGACCTGCCACACGCCGCCGAGCTCAACCTGGACAGGGCCCTGGCCACATCAGGCAAGACTTTGCTTACTGACGGCCCTGCCCCCCGGCAGCCGGGGCTCGCCTGACAGGGAACCTGCACACGCAGCTGAGGGCCTTCACTGACAGGACCTGCACATGGCAGAACGTGCTTACTGAAGACCTTGCACACGGCCAGGACATGCTTCTGACACCCCCCCCCCCGACCTGGCACACCAGGCAAGGCCGGTGCTCGGCGGCCCAGGCTGACAGCCCTGCACACGGCAGCCGAGCTCACCTGACAGACCTGCACACGGCAGACACGCTTACTGACAGACCTGCACACAGCAGACGTGCTCACCTGACAGACCTCCACACGGCAGACATGCTTACCGACAGACCTGCACACGGCAGACACGCTTACTGACAGACCTGCACACAGCAGACGTGCTCACCTGACAGACCTCCACACGGCAGACATGCTTACCGACAGACCTGCACACGGCAGCCGGGCTCACCTGACAGACCTGCAAACGGGGCAGGGGCCATTGCTTACTGGACAGGGGGACCTTGCCACCATGGGCAGCCCGTTTTGCTCGTCTGAAGGGACCTGCCCACCCCGGTTTGGTAGCGTGCTTCATCTGACAAGGGGACCTGCACCCACCCACCGTGGCTTCGCCCTGACAGGGACCCTGCACACGGGAACAGACCAAGCTGTGCTTATGGGGGACCAGGGGACCTTGCACCACGGCAGGAACATGGCTTACTGACAGACCTGGCACCACGGCCCGCCGTGCTTTCCACCTGGACAGACCTGCATACAGCAGGGCCGTGATGATTGGCCCCCACAAGACATTGCACAACGGCAGGCCGTGCTCACCTGACAGATTCTGCACTTGGGCAGCCATGGTCGCCTGGAACAGGGACCTGGCACACGGCAGCCGTTCTTACTGACCAGAACCCTGCAAATTTGCAGCCGTGCTTAACTGGACAGGACCTGCACACGGGCAAGCCGGTGCTTGTCTGAACAGGACCTGCACCCGGCAAGCTGCGGCTTTACTGACAGACCTGGGCACTTCCGGGGCAGCCGTGGCTACCTGACGGACCTGCACAAGGTAGGCCGTTTGCATACTGAACAGGCCCTGCACATGCGCCCGGTGGCTAACTGACAGTGACTGGCACCACGGCCAGCCGTTGCTGTCTGACAGGACCTGCACCACGGCCAGCTGCGCTCCTTTACCCTGACAGGACCTGCACCACGGCAAAAGCCGTGGCTCACATGACAGACCTTGACACGGGCCAGGCTGGCTTACTGAACAGACCCTGGCCACAACGGGTTAAAGCCGTGCTCACCTACAGGAACCTGTACAACGCCCAGCGAGGCTCACATTACAAGAACCTGCACACGGCAAGGGCTGTGCTTCGCCTTGAAAAACAGGACCTGCCACACAACGGGCAGGCCATTGCTTTGTCTGACAAGGTAACTTGGCACATGGTCGCCTTGCATAACTGAACAGACCTAACAACCAGCAGCCGTTTGCTGACAGGGACCCTGCACACTGTTAGCCGTGCTTCATTCCGGACAGGAACCTGCACAACCACGGGTAGTAGTTTTAAGCTATGCTTGCCCGAGAGACCTGCACATGGTAGCCATGCTCATATCACAGACCTTCACACGGCAGCCTCCGTTGCTCGTCGTGAACAGAGACCTGCCACAACGGGCACAGTGCTCGTCGACAGGGACCTCTGCACCACTGGCAGGCTGGTGAGCCTCAACGACAGACTGCAACGGACCAGTGTTTGCTCACCTTGACCAAGACCTGCACACAAGGTAAGCCGAGGCCTCACTGGACCGACCTTGCACACGACAGCTGTGGCTCGTTCTGACAGGGAACCTGCACACGGCAGCTGTGCTCACCTGACAGACCTGTACACGACAGCTGTGCTTAATGACAGACCTGCACACGGCATCCGTGCTCAACGTGGGGCAGGGACCTGCCCCGGCAGCCGTGCTCAAACCCTGACAGACTGGCACCCACAGGGCAGACGTGCTTACTGACAGACCCGCACACGGCAGCCGAGCTCAACTGACAGACCTGCACACCGCAGACATGCTTACTGACAGACCTCCACACGGCAGACATGCTTACCGACAGACCTGCACACGGCAGACACGCTTACTGACAGACCTGCACACAGCAGACGTGCTCACCTGACAGACCTCCACACGGCAGACATGCTTACCGACAGACCTGCACACGGCAGACACGCTTACTGACAGACCTGCACACAGCAGACGTGCTCACCTGACAGACCTCCACACGGCAGACATGCTTACCGACAGACCTGCACACGGCAGACACGCTTACTGACAGACCTGCACACAGCAGACGTGCTCACCTGACAGACCTCCACACGGCAGCCGTGCTTACTGACAGACCTGCACACGGCAGCCGAGCTCACCTGACAGACCCGCACACGGCAGCCGAGCTCAACTGACAGACCTGCACACCGCAGACATGCTTACTGACAGACCTCCACACGGCAGACATGCTTACCGACAGACCTGCACACGGCAGACACGCTTACTGACAGACCTGCACACAGCAGACGTGCTCACCTGACAGACCTCCACACGGCAGACATGCTTACCGACAGACCTGCACACGGCAGACACGCTTACTGACAGACCTGCACACAGCAGACGTGCTCACCTGACAGACCTCCACACGGCAGACATGCTTACCGACAGACCTGCACACGGCAGACACGCTTACTGACAGACCTGCACACAGCAGACGTGCTCACCTGACAGACCTCCACACGGCAGACATGCTTACCGACAGACCTGCACACGGCAGACACGCTTACTGACAGACCTGCACACAGCAGACGTGCTCACCTGACAGACCTCCACACGGCAGACATGCTTACCGACAGACCTGCACACGGCAGACACGCTTACTGACAGACCTGCACACAGCAGACGTGCTCACCTGACAGACCTGCACACGGCAGACATGCTTACTGACAGACCTGCACACCACAGCCGTGCTCGCCTGACAGACCCGCACACGGCAGCCGAGCTCAACTGACAGACCTGCACACCGCAGACATGCTTACTGACAGACCTCCACACGGCAGACATGCTTACCGACAGACCTGCACACGGCAGACACGCTTACTGACAGACCTGCACACAGCAGACGTGCTTACTGACAGACCCGCACACGGCAGCCGTGCTCGTCTGACAGACCTGCACACAGTAGCCGAGCTCAACTGACAGACCTGCACACCGCAGACATGCTTACTGACAGACCTCCACACGGCAGACATGCTTACCGACAGACCTGCACACGGCAGACACGCTTACTGACAGACCTGCACACAGCAGACGTGCTCACCTGACAGACCTGCACACGGCAGCCGTGCTCACTGACAGACCTGCACACGGCATCCGTGCTCGCCTGACAGACCCGCACACGGCAGCCGAGCTCAACTGACAGACCTGCACACCGCAGACATGCTTACTGACAGACCTCCACACGGCAGACATGCTTACCGACAGACCTGCACACGGCAGACACGCTTACTGACAGACCTGCACACAGCAGACGTGCTCACCTGACAGACCTCCACACGGCAGACATGCTTACCGACAGACCTGCACACGGCAGACACGCTTACTGACAGACCTGCACACAGCAGACGTGCTCACCTGACAGACCTCCACACGGCAGACATGCTTACTGACAGACCTGCACACGCCAGACATGCTTACTGACAGCCTGCACAAGGGCAGCCGTGCTCACTGACAGACCTGCACACGGCAGCTGCGCTTACTGACAGACCATGCACCGGGGGGGGGGGGTTGGTGGGCCGCCATGCACAGCTACAGGACGCAACACACGTTGAGCCCGTGGCTCCACCTACAGGAACCTTGTAACACGGGCAGCCGAGGACCGGGGCTTCACAATTTACAGACATGCACACGGCAGCTGTGCTCGCCTGACAGACCTGCACACGGCAGACATGCTTACTGACAGACCTGCACACGGCAGCCGTGCTCACCTGACAGACCTGCATACAGCAGCCGTGATTGCCTCACAGACATGCACACGGCAGCCGTGCTCACCTGACAGACCTGCATACAGCAGCCGTGATTGCCTCACAGACATGCACACGGCAGCTGTGCTCGCCTGACAGACCTGCATACAGCAGCCGTGATTGCCTCACAGACATGCACACGGCAGCTGTGCTCGCCTGACAGACCTGCATACAGCAGCCGTGATTGCCTCACAGACATGCACACGGCAGCTGTGCTCGCCTGACAGACCTGCATACAGCAGCCGTGATTGCCTCACAGACATGCACACGGCAGCTGTGCTCGCCTGACAGACCTGCATACAGCAGCCGTGATTGCCTCACAGACATGCACACGGCAGCTGTGCTCGCCTGACAGACCTGCATACAGCAGCCGTGATTGCCTCACAGACATGCACACGGCAGCTGTGCTCGCCTGACAGACCTGCATACAGCAGCCGTGATTGCCTCACAGACATGCACACGGCAGCTGTGCTCGCCTGACAGACCTGCATACAGCAGCCGTGATTGCCTCACAGACATGCACACGGCAGCTGTGCTCGCCTGACAGACCTGCATACAGCAGCCGTGATTGCCTCACAGACATGCACACGGCAGCTGTGCTCACCTGACAGACCTGCACACAGCAGACGTGCTCACCTGACAGACCTCCACACGGCAGACATGCTTACCGACAGACCTGCACACGGCAGACACGCTTACTGACAGACCTGCACACAGCAGACGTGCTCACCTGACAGACCTGCACACAGCAGCCGTGCTCACCTGACAGACCTCCACACGGCAGCCGTGCTTACTGACAGACCTGCAAACGGCAGCGGAGCTCACCTGACAGACCTGCAAACGGCAGCGGAGCTCACCTGACAGACCTGCAAACGGCAGCGGAGCTCACCTGACAGACCTGCAAACGGCAGCGGAGCTCACCTGACAGACCTGCAAACGGCAGCGGAGCTCACCTGACAGACCTGCACAACGGCAGCGGAGCTCACCTGACAGACCTGCACAACGGCAGCCGGAGCTCACCTGACAGACCTGCAACGGCAGCGGAGCTCAACTGACAGACCTGCAACGGCAGCCGTAGCTCACCTGACAGACCTGCACACACGCAGACGTAGCTCACCTGACAGACCTGCAAACGGCAGCGTGGCTCACCTGACAGACCTCGCACACGGCAGCATGCTTCACCTGACAGACCTGCACACGGCAGACGTGCTTACTGACAGACCTGCACAACGGCAGCCGAGCTCACCTGACAGACCTGCACAACGGCAGCCGTGCTCACCTGACAGACCTGCACACAGCAGCCGGCTCACCTGACAGACCTGCACACGGCAGACACGCCTACTGACAGACCTGCACACGCAGTATCCGTGCTCACCTGACAGCCTCCACGGCAGACATGCTACCTGCAGACACTGCACGGGCGGCAGCCGTGCTTCATCTGAACAGAACCTGCACAGGCAGCCGTTGCTTACTGACAGACCTGCACACGGCAGTCATTTTCTTGAGGCCCCCCCCCCACCGCCCCCAAAGCTGCTTTTCTCACAGGGGCCCTCAAGGGCCAACTAAACAACAGTTAGTTGTTAAATTTGGAAAACTTTTTTCGATACCATCAAGCAAGGCTGGGTTGGTCTGGGGAACTTTCAAAATGGCAGAAAAGAGGGGTCGGCTGGGTGTGGTGTGAACACGCCTTTTAATGCCAGCTTCTCGAGAGGCAGGGAGGATCTCTGTGGGGCTAAGGCCAAGCCTGGTCTGCAGATTTCCTGTTCCAGGACAGGCTACAGGCTACACTGGTGGGGCTACAGGAAATCCTGTCCAAAACACCAACAAAAAAAAAAACAAACAAAAAAAAGATTGTCGACAGAAGGACAAGTACCTAAGTACCTAAAGTGGAATTTAAAGAGTTGGGCATTGATTGGATCTGAAGGGCAGCAAGAGAGGATGGCTTTCAGGATCCACTCCCCCAAGGTCTAGTTGAAAAGTCTGTGCAGCCCAGTGGAAAAGCATTCTGGTGCAGGAAAAGGAAAGTAAGTTAAGTAAACACTGCAAAGCCAATTGCTGGAGCCCCTAAGTAAAGGGTTATATTTATTAAGACGAAGGACCAGCTGTGGGCGGGGAGGGCCAGCGGAGGTGAGGGGAGAGAGAGAAGGGACTAAGGGTGAGTCAGTCAGCATGGGATGAGACGGGTCTGAACACCAGCAACTCCAGGGGACGTGCGCTGGCTCTGGCAGCTCCCCGAAGCTCAAAAGGAAGGTCTAGACAGAGAAGAGAGGACCGGGAGTGCTCAGGCTTTGAACAGTAAATGAAGCTTGGTGCGGAAAGAAGGTCATGTTGCAAGGGTTTGAGAAAGACGCCAGGACAGAGCTAGAGGAGAACACACAAGAGACTGTGTTCCATGGAGGTGGGAAAATGGGGGGGGGGGAGAGCAGACAGACAGGGGGAAGGGGACAAAGACAGAGACAGGACTAAAGAAAGGACCCAAGTGGGGCATGTGCCGATGCAGGACAGGAGCAGCAGAGAAAGTTGCTTTGCAGACAAGACACAGAGTTCACTCTGCAGCACTGGTCTGGTCAGCAGTGGCCCATGAGGCCAATGTGGCCTCCCCCTGGCCTTGCCGTGCAGGGGGCAAGGGTGATGACTCTACGAAGACGAGGGAGAGGCTTTGGAGAACAGAGGAGAATTGGAGTTGGAAGAGAGCATTTTTTGGATTTCTTTGGATTTTGTTGTGTGTGTGTTTTGTTATATTTGTGTCATTGCTGTGTGCTTCAAAAGAAAAAATGTGTGTGCTGGTATTGTGTGCTGACTTGTGTGTATATGTGTATGCTTGTATACGTTGGCTGTATACGCATTGTGTAGTAATATTTGTATTTGCTTGACTGTGTGTTGTGTGTATTGGTGTGTTGCTTGTGACGTGTGTGTGTGATTGTGTGTTTGCTTGAACTTTGTGTGTATATGTGTGATAAAGTATGTGTGTGTCTATGTGTTTGCTTGCTGTTTGTGTGTGTATTGTGTTTGCTATGCTTGATGTGGTGTATGTTGTGTGTGGCTTGACTGTGTGCGTTTATGTGTCAATGGACTGGTGGGTGTGTGTGTTGACTGTGTGTGTGTATCTGTGTGCTTGGAACTGGTGTGTGCTGGGCATGTGTGTGTGCTTGGGACTGTGTGTGTATGTGTGTTTGAGCTCTGTGTGTGTGTGCTTGACTCTGTGTGTATATTTTAGTGTCTATTACGTCCCCTCTGGTGTATATTTAATGTGCTTTGTGCATGTTTGTGTATTGTGTTTGTTGCTTGACTGCTTGTGTATATTGTGTGTATGCTTGACTGTGTATGTGTGTGTGCTTGTGTGTTTATTTCTTTTTTTTTTTTTTTTTTGTGTTTTGTGTATGTGTGTGTCTTGTTTGTGTATATTTGTGTGCTTGATCTGTGTGTGCTTTGCACTTGAGTGTGTGTGTTGTGGCTGGCCTTGTGTGTGTAGTGTGACTAATCCGATGTGCTTGACTGTGTGTGTGTAGAGTAGTTGGTGTGCTTGAACTCTGTGTGGTTATGTGTGTGCTGACTCTAGTTGTGTATGGATGTGTGGTGCCTGTGACTGTGTTGTTTTGTGGTTGTGTGTGTGTGTGTATGTGTGTGTGTGTGGTTTCAGAGGTCAGTTGTTACATATGCCATCCTAATCTATCCTACTATCTATTATTTATTTATTTTATTTATTATTTATTTATTATTTATTCTAATCACAGGTATCCTTCTGTAGCCTCCAGCTGGCCTTATAAACTTACTACTCACTAGTATTGATCTGAACAGAGATCCTCCATGGCCTCTGCCTCCCAATTGCTGGAGATTAAAATTGTGGGCCACCTGTCCGTTCCCGGCCTCCTACTTTAGTTTTTGAGACAGCGTCTTTCTGAGTGTGGAGCTCACTGGCTGGTGGCTGGCCAGTAAACCCAAGGCCTCTTTTGCCTCTCTCCAAAGTCTCCAGTTGCCAAGGTTCTAAGCCATGCACCTCCAGCTTTGACGTGGGTGCTGGAGTCACACTCAATTCCTTGGGCTTATGTGACAGGCACCTTACTGACAGCCATCTCTCTCACCCCCTGATTTTTAATCTTTTAAGAAGTCTATCTATCTCAAGTTTTTAAAAACATTTTTATTCTTTTTTATTTGAAGTAGTCTGAGTGCTATTGGCCTGCATTTGTAGATAGTTTGTGCAATGCCCACGGAGGTCACAAGAGGGCACTGGATCCCCTTAAAGAAAACCTGGAGGAAACAGACCACTGTCGCTGCCATGTGTGGGAACTGAGACGAGGAATTGACCCTGGTCCTCTGCAGGAGCAGCCCTTAGTGCTCTTAATGCTAGGTCATCTCTCCAGCCCTCTCATTTCAACACTCCCTACCCCCGACTGCTGTGACAAAATATCTTGGACAGAAAAGAGTGTTGGGCTACAGGCTTCTGTCTGCTCACGGTTTTCGGAGATGTTGGTCCGTTGTTCTTGGTTCCATTGAACTCTGGCCTACGGTGCAGGCGAAAGAAACCTCACGGCCGCCCAGCGGGAGAGAACATGGAGGGAGTGCTGTTCACTCTTCATGATGGGCCAGGAAAGTGGACCAGTCAGGGGAAGGACCAGGGGCCAACTCTTTAACCTCCAGAGCCATTCTCCAAGAGAATTCAACTTTCTCCAGCTGCTCCTTACCTGGGAAGTGTCCACAGCCTCCCTAAAGTGCATCACTAGCTGAGGGCGCTGAGCCCGTGAAGAAACATGTCATACTCCAACAGGAACAACGAGAACTTAGGGTCAACGGCACTTTGTCTGAATTGCTGATGCGGGACAAACCACAGGACGGAGGGACTGAAAAACAGTAGCGAGTGCCAAACGTCGTCCACAGGGGAAGGGCAGCTGAGGAAGCGAAGCGTCTTTCGGTGACCCCATGCACAGGACAATAATGCCCGTGCATCTGGCCTGAGGTATTTTTTTTGTTTTGTTTTTGTTTTTATGCCAACATATTATTTGGACAGACCAGGGGATTAAACAAGCACACCAAAGCAAGCCCAAAATCTAGCAGGGAAATACTAAATCATGGAGCTTCACATTCAGCATTTGGGGTGCTTAACATAATCAGCGGGGCTCCAAAGGCTTGAATAGTCCCTCTCCTCTAGCCCTGACACCTGCAGCATGTACAGCTTCTTGGGTTTAGGAACGTTCCACTCCCCACGTGCAGCTCTAGAAATGGCCAACCATGTATATTTAAAGAAGAAAGAGAGATGTTGCAGCAGGTAAGAGACAAAGAAAAAAAAATACTGCTCTGCAGAGGACCCGAAGAGTTTGATTCCAGCACCCACACTGGTGGCCTAGGAACTGTCTTTAAGCTGGGTTGTTTTATTGTGTGGTGGGCCCAAGCCCTTAATTCCTAGCACTTTTGGGAGGTAGAGTCGGTGAGATCTCTGTGAGTTCAAGGCCAGCCCCTGCTCTACAGAGTGAGTTCTAGAGGTCTCTAAGTGCAGGGCGGGGCTATAGGGAGACCCTGTTCTCAAACAAAAAAAAAAAAAAAAAAAAAAAAAAAAAAAAAAAACAACAAAAAAAAAAAAAAAAAAAAAAAAAAAAAAAAAAAAAAAAAAAAAAAAAAACAAAAAAAAAAAAAAAAAAAAAAAAAAAAAAAAAAAGAGAAGGAAGAAAGGAAGAAAGGAAGAAAGGGAGGGAGGGAGGGAGGGAGGGAGGGAGGGAAGGGGGCATCTGGCAGGTAGATTGGGTGGGTGATGTCAGCCTTCTCTTCTAGAAGCATCTGTATCTTCTGGATGAAGTGGGTTAGGATGACTTGCTAAGGGAGGGATGGAGCAACAGAAACCGCAGGGTGGCTGAAGCAGAGGCTCAGGGGAGAACTGACTCCAGAAACCAGTGAAGGCCACAGAGCTCAAAGACTGAGGAGTTCCTGGATGTGAGGCTGTCAAAGGCACTGAGCTGCAGGTCCATGACTTCAGAGAGGAAGGATCTGGAATTAACAAGGTTAAAGGTGTGTCCCTGAGCATTGGCCTCTGAGTCAGAGAGAAAAGGCAAAGAGGGAGGTGTCATCCTAGTGGATGCTGAGGCCCCTAAGGTGCGGACAGGATGAGCACTGCAGTTCTAGCTCAGAACGGAAGCCTTCACTGGAGGACAGGCGTGTCCGTGGAGTGGGGCTTGGAGACGAGTGGAGGAATTCTTGCTCCAGTGCATTGGACTGAACATGAGAATGATGTTCCTCTGGCCCACTAAGGGCCTATACAGCCTTTGGATAGGTTGTTTTCTTCCAACTGTGATAAAACCCCTTTAATCACATGCCTCAGCTTAAAACAGTAACCCAAACCATCTACCAAGTGATCCAACCAATTATGCAATGAACAAATGCAAATGCAGCAGCAAAGTCTGCAAAATAGACAGTGCAGTCTCTTGTATAGACGTTCCTGACTGGGCACCAATGATGTGGCTCCAAAGCATAATAATTAAAATTTTTTTATTATCTTTGTTTTATATGTATGAATGTTTTCTCTGTGTGTATGTAAGTGTACCACATGTGTGCAATGCCCTCAGATGCCAGAAGAGGGTGTTGGGTCCCTGGAACTTGAGCTACGGAGAGCTGTTAGCTGCCATGTGGGTGCTGGGCACTGAACACAGATCTTTTGTAAGAGTAGGCAGTGCTCTTAAACATTATGCTATTTCCCTATCCCTGGAAATAATTTTTTTTTTTTTTTTTTTTTTTTTTTTTTTTTTTTTTTTTTTTTTGGTGTTTTTCGAAGACAGGGTCTCCCTATAGCCCCAGCTGTCTCTGGAACTTACTCTTGTTAGGGACCCAAGGCTGGGCTTTGTGAACTCAAAAAAGGATCCGCCTGCCTCTGCCTCCCAAGTCTTAGGGAATTTTTAAACAGCGTGCACCACCATGCCTGGCTACTTAGAATAGTTTTTTTTTTTTGTCTTTTGAAGAACAAGGTCTCCCTGTATAGCTCCAGGCTGTCCTGGAAACTCACTCTGTTAGACCAGGCTGGGCCTTGAACTTCACAAAGAATCCACCCTTGGCCTCTGGCCTATCCCAACGTGCTAGGTATTAAAAGTTGTGCACCCACCACACCCGGCTTGGAAGGATGTTTTTAAATAATTAATTTTTACTATTGATTTTGTTTCCTACTATCTAGCTAAGCTCACATTAATGGTTCTGGTATAATTTAGATATTTTCCAGGCATTTTATTCTATTTTGCATGTATATGTATGTGTGGGTACATGTATGTGGTGAGCAGGTACTTCTGTGTGTTGAGTATGTGTACACGTGTGTGCCTACATATGGAGGCCAGAGATCAATCTCAGGTGTTATTCCTCAGGTGCCATCTGTGATGTTTTTTCCTTTCCCTTTTTAAAAAAGTATTGTGCTGGATAGCTTTAGTGTCAACTTGACACACCTGGGTTGAGGGAGCCTCATTTGGGGAATTGGCTCCATTGGATTGGCCTGTGGCCACATCTGTGGAGTATTGTCTTGATGGTCGAGCAGTGTGGGAGGGCCCAGCCCACAATGAGTAGTGCCACCCTGGGCAGGTTGTTGTGTACTGTATAAGAAGGCAGGCCGGGCATGAGCCAGGGGAGCAAGCCAGTGAACAGCATTCCTCCATGGCCTGTACTTCAGCTCCTGCCTCCAGGTTCCTGCCCTGAGTTCTTGCTCTGGGCTCCCTAAGTGATGAACTGTGACCCAGGAGATGTAAGCTGAATAAACCCTTTCCTCCCCAAGTTGGTGTCGGTTAGAGTATTTTGTTACAGCAATGGAAGACAAACTAGAACAAGTATGTACATGTGTGCAGGTGTGTGCATGTACGTAGAGGTCAGAGGACAGCCTTTGGAAATCAGTTCTCTCCTTTCACCCTGTGGGTTAGAGGGATTAAACTCGGGGCCTCAGCTTGGTGCCAGATGTCTTTATCTGCCAAGCCATCTAGCTGGTCTATACCTTGTTCATTTTTCAGTTAGGGTCTCTCTCTGGCATGGGGCTTACCAAGCAGCCCCAGAGGAGCGCCCCACCCCTTGCCTCGCCAGCACCGAGATTACAAGTGCATGTCTGGCTTCTTTACCTGGGTTTTGGGGATCGAACTCAGGTTCTCATCTTTGTGAGGTAAGCACTTTATTGACTGAGGTGGCTCCTGAAACCCTGACCGACTTTAACATTATAGACTGGTCTGTAGAACCTTGACTCCCTTTCCTATACGTATATAATTCAGAGTTGGTGAAATCTCTACTTTAAATCCCACAGTTAAGCCTCATAATTCATGTCTGCCTTAGTAGAAATGGAACAGAGCTGATCACAGTAGCTTTTAATACCCTTATTGAAGATCACTGCTAATCTCATAGGCTCCTCCTTCAAATTCAAAGCCAGTTCTCAGTCCTGTTATCCCTTCCAAAGTAATTCTCTACTCCTTACTCACTTTAACTTGTAAGCAAAAAAAAAAAAATCTCATTAAAAAGCAACAGATTTGATAGAGCCATTTATCTATTAAGAGTGTTTACAGACAGGCCAGTACTTGAACACTGGTGAGATTATTCTAGAAAAATTGTCACCGGAACAAGGAATTGTTATTAGTTTTGACAGACACAGTCCTTGCCAGGATCTCTTCTCTGGTCCCCAGCAGAGCCTTCCAGTCCAGGATGATTTTCTCCCAAATGTCTCTGTTGACTGGCACAGCTGTCACAGCTGCTCCACAGCCATTAGGTGAGAATTCCCAGCACCAGACTCTGGGTTAACATGTGATACACATTACATTTAAACATGGTGAAGTCCCCATTAGCCTGGGCGTCTCACAAATACAACAAATAAAAGGCAAAATTCAGATTAAAGTTGAATCAGTCTAAATCCAAAACCCATACTTTAACTAACTGTGATAAAAATACAGGGCATATGTGTGTATGTGTGTGTATGAGAGAGAGACAGAGACAGAGACACAGAGACAGAGAAGGGGGAGGAAGGAGAGAAGAAGAGACATGTGTTAATAAGATGGTAAGAAATATGGGAGCAAGGCAGCCAAATTATTATGTTTGATATCATTGTAAATAGATCTGCTTTGTTCATTTCATTTTCAGAAGTTTGGTTTCCCAGAAACCCACACAAATGCTAAATGGGCTGGGTGGTCCGTCTGTAGCTCCAGCCTTAGGGGGTTGAAGCAGGGGCTCCCCGAGCAGGCTAGCTAGTGAGACTGATTAGTCACATTGAATAAGGTGGGAAAGGCACTGGGGATGTGTCACATCATCCTTCTCAGGTCTCCATGTGCGCACACGCACACACACACATGTGCGTTTGCACCTGCCTACACATGCAAAAAACATACATGCACATGAGAAATTAAAAATAAAAAAAGAAGTCAGATTTTTTGAAACACCCAAGAGCTTGCAAGAGCTTAAAAAGCCATCTTTCGGGGCTGGAGAGATGGCTCAGCAGTTAAGAGTGCCGACTGCTCTTGCAGAGGACACTGGTTTGATTCCCAGCACCCACATGGCGGCTAAGAACCATCTTTAAACCAGGTGTGGTGGCGCACACCTTTAATCCTAGCATTAGGGAGGCAGAGGCAGGTGGATCTCTGTGAGTTCTACAGAGTGAGTTCCAGGCCAGCTGGGGCTATAGGGAGACACTGTCTCAAAAAAAAAAAAAAAAAAAAAAAGCCATCTTTCACCAGCCATGGTGGTGCATGCCTTTAATCCCAGCAATAGGGAGGCAGAAGCAGGTAGATCTCTGCTAGTTCAAGGCCAGCCTGGTCTACATGGTGAATTCTAGGCCAGCTGGGGAGACCCTGTCTCAAAAAGACAAAAAAAAAAAACAAACCCTCCATCTTTCTAGCTGTTTGAATTAAGATCACATCTAGCAACCACAGGCTGCATTGTATTCAATGTTCTCAACTTTTTAAAATTGAAATTTGCCTGGTGTGGTAGCACATACTTTTAATCCCAGCACTCTGGAGGCAGAGACAGGAGGATCTCTGTGTGTTTGAGATCAGCCTGGTCTATACTCGAGGCCAGCCAGGACTACACATTGAGAGCCTGTCTCCAAAGATTAACTAGAATAAATGTGAATGGGCACGGGATTTGCACCTGAGTGCTCCCCCCCCCCCAGTCCTTCTCAATCCCTACTGTTTTAATTTAGCCACTTAACCTATTCTCTCTGTCTGCTGGATAGACTTGACTTTTTTTTTTTTAATTTTATTTATTTCCATATGTGTATGAATGTATTGTCTGCATGCAAGTCTGTGCACCCGTGACGTGCAACGCCGCAGAGGTCAGAAGAGGGTGTCGGATTCCCCTGGAACTGGAGTTCTCCTGGAATTGGAGTTTCAGACGGCTCTCGGCCGCCATGTGGGTGCTGGGGATTGAACCTGGGTCCTCTGTAAAAGCAGTCAGCGCTCTTAACCGCTAGGCCATCTCTCCAGCCCCCAGACTTGACTTTTAAATCCTTGCTAAACACTCAAGTGCTGGAACCCTTAACTTCCTTATTTCTGCACCTAGTCGCTCTTAAACTTCAGCTACAACCCAGTGGATGTATTTACTATTTAACCAAGCTTCCTGCTCTTCTTGATGTCAGTCACACTTTGCCTGCAGTAAGGGCTGCTGTTGCTCTGGTTGGAAACATCTTGTACACTTACCTCATGGAAGTCACTCTGAAATGGAAAGAAAAACTGTAAAATACCTCTGTTTCTAGGCACAAAGCCATATCAGACTTCTGATACCAATATCAGACTCATTTTCTGAGTTCCTCAGCCCCTAAGATGGCAAGAAGAGGAGACGTGGGCATGTTCCTTATTTATATTGTTGCCTAGAGTAAAATAAAGTGCACATGGGCTGGTATACTATGAGTCTTACCAAATTACAGAAATGTCTGAAGTATGTAATAAGGTCTGGGTACCTGAGACATGCATCATAGCTTAATCTATTCATGCTGCTATAAGAAAGCACCTTAAAAGTTGTGACAAGCAGAGATTTGTTTCTAACACTTCTGAAGGCTGGCAAGGCCAGGCTAGATGATTTGATATCTGGTGAGGGCTTGCTCTCTGCTTTCAAGATACCATCTTGTTGCTATGTCCTCACATGATAGAGGGCTAAACACTTTGGTCACATGGTAGAAGACAGAAGGGCAAAGACACATCCATCTCTCTTGAGTCTTTTCACAAGGGTATTGATCTTCTTGATGACTTTATCATTTCTTAAAGGCCCCATATATTTTATTTTATATTATATTATTTTATTTTATTTTATTTATTTATTTTGGTCTTTTCGAGACAGGGTCTCCCTGTAGCCCCAGCTATCCTGGAATTCGCTCTGTAGACCAGGCTGGCCTTGAACTCACAAAGATCTGCCTGCCTCTGCCTCCCAAGTGCTAGGATTAAAGGTGTGCACCACCATGCCCGGCCAGGCCCCATATATTTTAAAAGACACTTATTTTTATGTGTGTATTTGCTTATGTATATGTATGTGCACCATGTGCATGCCTGGTGCCCATGGAGGCCAGAAGAGGGAGGTACTACTTAGTTTTTGTCGGCTTGACACAAACTAGGGTCACCTGGGCGGAGGGAACTTCAACTGAGGAATTTCCTCCACCAGACTGGCCTGTGCCTGAAGCACCTTCCTAATTGCTAATTGATGTAGGAGGGAGGCTCCAGCCCACTGCGGGTTTGTCCCCCTGGGAGGTCAGACTGCCCGTGTAAGAAAACTAGCTGAGCAAGCCAGTGAACAGCATTCCTTCATGACTTGTGCTTCAGTTGTTTCTAAGTGTCTGCCTTGAGTTTACACCTTGTCTTCCCTTGGTGATGGACTGTGAGCTGTAAGCCCAAAAAACCCTTCCATCCCTCAAGTTGCTTTTGGTTGTGATCTTTTATCACAGCAACAGAAACAAAAGTAGAACAGAGAGCATCAGACCTTCTGTTACTGGAGTTTCAGACAGTTGTAGGCTACTACATGGGTGCTGGGAACTAAACCCAGAGCAGTAAGGCCTCTTAATTATGAAACCACTTCTCCAGCCCCACATTTCATACTATAACCTTGGGGTACAAATTTTGACATCTATTCAAATAATAGGTAATATATGTATATATAATATATATTAGACACATTTCTTGGTATGTGTTTGTATGTATCTGTGTGTGTACAGGTGCATGAGTAAGCATGTGGAGAAGAGAGGCTGACCGCAGGAGTATTCTTTTTTTTTTTAATTTTATTTATTTGCTATGTGTATGAACGTACTGTGTGCATGCAGGTTTGTGCACCCATATCGTGCAATGCCGCAGAGGTCAGAAGAGGGTGTTGGATTCCCCTGGAATTGGAGTTCTCCTGGAATTGGAGTTACAGATGGTTCTTAGCTGCCATATGGGTGCTAGGGATCGAACCCGGGTCCTCTGCAAGAGCAGTCGACGCTCTTAACCGCTAGGCCATCTCTCCAGCCCCACAGGAGTATTCTATGCTCTCTCTCCACCATAGTATTTGAGATGGGATCTGTCACTGAATCCTAAGTCTGGAGCTCACCAGTTTGGCCAGACTGGCTGGTCAGCCAGCCCAGGGCCCCTCTTTCCTCACCCTCCTCAGCACTGGGACTACAAGGGTGCCGCCATGCCTGGCTTTTCCTGGGGACCCTAAACTCAGGTACTCTTGCCTGTGAGGCACTTTATAGACCAAGCCAGCTCCCCAGCTCCAGATCTGCTTCTTAACTTTATCATTCCTTTAGAGTTAGTAGAAAAGTCGTATATGATACAGGCAAATCTAGACTCCAAATGGCTGCATTAGACATTAAAAATCCCCAAGGTTGTATAGGTGTAAATCAGTGGGTTTAGGAACAGGAGGCCTGACTTTCCATTTAACCTGATAGATCTAGGTGGCCTAGAGTGCTATAATTTGGCAATCCCATTGAAAGTATTTGTCATTTTTCTTAGGGCTGTATAAAAAGCCTTCCAGTGTCTATAGTTCCCTCAGTGGCCATTTGAGTCACAGCGAAGAAAAAAAAAAATTCTTCAGAAAGTATAACGAATAATGGCGGCACAGGCAGGAAGTGTTCTTGGTTACGGCCACTCAATGTATTTTTGAAATATAGGTCAGATGGAGAGGAAGTGAAAGAAACTTCCTGTCGAAGCTTCATTTATAGCATGTGTCTGGAAATCGCTAAATGTAATTTCTTGGTGTAAAATAAACAGCAGAAATCTGGGATGTGTCATTCTGCTTTATGTTTATGGAAGCCATTCTGTTTGAAGCTGAAATGTTGTAAGATTTTATAGTAGAGTGAACAGCTACAATTAGTTTAACAGACACGACCCTATTCCTGAAAGGAATAGCTGTCAAGATCTCAGCAACGAGGTCCAGAAAAGAACCAGGAATTCCTAAATCCATAAAGTCCTGTCTCCTTTGATCTGTTACACATTCCCTTGCATATCTTAACACATTCTACTTTCCTTTTTTTGTGCTAAAAAAATAAAAATATCAAACTTGGGGTTGGGGACAGTTCAGTCGGCACAGTGCTTGCTGCCCACATCCCAGCACCGAGGAGGGAGAGACAGGGTTCCCAGGGTGGGTTGGCCAGCTACGCTAGCTGGCCTTGACAAGCTCTTCGTTCACTAAGAGACCCCACTTCAATACATTCAGTGCATAGCAATTGAGGAAGACACTTGACCAATTTGGGGCCCCTATATGCATGCACACATGTGAATGTACACCTACACGCACATGGCCCCACATGTAAATACCCATACACACATAAAGTAGACAGCTTTAAGAATTATCTGTCAGAAACTATATATATAAATGAAATGATATCTGAGGTTGTCTTGTGACCTCCACATACAAGCCTATACACACACATGTGCACCTCAACACATACACTCCCTCTACATGGGAATATGTACCCCTTACACAAAAAGTACTACCCAAAGAGAAGCAACCACAAATATTCTAAAAGATTTGAATTGGTTGGGAGAACTTGAAGTTTTGAGGACCTCCAACCATGGTTTCATGGATATATATATAAATTATATATTAATTATATCTATATGTTAATTATATACAGGTGTATATATAATTAATACAGTATAATAAGTATTTACCTTATCTACAGTCCATTTTGATTTTAGATTTTTATTCTAAATTGAGATGAGGAGTATGATAGTTAATCCTTATTGTCGACTTGACTAGACTCAGAGTTTCCTAGGAACCGTACTTCTGTGAAGTACGTTCATGGGTGAAGATGTTTCAAGGAAAGATTAAATGAAGAAGACCTACCCTGAATGTTGACTTTTACAGTGTGACTTACCCTGGACAAATGACTTTTACCTAAACTTATCTTAGTTTATTTATAGTGTAGACAAGCCTCTAGGCCTTGAGTTTCTCTTATAACTTGAAGCTCACGGCCTAATTCTTCATGACCCTTCTTCCTTGCCCTTGACTCCAGAACAATCCACAAAAGTGTGTATGGATGTTCTCCATATGCAAGAGAGGGCTACAGTAAGATATTCATTGGAAACACTGGAAATAGGAAGAATAGCCCGTCTGTGTTGCAAACAATAGGTGGGATTAAATTGGTGACGTCTGATTGTGGTAGTATGCCAGTCTAGGGATCAGAAAGGGCACAGTGCTTTTTTTGATAAGATAAGGGTCCAACTCTTACTTCCTCATTTCATGCTGCATATACTATTTCTATAAAAGAAAGGGCTAGCCCGTTTGAGAGCAGTGTCCAGGTCCACTCTTGGCTCTAAAATGGATGCGAAGAGTCAGGCTGTTTTGTTGTTTTTTTTTTGGGGGGGGGTCGTTTTGAGACAGGGTCTCCCTGTAGCCCCGGCTGTCCTGGAACTCACTCTGTAGACCAGGCTGGCCTTGAATTCACAAAGATCTGCCTGCCTCTGCCTCCTGAGTGCTAGGATTAAAGGCGTGTGCCACCAAGCCCGGCCGTGTCAGGCTGTTTTTTATTCAGACATACTTGCAGTGTGACTTCCCACAGTGAAAGCAACAGTGTAAGCGGCACCATCGCAGAGGCTGTGCACTTAGACCGAGTAAAGGGGACAGGAAGGGAAGCCGGATGTGGCAGCTTTCCCTGCCCTCTGCTCCTCAGCCCATTGGGATGTGAGGAGTCCTAGCCTCATGCTTTTGTTACCATAAACTGCCATGTTACCCCTGTAATGGGCTGTACCTTTTTAAATCATGAGCTAAAATAAGTCCTTCAGGGACTGAAGAGATGGCTCAGAGGTTAAGCGTACTGGCTGCTCCTGCAGAGGACCTGGATTCAGTTCCCAGCCCCCACATGGCAGCTAACAACCATCCTTAACTCCAGTTCTAGGGGATCAGACGTGCTCTTCTGGATTCTCAGGGCATTGCACAAAACAGGTGCACATAGATATTCAGGCAAAACACTCATGCACATACAATAAAATAAATAGAAAGAAGTACAGAATTAAGTGCATTTTCCAGGTTGCTTCTGTCATGTATTTTGTCACAAAGGATGCTTAGCTGCTAAACGTGATGCTATCCCTGATCATTGATGCTGTCAGCTGTCACTTGTAGCAGACGCTGCTGACCACCCATGCAGCCAACCATGGAAGCTCTGCTTTTGTGTCAGAGCATCTCCTTCACTAGGCCACACGCTCTGTGAAGGGGACTCTGACGCCCATCTAGAATTCATGATTTTTTGGAGTCAACCATAGTGATTCCCATTTTCTTTTCCAGTGATTGGTTTACGGTGGACCCTCTAAGGATGCAGTGCTAGAGTCCAGCTGCTGCTCAGGCCACAGAACCTTGCTGCAGCTCTTCCTCTTTCACAGACACCTGGCTGATATGTTGTCTGTGAGTCCCTGCTAAAAGACTTTCAGGTACCAGGATCTTTCACCTGGAAAGTGAGTTTACATTTTTCATCAAAGTGGGTATTGATGACCACACATCCTGCTTCCCACACACTTCTCTACTTCCTGCCTGGGAATCAGAGAGCTTGGCTATGGACCTCCCCTACCCTCAGAAAGGAATAAGAAGAAACTCCTCCTACCACATGGTCTCTGACTTCTTTCCCCTGGTACCTGGCTTGCTGTTGTTTATCTGTCTGCCTATCCATGGTGTTAAATAAATCTTGTTGCCTCAAAGAACAATCTCTGTCTGGGTGTCCTCTATTATATCTGAGACCTTTCAGACTCTGGCTTAAAAAAAATGCAAGAGTAATTCTCCTGGAAGGGAATCTCCTGGGGGCTGTTGTATTTGCATGAAATACCTTGAAGAATGGTGATGGTCTATTGTTGGTTAAATATATCCTCTGTTGGTCCTTTAATCATGCATGGTCACAATCCACACGATGTTCTTCCCTCCTAGAACCAGGCTGGCAGCTTCTCAAGGCTGTAAGCCTCAGAGCTGTGGCTAACAGTTCCTAGGCTGAACTTCTGGCAAGGAGGGGGAAGGGGACCACGAGAAGTTACCCTGAGATGAGAAATGAAAGAAACGGACTCAGAGAAACGGTCCAGGAGATAGACTCGGTTTTATTCATGCCAGCAATGCGTTTATACACTAAAGGCTACTGTGCTCTGGGCAAGGAAGTGGGGGGCAGGAGGAAGGGAAGGGTAAGCCACCTTGGCTCCTACCAGGGAGCTGCAGAGCTCCTGTTTGTGCAACCAGTAAACTAGAGGTGTGACATTTTGCTCAATACCTTAAGGGAAGGGGCCATCTGGGTCTGGAACTTTGCAGAGATAGGTGAAGCAGGAAATACTGCCTTATCCCAACCTCACGGAGATAACTCAGGAAGCCCCGGGACAGAGTCTGCAGTTCCTTACCTCGAGCCAGACAAAGTCTTGTTCCTACAGTCTATGAGTCTGGCACCAAGCAGACACCGAGGAAGGAGGGAACTCGAATGGATCCTTCATGGTGTCATTAAACCATCAAACCCTGGAGAAGTCTTGGAAAATTGTGAGAGAATGAATTTCTCTTAACAGGTGAGTCAAACTTTCTGGTGTTTCCTTCTCCAGGCAGCCTAGCTACTGTCACCTTGGGGAAAACATCTGTATTGATGGTAGTGGAGATGCAGCTTTCACGGGCCTCATGAGCTGAGCCAAGTCTTAGTTTCTTGAAGATCAGTGTGTAAGGTCATAAGCCCACCTAAGTCAGGGAATTTCCAGGAAGCCAACTGAGGTAGAAGTTCCCAGAAATTTGCTGCAATATTCTGCAACCAGGCTCCTACTGATACTGCTCACAAGCCTCAGTTTATCTTGAGATGCTTCTACTGATACCAGCCGCAGATCCACCTACACCCTAATCCCTCATCTCCTGGCCCCCACCCCCTTATAAACTCACTTCCTTGTGTGCTTGGGTATAAAACTGCCATCATGGGGACATTCTAGCGCTGGTCATCCTAATCCTGATACAGGCAGCCAGCTGCCGTGCCTGAAGTAGACCCGACTTCCTTTTCATCAGAGTCCTGACATTTTCTCTTGTCTGTGCTGAGTCTCCCCTCAGAATGAACCTAACACAGTGAAGGCAGCATATTGCTATGTACAGAGTCCTGGACTTTGTGTCAGAATAGCTGTCTGTAAATCATAACCTCTCATTTATTGTTTGTGTGATCTCACGCAAGGAAATTCAGTCTGCTTAAACCTTAGATTAACAAAGCTAACTCACGGGTGGGCTGTGAAGTTTAAATGGAAAGCGTGTGTGAAGCCCAGCAGATGCAGTCTGCACATCTTCACATCCTGTCCTACCCTGGCTCACACATAGCAGCAAATATGCACATAATATCTGTCATGTGCTCATGTGGGGGGAGTGGTGGGTCCAGGCCCCCTCCTTGCTCCCTGCCCAGCCGTGAGCTGCAGTGAAATGGCTGTGAGAGATGGAGCCAGGTCCAGAGACCTGGTCAGTGACCATAATAACCTCTTTCTGAGCACATCCAGAAGTCCTGGATGAGGTTTTAAGTAAGTTTCTTTATTCTAAGGGTAACTCTTATACAGCAAAGTTCTTAGGAAAAATCTCTTTTAGGCAAAACTCATACAGGCTCTTATGGCAAAATTTTTTACTTACAGCAAAAGTTTCCACTTACAGAAAGATTTCTTCAGGTTCTTATGGCTACAGCTTCTCATGGCAGAAAATCTGCTTGTGGCAAAAGTCTCTCTCTGTCTAGCTTAAGGCAAAAATGGTGTCTTTCTCTTCTTAAGGCAAATGGGACTTTCTTGTCTAGCTTATGGCAAATGGTGGTGTTCTGCCTATCCTTTGTTCAAGGTTATTTATATGTCAAGAGCATGTGGCTCCTAAAGAGCCTGCCAAAGGCTAGGAATGTGCTTCCCACAGAGGACCTGGGGAGAGACAGCTCCAAGAGACAAGGCTTGGGGGAACTAACAACCTTGGGGGCGGTGCTTAGCCATTAAGAGCACACATAAATCCTGGTGAAAGCAAGGAGGACAGCCTAGTAGTGATGTACTCAAGTTCTAATCCTAATGCATGCACTAACTAGGAGAAGAGGTAGGTATTAAATCAAATGGAGACAGAGTGCACAGAGCTTAGATCAGGGATTTCCCAGGACCACCTGAAGCACAAGGATGCTAAAACCTCCACCAGAAAACTCCTAGAAACGATTAACACACAATGGAGAAAAGACAGCATCTTCAGCAAGTGGTGTTGGCAAAACTGGATCACCACTTGTAGAAGAATGAAATCAAACCCCTACCTCTCACCCTGTACAAATGTCAACTCCAGATGGATTAAAGACCTCAATGTGAAACCCCAAACTCTGAAGGTGATAGAAGAAAAAGTTGGCAGCACACTACAAGACATAGGCGTAGGAAAAGACTTCCTAAATCAGACAGCAGTTATGCAAGAATTAAGGTTGACAATTGACAAAAGGGACATCATTAAACTCAAAAGCTTCTGTACATCAAAAGAAACAATCAAGGAAGTGAAGAGAAATCCCACAGAGTGGGAGGAAACCTTCATCACAGATACATCTGACAAAGCATTGATTTCCAGAGTATATAAACTACTCAAAAAACAAAGAAGAAAGAAAACAAATGACCCACTCAAAAGATGGAGCAAAGACCTGAACAGAGACTTAACAAGTGAGGAATTAGAGATGGCTGAGAAACATCTTAAGAAGTGTTCAACATTGATAATAATTAAGGAAATGAAAATTAAAACCACTATAACCTTTTATTAAAAAAAAAAAAAGATATCATCTTACTCCAATAAGACTGGCTAGGATCAAGAAAACAAATGATACCAAGTGCTGGAGAGTTTGTGGGGAAAGGGGAACACTCATCCACTGCTGGTGGGAATGTAAACTTGTACAGCCACTATGGAAAGCAGTGTGGAGAACCCTTGGAAGACTTGGAATGAACTTGCCACCCGAACCAGCCATACCACTCCTGTGTATGTACCCACAAGACTCTTCGAAGAGATACATGCACGGCCATGTTTATTGCATCTCTCTTCACAAGAGCAAGGAACTGGAACCAACCCAAGTGTCCCTCAACTGACGAGTGGATAGTGAAAATGTGGTACATCTACACAATGGAGTTCTATGCAGCAGTAAAGAAAGATGACATCATGAACTTTGCAGGTAAATGGTTGGAGCTAGAAGATGTTATGCTGAGTGAAATAACACAGTCCCAGAAAAACAAAAGACGAATGGTATCCCTCATCTGTGGATGCTAGCACCAATTACCTAATTGTATGGCAAACTGAGCAACATCAATGTGATCTGAAAACAACTGTACTCTTATATTGTAGACTCCCTTAAAAAAATAAACAAATAAAGAAAAATAAATAAATAAAGCAAATGGAGACTGTCCCAGGATGGCTTTTCTACAGAGTAAAGGCATTTGAGGCCTAGCAGTGTTTCCTAATTCTGGAGTTCCAGAGACAGGTCTGTAGAAGGAGATCTGGTTTCAGACTCCAGTCCTGCCAGGGCTGTGCTGCCAGCTCAAGAATTCCTAAATTCTGTGCCAAACCTAATTTAACCCATTCTGGGCTGCAGCATTCCATATTCTGCACAGTAAGGCACCCAGCTCACCTCCACTAAGGCTGGAAAAGTGCCCCCTGCTCACCCTGAAAAGATCTCAACAACAATAACAACAACAACAACAACAACAACAACAACAACAAACCAGAGTGAAGGGCACCAAAGCCCAATTCTGCATTCTGGAAAGTTGACTCGGCCTACCTAGGTGTCTGCCCAAGGGTCTAGTCTATAACCATACTTGGATACAAGTCCAGCTCCTGACAAGCAAGTCATCTTCCCTCGACCCCTGGACCTACGCCCCCCCCCCCCACCTCCTGCTCTAACCCGGTGTGAGAGACTTCCTAGGACCCAGGAATCCTCTCGGGAGCCATGCCTCTGAATAAACCTGCCTCTGTTTGTTTGATTTTAATCTGGTCTGATCTGGCCTCATTTGATCTGATCCAGCCTCTTTGTGTCCGCAGAATTTTTCACTTAGTACTTGTTAAATGGAATCGTGGTACCTAGAAGTTCAATTATTTATTGGATTAATGGAACAAAGTTATTAAACAGTTTATTTATTTTTTTATTTTTTGGTCTTTTCTTTTTTTGTCCTTTTTTTTTTTTTTTTTTGACAGGGTCTCCCTGTAGCCCCAGCTGGCCTAGAACTCACTCTGTAGACCAGGCTGGCCTAGACTCACAGAGATCCGTGTGCTCTGCTTCCCAAGTGCTGGATTAAAGGCGTGCAACCACCACGCCCGGCATTTATTTATTTCTGTTGTGTATCATGTACTGTCTGCATGCAAGTTTGTGCACCCGTGTTGTTGCAATGCCCGGATGGTCAGAAGAGGGTGTCGGATTCCTCTGGAACTGGGTTCTCCTGGAATTGGAGTTTCAGACGGTTCTCGGCTGCCATGTGGGTGCTGGGGATCGAACCCGGGTCCTCTAGAAGAGCGTTTGCGTTCTTAACCGCTAGGGCCATTCTCCAGCCCCCTATTTTTTGGTCTTTTCAAGACAAGGTCTCCCTGTAGCCCGGCTGTCTGGAACTTGCTCTGTGACCAGGTGGCCTTGAACTCCCAAAGATCCGCTGCCTCTGCCACCCAAGTGGCTAGATTAAAGGCGTGCGCCACCATACCCGGCAAACAGTTTATTTTTCTTAAGAAGGAATATTATGCCATGGCTTTGATGGAAAGAAAAGGGATAATTTCCAGTTTAACAGGCTTCCACGACCATTTGGGAGGCATTTTTTTTCATAGTAAAGAAAGTCACCCTTAACGAAGCTGTCTGCAGGATTTAACTTGAATACAAATACTACTCTCTCCTAGGTCCAGGGAGTCTCAGAAATGAAGAACACACCTAATTTCTCTATACGCTGTGTTAGTCGGCTTTTACTGTCAACTTGGTAGCTAGAGCCACCTGGAAAAAAGGGACTTGGAGTAATTTCCCAGGTCAGTTTGGATTTTGGCCATGTCTGAGACATCTCTTGATTGATAATTGATGTAGAAGGACCCAGCCCACTGTGGGCAGCACCATCCCATGGCAAGTAGTCTGTCTGGTCAGTGTAAGAAAGCTAGCCAAGCATGAGTCAGAGCCGGAGCCAGCCACTGAGCGGGTTCCTTCATGGTTTCTGCTTCAGAGCTTGCCCTGACTTCCTGAACGGGCTGTGACTTGAAGTATAAGCTGAGACAAACCCTCTCCTCCTCAGTGGGTTCTGGTCAGTGTTTATCACAGCGCACAGCAACAGAAAGAAAATTAGAACAAACCTCATCTCCCAGGTGTCTCTGAGAGTATTTTCTTTAAAAAAATATATTTCTTCTTTATTCTTGGTGCCTGTGTACGTGTGAGGGAGCACCTGTGCATGGCGTGTGTGCAGAAGTCAGGGACAACTTCGTAGGTCAGTTCTTTCCTTCCACCTACATGTGAGTTCCGGGGATTGAACTTCAGTGGCCAGGCTTCAGGGGTGAGCACTCTCCCCCGCTGGGCTCCTAGGACATTCTAGTCACAGTCCCACAGCACAGTCTGAGCTCAGGGTTGGTATGGAGATGTGTCTTGTTGCCCATCGTGACCGTCCACCTCCAACCCTGTCCTCATGTCAACAGTGCTCTGCTCAGTACCTGCCACTGCTCTTCTTTCTACTGAGATCCCTGCTAACCAACAGTCCTAAAGGAAAGATTTCTAATTACAAAACCAAACACAGAGACCATGAAAAGAAGAGATTTAGCCTGGAGATATACCCCTGCACAGCTAATGAATATTATTTTCTTCCTAGAACATTAATACGGGGGTCTTTTCTTCCTGGGTGTGGGGGGGAGTGGAGGAGTCTTTCTCTGTTACACTGGGTGTTGGGGGGGAGTGAGAGGTGCGTCTTGGACAAGAGACAGGTATTCTTATCAGTTCATCCAGGTAGTTGTCTGAATGCTCCCTGAGCTCTCACATAGGTGGTTTCCATCTTCCCTCTGCATGACTCGACTTCCTCTCACGTCACCAGGGAAGCCACAGTCCGCATAATTTCTCTGGAGTTTGTCCTAGTCTACAGAAAGCCAGTCCAAGAACTTATCTGTGCAGAAATATTCTCAAACAACTTCATAGTCGAGAATATTTGTCTTATAAATACAACAAAACAAGCTTAGCAATGTTATAGAACAGAGGCTCTAATAAGCATTAAACCACCACCTCATACAAATTACAATACAAGACCCAATGCAAGTTATGTGTATAATTAATTCTTTTCTGATAAACACATTAAAATGTAAAATAAAAGCGTGGTAAGCTAATAATATATTTGGTTGAACCCAATACATTAAAATAACTTAAACATGTCAGAATAAGAATTAATGAGCTATTTTATGTATTTTAAAATTCTGTCTTTGAAATCAGTTTTTACATGCATAGCACATCCTAGTTCAGATGCGTTATGTCTGAACTATGCAACAACCACATGCGGTTAAGTGTCTGTCATATTGGGCATCACAGCTCTGTATTCACCTCACTAATTCAAACAGTGTGTTCTGAATTTTTAGGGTTGTGGTGATTGTCAACTTGATGGATTCAAATCACCATGGAAACACACCTCGGGCATTGTCTCTGAGAGAGTTTCTGAGCTGGATTAATAGAGGTAGGAACCCCCCCCCAAACATGTGCTGGGTCCTGGACTGAATANTTTTTTTTTTGGTCTTTTTGAGACAGGGTCTCCCTGTAGCTCTGGCTGTCCTGGAACTCACTCTGTAGACCAGGCTGGCCTCAGACTCACAGAGATCCGTGTGCCTCTGCTTCCCAAGTGCTAGGATTAAAGGCGTGCACCACCACGCCCGGCATTTATTTATTTCTGTATGTGTATCAATGTACTGTCTGCATGCAAGTTTGTGCACCCGTGTTGTGCAATGCCGCGGAGGTCAGAAGAGGGTGTCGGATTCCTCTGGAACTGGAGTTCTCCTGGAATTGGAGTTTCAGACGGTTCTCGGCTGCCATGTGGGTGCTGGGGATCGAACCCGGGTCCTCTGAAAGAGCGGTTGGCGTTCTTAACCGCTAGGCCATCTCTCCAGCCCCCTATTTTTTGGTCTTTTCAAGACAAGGTCTCCCTGTAGCCCCGGCTGTCCTGGAACTTGCTCTGTAGACCAGGCTGGCCTTGAACTCACAAAGATCCGCCTGCCTCTGCCACCCAAGTGCTAGGATTAAAGGCGTGCGCCACCATACCCGGCAAACAGTTTATTTTTCTTAAGAAGGAATATTATGCCATGGCTTTGATGGAAAGAAAAGGGATAATTTCCAGTTTAACAGGCTTCCACGACCATTTGGGAGGCATTTTTTTTCATAGTAAAGAAAGTCACCCTTAACGAAGCTGTCTGCAGGATTTAACTTGAATACAAATACTACTCTCTCCTAGGTCCAGGGAGTCTCAGAAATGAAGAACACACCTAATTTCTCTATACGCTGTGTTAGTCGGCTTTTACTGTCAACTTGGTAGCTAGAGCCACCTGGAAAAAAGGGACTTGGAGTAATTTCCCAGGTCAGTTTGGATTTTGGCCATGTCTGAGATCGTCTTGATTGATAATTGATGTAGAAGGACCCAGCCCACTTGTGGGCAGCACCATCCCATGGCAAGTAGTCTGTCTGGTCAGTGTAAGAAAGCTAGCCAAGCATGAGTCAGAGCCGGAGCCAGCCACTGAGCGGGTTCCTTCATGGTTTCTGCTTCAGAGCTTGCCCTGACTTCCTGAACGGGCTGTGACTTGAAGTATAAGCTGAGACAAACCCTCTCCTCCTCAGTGGGTTCTGGTCAGTGTTTTATCACAGCAACAGAAAGAAAATTAGAACAAACCTCATCTCCCAGGTGTCTCTGAGAGTATTTTCTTTAAAAAAATATTTCTTCTTCTTATTCTTGGGTGCCTGTGTACGTGTGGAGGGGAGCACCTGTGCATGGCGTGTGTGCAGAAGTCAGAGGACAACTTCGTAGCGTCAGTTCTCTCCTTCCACCTACATGTGAGTTCCGGGGATTGAACTTCAGTGGCCAGGCTTCAGGGGTGAGCACTCTCCCCCGCTGGGCTCCTAGGACATTCTAGTCACAGTCCCACAGCACAGTCTGAGCTCAGGGTTGGTATGGAGATGTGTCTTGTTGCCCATCGTGACCGTCCACCTCCAACCCTGTCCTCATGTCAACAGTGCTCTGCTCAGTACCTGCCACTGCTCTTCTTTCTACTGAGATCCCTGCTAACCAACAGTCCTAAAGGAAAGATTTCTAATTACAAAACCAAACACAGAGACCATGAAAAGAAGAGATTTAGCCTGGAGATATACCCCTGCACAGCTAATGAATATTATTTTCTTCCTAGAACATTAATACGGGGGTCTTTCTCTTCCTGGGTGTTGGGGGGGAGTGAGAGGTGACGTCTTGGAAAGAGACAGCGTATTCTTATCAGTTCATCCAGGTAGTTGTCTGAATGCTCCCTGAGCTCTCACATAGGTGGTTTCCATCTTCCCTCTGCATGACTCGACTTCCTCTCACGTCACCAGGGAAGCCACAGTCCGCATAATTTCTCTGGAGTTTGTCCTAGTCTACAGAAAGCCAGTCCAAGAACTTATCTGTGCAGAAATATTCTCAAACAACTTCATAGTCGAGAATATTTGTCTTATAAATACAAACAAAACAAGCTTAGCAATGTTATAGAACAGAGGCTCTAATAAGCATTAAACCACCACCTCATACAATTTACAATACAAGACACAATGCAAGTTATGTGTATAATTAATTCTTTTCTGATAACCACATTAAAAATGTAAAAATAAAAGCGTGGTAAGCTAATAATATATTTGGTTGAACCCAATACATTAAAATAACTTAAACATGTCAGAATAAGAATTAATGAGCTATTTTATGTTATTTTAAAATTCTGTCTTTGAAATCAGTTTTTACATGCATAGCACATCCTAGTTCAGATGCGTTATGTCTGAACTATGCAACAACCACATGCGGTTAAGTGTCTGTCATATTGGGCATCACAGCTCTGTATTCACCTCACTAATTCAAACAGTGTGTTCTGAATTTTTAGGGTTGTGGTGATTGTCAACTTGATGGAGTTCAAATCACCATGGAAACACACCTCTGGGCATGTCTCTGAGAGAGTTTCTGAGCTGGATTAATAGAGGTAGGAACCCCCCCCCAAACATGTGCTGGGTCCTGGACTGAATAAAAAGGAGAAAGCAGCCGGGTGTGGTGGCGCACGCCTTTAAGCCTGGTCTATAGAGTGAGTTCCCGGACAGCTGGGGCTACAGGGAGACCCTGTCTCGAAAAGACTAAAAAAAAAAAAAAAAGGCATGTTTATCTGTATAGACAACAAAACACCTCAGAAGAAATTCAGTATGCACTACTGACATAAGCTCAACAACAATTAAAACCAATGCTAAATTAGTCAAGCCAAAGTTTTTTAGGCTAGAATTTTACATAGTGGAAAAAAGGCTAAGGCATTCACATAAACTGCAAAAACAACATTATCATGGATTTGTCATGGCTTGGATCTTAAATACCACCCCCACCAAAGGCCCATATGCTAAAGACTGAATCACCAGCCTATAGCACTAGTGGGAAGTTGGGCCTGGGTGGAAGAAAATTATATAGAGTATTCCCTTGCAGGAGATACTGGCTCCTCTCTATCTCTTCTTTGCTTGCTTGTTAGCCACCATGTGGTTAACCTATAGACAACAAGACAATGCCAGCCATGATATTCTGCCTTGCCTCAGACCCACAAACAGCAGAGCCAATAAACCATGGGTTTAAACCTCTGCAATCATGAACCAGAAATAAAATCTTTATTTATCTTTGGTATTTTCTCACGGCAACTGAAAATTAATTCTTTAAGTTACATTTTTCCCCCAATGCTGTAATAGAATACCTGACACTAAAAAAAANGGAGCCATGCCTCTGAATAAACCTGCTCTGTTTGTTTGATTTTAATCTGGTCTGGATCTGGCCTCATTTGATCTGATCCAGCCTCTTTGTGTCCGCAGAATTTTTCACTTAGTACTTGTTAAATGGAATCGTGGTACCTAGAAGTTCAATTATTTATTGGATTAATGGAACAAGTTTTCAACAGTTTATTTATTTTTTATTTTTTGGTCTTTTCTTTTTTGTCTTTTTTTTTTTTTTTTTGATGACAGGGTCTCCCTGTAGGCCTTGGCTGTCCTGGAACTCACTCTGTAGGACCAGCTGGCCTCAGACCACAGAGATCCGTGTGCCTCTGCTTCCAAGTGCTAGGATTAAAGGCGTGCACACACCCGCCCGGCATTTATTTATTTCTGTATGTGTTCAATGTACTGTCTTGCATGCAAGTTTGTGCACCCGTGTTGTGCAATGCCGCGGCAGGTCAGAAGAGGGTGTCGGATTCCTCTGGAACTGGAGTTCTCCTCCTGGAATTGGAGTTTCAGACGTTCTGCTGCCATGTGGGTGCTGGGGATCGAACCCGGGTCCTCTGAAGAGCGGTTGGCGTTCTTAACCGCTAGGCCACTCTCCCAGCCCCCTATTTTTTGGTCTTTTCAAGACAAGGTCTCCCTGTAGCCGCCGGCTGTCCTGGAACTTGCTCTGTAGACCAGGCTGGCCTTGAACTCACAAAGATCCGCTGCCTCTGCCACCCAGTGCCAGTGCGGATAGATTAAAGGCGTGCGCCACCATACCCGGCAAACAGTTTATTTTTCTTAAGAAGGAATATTATGCCATGGCTTTGATGGAAAGAAAAGGGATAATTTCCAGTTTAACAGGCTTCCACGACCATTTGGGAGGCATTTTTTTTCATAGTAAAGAAAGTCACCCTTAACGAAGCTGTCTGCAGGATTTAACTTGAATACAAATACTACTCTCTCCTAGGTCCAGGGAGTCTCAGAAATGAAGAACACACCTAATTTCTCTATACGCTGTGTTAGTCGGCTTTTACTGTCAACTTGGTAGCTAGAGCCACCTGGAAAAAAGGGACTTGGAGTAATTTCATCGTAGGTGTGTTGTCTATGGACATGTCTTGATTGATTGTTGAATTGATGTAGAAGACCCAGCCCACTGTGGGCAGCACCATCCCATGGCAAGTAGTCTGTCTGGTCAGTGTAAGAAAGCTAGCCAAGCATGAGTCAGAGCCGGAGCCAGCCACTGAGCGGGTTCCTTCATGGTTTCTGCTTCAGAGCTTGCCCTGACTTCCTGAACGGGCTGTGACTTGAAGTATAAGCTGAGACAAACCCTCTCCTCCTCAGTGGGTTCTGGTCAGTGTTTTATCACAGCCAACAGAAAAGAATTAGAACAAACCTCATCTCCCAGGTGTCTCTGAGAGTATTTTCTTTAAAAAATATTTTTCTTCTTATTCTTGGGTGCCTGTGTACGTGTGGAGGGGAGCACCTGTGCATGGCGGTGTGTGCAGAAGTCAGAGGACAACTTCGTAGGTCAGTTCTCTCCTTCCACCTACATGTGAGTTCCGGGGATTGAACTTCAGTGGCCAGGCTTCAGGGGTGAGCACTCTCCCCCGCTGGGCTCCTAGGACATTCTAGTCACAGTCCCACAGCACAGTCTGAGCTCAGGGTTGGTATGGAGATGTGTCTTGTTGCCCATCGTGACCGTCCACCTCCAACCCTGTCCTCATGTCAACAGTGCTCTGCTCAGTACCTGCCACTGCTCTTCTTTCTACTGAGATCCCTGCTAACCAACAGTCCTAAAGGAAAGATTTCTAATTACAAAACCAAACACAGAGACCATGAAAAGAAGAGATTTAGCCTGGAGATATACCCCTGCACAGCTAATGAATATTATTTTCTTCCTAGAACATTAATACGGGGGTCTTTCTCTTCCTGGGTGTTGGGGGGGAGTGAGAGGTGACGTCTTGGAAAGAGACAGCGTATTCTTATCAGTTCATCCAGGTAGTTGTCTGAATGCTCCCTGAGCTCTCACATAGGTGGTTTCCATCTTCCCTCTGCATGACTCGACTTCCTCTCACGTCACCAGGGAAGCCACAGTCCGCATAATTTCTCTGGAGTTTGTCCTAGTCTACAGAAAGCCAGTCCAAGAACTTATCTGTGCAGAAATATTCTCAAACAACTTCATAGTCGAGAATATTTGTCTTATAAATACAAACAAAACAAGCTTAGCAATGTTATAGAACAGAGGCTCTAATAAGCATTAAACCACCACCTCATACAATTTACAATACAAGACACAATGCAAGTTATGTGTATAATTAATTCTTTTCTGATAACCACATTAAAAATGTAAAAAATAAAAGCGTGGTAAGCTAATAATATATTTGGTTGAACCCAATACATTAAAATAACTTAAACATGTCAGAATAAGAATTAATGAGCTATTTTATGTTATTTTAAAATTCGTGTCTTTGAAATCAGTTTTTACATGCATAGCACATCCTAGTTCAGATGCGTTATGTCTGAACTATGCAACAACCACATGCGGTTAAGTGTCTGTCATATTGGGCATCACAGCTCTGTATTCACCTCACTAATTCAAACAGTGTGTTCTGAATTTTTAGGGTTGTGGTGATTGGTCAACTTGATGGAGTTCAAATCACCATGGGAACACACCTCTGGGCATGTCTCTGAGAGAGTTTCTGAGCTGGATTAATAGAGGTAGGAACCCCCCCCCAAACATGTGCTGGGTCCTGGACTGATAAAAAGGTGAGAAAGCAGCCGGGTGTGGTGGCGCACGCTTTAAGCCTGGTCTCTATAGAGTGAGTTCCCGGACAGCTGGGGGACAAGGGAGACCCTGTCTCGAAAAGACTAAAAAAAAAAAAAAAAGGAAAAGGAGCTTCGACACAAGCCTTCACTCTCGCTTCTGATGGATGCCATGGCCCCGAGGCCTCATGCTGCCAGGTTTTTCAGTGCCAGAGAGCTGTTTTCCCAAACGGGGAGACAAAAGAAACCCTCCCTGGCCTCTATTAATTGCATTTATTTATTTATGTTTATTTAGTTATTTATTTATTTTTATTTATTTATTTATTTAAATTAGAGCCAGGGTTTCCGATAGTCCCCAGATGGCCTGGAACTCACTATGTAGACCGGTTGCCCTTAAACTCCCAGAGACCCACCTGCTTCTGCCTCTGAGTTGCTGGGATTAAGGCATGCACCACCATGCCCAGGTCCGTTAGCTGTATTTTAACAAGTATCTTGTCACCACAACAAGAAAAATAAGTAATTCAAGTGTGTTCAAACTCTTGGATTTTCCCATGAACGATATCTATCTATCTATCATCTATCGATTATCTATCATGATAGATCTATATATCTATCTATCTATCTATCTATCTATCGTGATATTTATATGTTACCTGGATTACAATACTTGAACAGACATTTATTCCTATGATTGGTACGGGAAATTAAGGTAATGGTTTTGTTGCTTTACTGTGCCAATTGTATGCGTTAAAGTACTGATTCGAATGGCTTTTTCTTTAGAGCAAAGTTCCGTTTTTTCTCTGTCTCTCTCGCTTCCTCTTCTCCTATTCTGTTTCAGGATTATAGAAAGTTAGGTTGAAAAATCTTCTTTTTCATCTGACTCAGGAAGGGCGTTTACATCTCAAACCCCCCCTCACCTGGGGGCATGTTTGTTCTCTTTGACAAGATACAAGTTATGTAGCCCGGGCCAAGCAGGACCTCCTTGAAGTGTACACAGGGAACAGAAGATATCAGCTAGAAGACTGGGAGTGTTAAGCAAAATCTTTCAGAAAGGTGTTTGTAGGAGAAAAACAACACAACACAACAAAAACAAGGCCCCGGTGACTTTGGAGACAGTGGACAGGCGGCGGGGGTGGGGGGGTCGGGGGGGGGCAAAATGAAAACCCATGCATGCACAGACCCAAGGCTCCAGATAACAATGTAAGTCTTCTACGGGTCTGAGTACAAAGGCGATGCGCTGGATGCAATTAGGGACTAATCCTGACATTCCCAGTCTGCATCCAGGGACCGGAAACTTGACAAGCTGCTGTCACTCCGAGATCCCTGGAGCAGCCCCCACGGCTTACTCGAGGAGGGGCGACTTGAGGAGCAGCCCATAGCGGCCAGTCACGGAGACGCTAAGGACCAGGGAGCCTTACGAAAGGGAAGTAGAAGGGTGGTGTCACTCTCCTTTGTTGTGCGCACATCAGCTGGCATCTTGGCAGGGGTTGTGACTTGTCAGGAAGCAGGCATGTTGCTAGGCAACCAAGGAGGCAGAGGGAACCTTCCCCTCCCCAGGGAGGCAGAGTGCCAAGGGGCTCCGAGAAGGATTTGGATATTAATAAGCAAATAAAAAACAGGTGCTACTTTAAGAAGTAGCAGCTTTAAAACGTACATTTTGTTTGAGAAGGCCGGGCAGTGGAGAACTGTGATCTGGGCATGAAAAGAGAGAGAGGAGAAGAAGAGTGAGGGCAGAGGGCAGAGGAAGGAGCAGAGTCCTCTAGAGGACAGGCGCTCGCGAAGGAGACATGCCTAATTGACTTTTGTCAGTGTTGTGACAAAGTACCTGGAGAGCAACATGGTTACAGTCCCTCACGTGGTGCAGGCTGGCTCTGTGATGGGGTGCACGCCACCGGAACTTCCCATCCCCCTTTTGTACCGTGGAGGGACAGGAAGCAGAGACAGATGACTGCTGGTGTTCCTTAGGCTTTCTCATTTCGTCCCTGTTTTATTCCGTGTGGGCCTCTAGTTCCTGAGCCAGTGCCATCGCACCCAGGACAGGCCTTCGTCCGCTAAGCCTCCCTGCAAACGGAACCGGACCCCTGCACGGTAGCTGACAGGGCTGCGGCTGCGCTTGCAGCTTGGTAAAGCTGCCGGTTTTTCTGAACTGCTCAGCGAAGTGTAAAATTTTCGTTTCTTGTACATCTTTTCTAAGCATTCTTTTCCTAACACTCTGGGGGGCTCCATTTGGGGGTTCCTTACTCTTTGTCTGAGGTCCCCCTCTCCTCCATGTGGCTGTTAGCTCACCATGTGTCTAGTTTAAAAGACGTGGCTTTTTCCTTCTCTTCATTCTCCTCCTGGCAGCTACTGAGATTCACAGCTTGCCTGCCCTAGAGGTTTTCTTTAAACTCTAATACAATTGTCCTCGAGCTTCCGTTCGAGTCCATTCTTAAATTCTCTTAGAACCCCAAGAGAGGACCCCAGGAAGAGCTTGGTGAGTTAGAACAAGGTGTACCACAGAAGCTAGGCTCCCACAAAGACAGGGAAGTAGAAATGTTATCACTTTTGATGATTACATGTATGTGTTCATGTGTGTTTGTATCCATGCATCTGTGTGCATGAACGTAAGTGTGTGCATATGTGTGTGGAGGTTAGAGGACAATCTCAAGCGCTGTGTTCCTTTGATGTTATCTCTTAGGTTTTAGGGAGGAAGAAAAGGAGAGAGAGAGAGAGAGAGAGAGAGAGAGAGAGAGAGATAGAGAGAGACTGCATCAAATTGTTCTTCAGGTAACTTTGCAGTAAGCAGTGTGACAGGGAAGGAGACTCTGAAATAAGCTTGTCTGGCCACACAAAGCAAAGGTCTATTAAAGATTTCTGAGGGAAGGGGCGGCCTTGCAGTTTGAGAATACAGGCTTAGTTACTGTGTGGTCCATGCTAAGTGGCTAAGGTACAAGAGTGGGGTACAAGTGACCAGGGCTACCTGACAGGGTTCGCCTTTCTGAGTAATGAAGTGGGGGTATGTATGATCTGTAACATGTGACTACAGCCAGGCTGCCTGTTCCTCCCAGGGTGCTGGGTGTGTGTTTACCTGCTTGTGGCAGCCGGGTACACTCCTGGCTTACTTGTAGACCTCTCTGCCTAGGGCCCAAGTTCTCTAATACCATGTACCTTGGTTTTTGAGACAGGATCTCTCATTGGCCAAGAACTTGCTAAGTTACCAGCAAGCACTAGAGGTGTGCCTGTCTCCACCTCCCCAGCAGACGATTCCAAGTCCCTGCCGCCAAGCCTCTTGCAGAGGACCCGTATTTGATCCCCAGCACCCACATGGCGGCTAAGAACCGTCTGTAACTTCAATTCCAGGAGAACTCCAGTTCCAGGGGAATCTGAGACCCTCTTCTGACCTCTGCAACATTGCACAACACGGGTGCACCAACCTACATGCAGACAGTACACATACAAAAATAAATAAAATTAAAAAAAAAAAAAAGAAAGAGGCCTTACTATACAGATGTACTTTTTTAGGGTGCAGGGTGGGAGGCTGGGCACGTAGGGAATGGGCAGAGCCTCTTCTGGCTGGGTGGTTGGTTTCATTCTGTTCATGGGAAAATGGCCCAGGACATTCACACGGGGAGAGAAACCTGGGCTCAGTTTCACATGGAGCTTTGGGAGGGTTTTTTGAGAAGCTAACCATGTTCTCTTGGAACAGAGGCAGCTATGGCTTGAGTCATAAACCCAGATGGCTCCTAGCCTGCTTAAGCCAGATCTTTCTGATGCAGTATAGATGGCCTCTGCACCCTGCGCTGCCTACTCCTTCCTGAGGGGCTTGGCCAAGACATATTGACCTCAAAGACTAGGGTGCCTGAGTTTTCTCTCTCTCTCTCTCTCTCTCTCTCTCTCTCTCTCTCTCTCTTCCTTTCTTTCTTTTTTTTTTTTTGGTCTTTTTGAGTCAGGGTCTCCCTGTAGCTCCAGCTGTCCTAAAACTTGCTATGTAGACCAGGCTGGTCTTGAACTCACAGAGATACACCTGCTTCTGCCTCCCAAGTGCTGGGATTACAGGTGTGCACCACCACACCCAGCGAGTTTTCTTTTTTTTTAAAAATTATTTTAGATTTATTTTCTCTTTCTCCTCCCTCTTTGTGTCTGTGTCTATTTTACATTTATTCTCCTCTCTCTCTCTCTCTCTCTCTCTCTCTCTCTCTCTCTCTCTCTCTCTCTGTGTGTGTGTGTGTGTCTGTGTGTAACCAGTGGTTGCACATTGTCACAGTGTGCCCATGAAGGTCAGAAGACAACTCTTGAGAATCAGTTCTGTCCTTCCATCACAGAGATCCTGGGGACTGAACTAAGATGATCAGGCTCAGCAGCAAACACCTCACGGAGCACCTTGCTGGTGCAGACACCTGGATTTTCTCAAAGGCCTCTGTTCTGCACTGGGAGAACTGGGGATCCAGGCGTCCTGTACGTGAACTGGGGATCCAGGCGTCCTGTGTATGAACCGGAGATCCAGGCGTCCTGTACGTGAACCGGGATCCAGGCGTCCTGTACGTGAACCGGGATCCAGGCGTCCTGTACATGAGCATCAGCATCCTCCCGGAAGTGCTGCCTTTCAGCCCATCCCATGGTTCGCTCTGGAGGCGATTTCCCACACAGCTGGTGACTAGACATGCAGTACTGGCTGGGGTTAAGTTGGCGTTAACAGGCAGTTACCTAGTGATCCTTGTAGATCATTAAGAAATCGACTAAAACAATCTTTTGATATACATACAGTTTTATCATTGGTGAAGGCAAATTTGCATACTAATGAGATGGATATGCTTGTTTGTCTAATACAATACAACCCAAAGACATCCTAACATGGTGCTTACTGCTGAGGAAAGATGGTAGGTAAACATTATGATTAACTTCTTTTTTTTTTTAACTGAGCCATTATGTTTCTATGAACGTAAAAAAAGTTTTTACTTACAGAAGAAAACACTGCAATTCATAACATACAAATGGTCTTGCATCAGAATTGAGGTGTTTCAGGCAGTGTTCCTGGTGGCGAGGTGTGATGGCATGAACACTGTGTGTTCAGAACAAAGGATGCAGTGAAATCATGTGATCACTCCTTGGTGCTCTCTCCTAGAAATACTCTGATTCATTACATGTTTATTCTGAATTAATTTTTGGTTGTTAGATATTCATAAACCTTTTTCACAACTCCACATTCAGTTATTTATTTACCTTTTGGGGTTTTTTTTGAAGCAGGGTCTCACTATGTAGACCAGGCTGGTCTTGAACTCACCTGCCTCTGCCTCTTGAGTGCTGGGATTAAAGGTGTGTGCTACCACACCCGGCTTAGTCTTTTAAAAAAAATTTTTTTTAATTTATTTTTATGTGTATTAATGTACTGTATGCATGTAGATTTGTGCACCCATGTCGTGCGATGCTGCGGAGGTCAGAAGAGGGTGTCAGATTTTCCTGGAACTGGAGTTAAAGACGGTTCTTAGCCGGTGCTGGGAATCGAACCCGGGTCCTCTGAAAGAGCAGTTGGTGCTTTTAACCGCTAGGTCATCTCTCTAGCCTTAGTCTTTTAACCACTGCAACACTTTTGCTTTATGATAGGAACTCTATTAATCTGCTGCCCCACACATACACACCCTGTCAAACTTTTATAACAAATTCCTGACACATTCCTAAACCTGGTGGCCTGGGGCAGTGCAGCTCTTCCCCGTTTTAAGCCAACCCTCTTCCTCCTTGCTTGGCACTGAATCTTTTAAACTAGCCAACTGGGAAAGTAGGAGGCCAGATGCCAGCCAATGGGAAAAAGACACAGTACTCTTCACTAGGGATTAAAAACCCATCGTGGCTGGGTGTGCATGCTGGGTCTGAATGACTGCATAACGCATCCTTTTGCAGAAGTAAAATCTGCTCTGCTAAGTTACTTTCAGTTTGTCTGAGTATTACTTGTACAGTATTGGTGGGTCCTTAGACCCCAGATTTTATTTCTGACACAACTAATATAGGGAAAATGCCCTTTAAAGAATAACCAACAACTTAGACAGCGAATTAGAGTCCAAGTTAAAAGACAGATACCACAGCATCATTAATAATAACTCACCAGGGCTGGAGAGATGGCCTAGCGGTTAAGAGCGCCGACCGCTCTTGCAGAGGACCCGGGTTCGATCCCCAGCGCCCACATGGCGGCCGAGAGCCGTCTGAAACTCCAGTTCCAGGAGAACTCCAGTTCCAGGGGAATCCGACACCCTCTTCTGACCTCCGCGGCATTGCACGACACGGGTGCACAAACCTGCATGCAGACAGTACATTGATATACATACCGAAAAAAA
>VZQC01014815.1:1312919-1332328 GCA_009823505.1 Rhizomys pruinosus | reverse complement strand
GGGACATGGGTCTAGATTTGATAATTTTGTACAAAATATATATAAAAAATAAAAATAAAAATTTTTTAAAAATAAGTAAAAACAAACAAACAAAAAACAAATAGTATTTCCATGGCACATGATTTTCAGAGCCACTTAGATGACAGTACTTTAAATAAAATTGTAAACTGAAGTTCCCTGCAAACAAACTCCACACCTGTGTTAAGGATTCCACAAGGCTGCTTGACTGATTAGAGCTTCAAGATTGTAGAAAGTCGTACATTGCTGATCCAGAGTCAAATGGTCTTTCTCTGACTTAAGTCCTCTTAACAGCCATTGAGCACCCACCTCCCATATCTGACCTAACATCCTTCCAGTTAGCAGGTAAAATGTTTGGGATGCATTAACATCTTGAATCCACCAACCCAAAAGCTAAGCATACCGTCAGCTAGCACCTTTAATAATTTTTCTCACGTTGCTGTAACCTGCTTACCTGAGGTTTTTAACCATTGTGTTTGGCAAATGCAAAAGAAATATTTTGCTTATGATTTTATTAAGAGATTATATATATATTTTTTCTATGTGGGAATATGTTCAGGGCAGCCTGGATCCTTGTTCCCAGGGTCTACCATGATCATTCAAATTTGGCTCAAAACAAACTCTCTTTTACTCCCTTTGAGGTAAGAAGAGCAGTGTTTTGTATCCATAAATAACCCAAATTAAACACATGTAAAGTGTCCTACTCGATCACTTCTTGGCCTTTTGGCTAAAAAAATCAAGTATAAAAGGTTCCCTTTGAAACTAGTCACCTTGTTTTGTTATAAACTTTGAACACACCAAAACCAAAGGGAAATCTGGAAAATTGGTTTTGTCCAGAAGAAAAGGCTGGAAACAAACCAAGCAACCTTCCTCCTAAGCATCTGTACTCTGTGCACTTCTAAGCAACGGGGGAGATCCTTGTAGTCGTTTGTATTCTGGCTGCGAAGCAGGCTGGCAATTGGCCTTGTTTAAACAGTCAACCCCTGTGAGGCCCCCCCCTGCACTCCTCCCTCTTGGCAGCCCTACCTGCCCCTAACACAGGCAGCCATGTGAGCCAGGGCTTCTGAAAGGAGTCTTTGAGCTGCTGAACTGTTTAATTAATGCCCTTCTCTCCCTGAGGGTCTCCTCACTGGGAGTTTGTGAGCACTGGGCATGTTGGGTCATCATATGTTCAGAGGGGGGCAAGGATGCTCTCTTGTGGTTCCTGTGGAATCTTACTTAATCCTCAGCATTGCAGGGACCACAGTGAGCTCTTGGGCTGCAGATCCGAGCTGTTCTCAATAGATGAATTAGAACAGGAGAGACCTTAAGGCTTCTTTTGATCCTGACTTAAAACAGAAGGAACAGAATCTGCACCACTTACCATGGAACTTTAGGTATCTAAGCTGGGATTTTAAAAAATGAAAGCGTATCATAAAGTGACCTAGGAGGACAGAAAGACTTGCCTTCGTGCACTGCATTTTGGACATGGGAGCCATGACCCTACTGGGCCACAGCAAGATATATCCCCAACACCTCATCACACTGCCATTACCCACCATCCTTCGTATTAATGGGCTCAGGCTGTGTAAAATGCCCCCAGTGGGTGGTTTGAACAGTAGAACTACATTTTCTCAGTTCTGGAGTCCAAGACTGAATTGCCACGAGGGTTGGATGGTGGTGAGGACCGTTCCCGGCTGCCTTCCGCTGTGTCCTCCCAGGACCATTTCTTATTCCGTGTCTATTATACACAGCAGCTTCAGGTAGCAAGCAGGAGAGTGAGGTGGGGAAACTAAGGGACGTGGAGGGAGAAGGAGCCCCTTACTCAGGAGTCTGGCTGAAGTCCTTTGCCAACTGAAAGTCAAGAACTCTGGCACAACCAACAAAATTCTCAGTCAGGTTTGCCTACCAGGTTTGCCCCATAGAGAGGCAATATTCTTTTTTTTTTTTTTTTTTTTTGGTCTTTTCGAGACAGGGTCTCCTTGTAGCCCCAGCTGTCCTGGAACTTGCTCTGTAGACCAGGCTGGCCTTGAACTCACAAAGATCCGCCTGCCTCTGCCTCCCAAGTGCTAGGATTAAAGGCATGCGCCACCACGCCCGGCAGGCAATATTCTTTTTATATAGTTACTTCAAATAGTGTTAAAATGACAATGAGTCATTTTAATGTCACATAAATGTATGTGACCAATTATGGACAATATCCTTTCCGAGATATAAACCTGAAATTTTCTAGGTATTTCACACAATTACAAACTCCATTTACAACAAAATACCTGTCTTTTGAAATATTTATTTATTTATTTTTATTTTATGTGTGTATTTTTTTGCATGTATGTATTTGTACTATGTGCATGCAATGCCAGTGGAGACCAGAAGAGAGTGCTAGATTCCTTCCGGAACTGGAGTACCAGTGCTTGTGGGCTACTATTCAGGTCTTGGGAACTGAACTCTAGTCCTTGTCAAGAACAGCAAATGTCGGGGCTGGAGAGATGGCCTAGTGGTCAAGAGCACTGACTGCTCTTGCAGAGGACCCGGGTTCGATCCCTAGCACTCACATGGCGGCCGAGAACCATCCAAAACCCCAATTCCGGGAGAACTCCAGTTCCAGGAGAACTCCAGTTCCAGGGGAATCCGAGACCCTCTTCTGACCTCCGCGGCATTGCACTACACGGGTGCACAAACCCTGCATGCAGACAGTACATTCATACACATACAGAAATAAATAAAATTAAAAAAAAAAAAAAGAACAGTAAAGGCCTTAACTGGGCATGGTAGTGCATGCCTTTAATCCTAGCACTTGAATGCCCTGTACTCTGTAATTTCACTGTACTCTGTAATTTCAAAAGCTACAAAATCACACATTGTTAAGACAGCTATGTAAAATTGCCATTGTCAAGACACCCAAGTATGTATCTTTATGCTCACATTCTACTCTCCTTTGCTGAATAGACTTCGACTTTGCTTCATACTGGCTGGTTCTTAAATTCTTTCTGCAGTGCAAGTCACAATTCTGACTGGACTGCACCTGAGTAGAGGTCTTTGGGGAGAATTCCTCAAGCTGCCTACCTGGCAATGTTGAGTTGCTCCTCCTGCTGCTAGTGACACTGATGGAGCTTGTGGGGTGGAGGAGAAACTGCGGCCATGTATAGAGGGAGAGGACAGCAGATAGAGATGAAGAAGACAAGCCTGGTCCCCATGCGCCAAGGTTGAACCAAGAGGTGAGAGAACCAACCCTTAGAGTTGAAAAGGGTTGAAAGGCCTTTCAGCACCCTGAAGGCTATCCATACATACTGTGGCCTTCCAGCACCCTGTAGACCATCTGTACACACTGTGGACTTCCAGCATCCTGTAGACCGTCCGTACACACTGTGGCCTTCCAGCACCCTGTAGATCATCCATACATACTGTGGCCTTCCAGCACCCTATAGACCATCTGTACACACTGTGGCCTTCCAGCATCCTGAAGATCATCCATACACACTGTGGCCTTCCATCTTCCTGAAGACCATCCATACACACTGTGGCCTTCCAGCACCCTGTAGACCATCCGTACACATTGTGGCCTTCCAGCATCCTGAAGACCATCCGTACACACTGTGGCCTTCCAGCATCCCAAAGACCATCCATACACACTGTGGCCTTCCAGCACCCTGTAGACCATCCATACACACTGTGGCCTTCCAGCATCCTAAAGACCATCCGTACACACTGTGGCCTTCCAGCATCCTGGAGACCATCCGAATAAAACCTTGGCTTCCAGCATCCTGAAGACCATCTGTACAACACCGTGGACTTTCAGCATCCCGAAGACCATTTGTACAACACTGTGAACTTTCAGCATCCTGAAGACCATCCGTACAACACCATAGACTTTCAGCATCCTGAAGACCATTTGTACAACACCGTGGATTTTCAGCATCCCGAAGACCATCCGTACAATACCATAGCCTTTCAGCATCCTGAAGACCATCGGTACAACACTGTGGCTTTCCTGATGATTGGGTTTTGCCAGCCTGGGTGCAGCAAAGCAGAAAACCCATTTTGACTGACTCCAACAGTAGTGTAGGCCTTGGTCATGCACATGAGAGACAGGCTAAGAAGTCAAGCAAGGGCTGTGAGACAACCTGGACATGCAGCAGTATGAAGCTAGTACTCCTTTAAGTTGCAGAGAGAAAGAGAGGAGAGCATCAGCACCCAGGTCCAACCTGAGAGAAACCGTGGTGGGTGCGTTTGGAGAGACCTATAGACAGCAGAGAGATGCAGTCAGAGACACTGCCCAAGGCCGAATGAGATTCTAGAACTTTCTTCGTTTTCTCTTCCCAGCACACTCTTGTCATCAGTTCCCCTGTGGCCAAACCAAGCTTAAAGGAGCTGATCAAGGATCCTGGGACACGGGGTCAGTCGCCTGTAATGCAGAGTCAGGTAGGGGAACGACTAAGAATAGACAGAAGGAGAAAGAGGCTGAAGATTGGCACAGTCCATCTCTTTTGTTTCACACATGGATGAACACGCACACATTCTTACATATGTGTACACAAATGTATCAGTATAAGTAATGGGATTAATTATAATACTTATAGATCTTGAGCAATGTGTTTGCTGCTTATTTAGTCCCTATGAGGCTGTTTCTTCCGGTGCCAGGGCAGGGGTCAGCAGAGCAGGTGGCTGGACAGCTCAGAGGAGGGACAATTGAGAAAGGAAGAAACCAGACTGCTCTAGAACTGCTGAGGACGGGCTGGACCTCACGAGGACAGAGTGAAACTCATGCAGTCTCCCATCCCTCCACTCACCCATGACAGTGATCTCTGTTGGGATCTGTTGCCCTTTGTCAAAGAGCACCTGGCCAAACTCAAGGATGCTGAGGGGGCGGTCAGCAGAAGAGCTGCAGGCCCAGCAGCTGCCCACAAGGGCCGGCATGCATCAGCTGCAACAGCACCTGTTCTATGCTGACAGGAATTCTGAGTATGAAGAGAAAATAACTGCTGTCATGCTTCCACATAGCAAATCCATGTATGTGCATGTGTGTGTGTGCCTGCATGTGTGCGCAAGTGCGTGCGTGTGTGTTGCAGGTGCACAAGATAAGGACATTTCATGTCTTGCTCTTGGACTCTTTGCCTAGTCCCTCAAGACAGGGTCTCTCACAGCTAGTCTCAGCAACCTTCCTGTCGCCAGGGGCCATAGTGCTGTGGTTACAGATGTTTCTACAGTCACGCCCAGCCTTTTATGTGGGGTTGGGATTCAAACGTAGGTCCCCACACTGGCATAGCAAGCCTTCTTACCACTGATGTGTCTTCACAGCTCCCTGCCTAGCAAATCTCAATCAAAATGTCGCTGGGCTCGTGATAAACTTACAGTTGAATTTAGAGCTACTTGGAAGGGAACTCTGGGAAATATAGTCTGTGTGGCACAAACCTACCAGAGCCCATGTCAAAACGGAGCCATATATACCTTTAAAATTTTTTTTAATTTTATTTATTTTTTATGTGTATGAATGTACTGTCTGCATGTAGGTTTGTGCACCCTGTGTCATGCAATGCGGTGGAGGTCAGAAAAGGGTGTCGGATTCCCCTGGAACTGGAGTTAAAGATGGTTCTCAGCTGCCATGTGGGTGCTGGGGATTGAACCTGGGTCCTCTGCAAGAGCAGTTGGAGCTCTTAACTACTAGGCTATCTCTCCACCCCCTTACAAATTATTCTTATGACAGTGATATTTATCTTTTTTTTTTTTTTTTTTTTTTGTTCTTTTTGAGACAGGGTCTCCCTGTAGCCCCAGCTGTCCTGGAACTCCCTCTGTAGACCAGGCTGGCCTTGAACTTACAAAGATCCGCCTGCCTCTGCCTCCCAAGTGCTAGGATTAAAGGCATGCACCTCCTGGCAATGATATTTATCTTTTAACAGAGTTTCACTGTCTCCGTGGGAGGTAAAGTTAAATGTTATGATATGTTATTAATTCCTTTAGCTTCTCTGTAACCACAATATCTGAGTGGAACAATTGAAGAGAAGAAAGGTTTATTGACCCAAGAGATTTCAGAGGCTCAGCCCGTCGTGGTGGGGAAGGCGTGTGGGGAAGGCATAGTGCAGCGTCTTGGTTTATACTGGTGGGTGCATGCAGTGGAGCTTATTGCGTCACTGCAGACAGGAAGCAGAGAAGGAGGCTGGAATCAGGGGTTAGGGTATAATCTTCAAAGGGCCGCCCCTAGTGACGTAGTCCTACCAGCCAGACCCCTCCAAATGTTCCACAGCTTCTCAAACTGATGCCATCATGTGGGGGAGAAGCATTCAAAATATGGGCCTGTGAGGGACATATCAGATTCAAACCATAACCGTATGTTTATGCTAGATAGCTCAGGGAGGAGAAAAAGGGAAAGAAAATACAGTATGTATGTATATATGTGCCCACGCACATTGTACATATCTATTGTGGTGGTTTGAATGAGAATGTCCCTCATAGGCTCCGAGCTTTGGACACATGTCCCCAGTCTGTGGCTCTGGGAAGGTCGTGGAACCTTTAGGAGGTGTGGCTGTGCTGGAGGAAGCCTTCACTGGGGCCAGGTGTTGACAGTTCTTAAGTCTTGAGGAATTTTCAGTCGCTGTCTGCTTCCTGTGCCTCCTTGAAGATGAGACCGCTGGGCTTCCTGCTCTGACCACCTGTGCAGCCACGCCTGCCTCTCCTCCCATTATGGACTCTAATCCCTCTGGGATTGTAAACCAAATAAACTCTACCTTCTGTAAATTACCTTGGTCATGGTGTTTTATCACAGCAGCAGAAAAGTAACTAATACATCTGTGCACGTGTATACATCCATGTCTATATATCTACATAGAAATACCTATCAAAACAAGAATTAAACGCTCTTGTTTCAGCTCTTCCTCTGAAACTGGTCCTGTTTTCATAATTGATGTCTAGAACCCCATTCTTCCGTTCCTTACTTCATAGTTCCTTGACCTTTAACAGATTTGGCCAGACGTAATTCATTGGACCATAGGTGACCGTCACTTACATTCCAGAAAGCTCTGTGGCATTAGCAGTCTTAATGGTATAGTTTGCCAATGAGTTGACTCTAAGGCCTGGGTGTAATGTGGTTTGGAGCCTTGTTTCCTCCACACCGGTTTCTTGTGTACGGATGGCTGAGTGAGTGACACCATGATGGTCCCCTCTCCCAAGCCTGTGGCGTTCCTCAGCACATGTCTCCAGCGCATGCAGCACAGCCGTCCGTCCCCTCTGCTCCTCCACGTGAGCGCCCTCCTGCCCTCCTTCTCTGGGAACATGGCTACAGCTTCCGCATGCAGCACAGCCGTCCTTCCCCTCCTGCCCTCCTTCTCTGGGAACATGGCTACAGCTCCCGCATGCAGCACAGCCGTCCGTCCCCTCCCACTCTCCATCTCTGGGAACATGGCTACAGTTTCTTCACTGGCTCCCCTGCCGTCAGTACCCCCCTCCCTCAAATTCCTCCGCACACGAGGCTGGCTCTATGAGCTGCCCCTTCCGGCATCAATAATTTCTCCTCACCTGACCAGTGTCCCTTCCCATCACACTCACCATTGGCTTCAACCACGAGTCAGTTCTCTGCTCTCAGATGTATCAGACCTCATAAACCTTCGTGCTTATGTGTGTTCTTTTGTCTTATTTAAAAATATTTGTGTGTATGTTATGTACGTGTATGTATCACGTGTGTGGATGTTTGTATGTGTGAGTGGAGCTGTGCAGACACCACAGTGTGCAGGCCAGAGAACAACTTCCTATGCTGGTCTTTGCCTCCCAGAGTCTTACTGTTTGGTGTTGTCTACACTCGGCTACCTGGCCCGTGAACTATCAGGGACTCTCCTGTGTCAGCCTCCCAAATCACCACAGGAATGCCGAGATTGCTGAGTCTGGCTCTGGAGACATAAACTCAGAACCTCGTGCCTGCTTGGCCACTGCCTCATCCACGCGCTAAGCCATACCCCTGGCCCTAGTGTGTGCTCTTTCTAGCACCAAGCAGCTCCTCCTCTTCCTTCTCTTCCTCTTCCTCTTCCCCTTCCTCCTCTTCGTCCTTATCTGCATCCTTCTCCTCCCCTTCCTCCTTGTCCTCCTCCTCCTCCTCTTCCTCATTCTCCTCCTCTTCCTCCTCCTCCTCCTCTTCCTCTTCCTCCTCCTCCTCTTTCTCTGATACAGGTGCCTCTTCTTCAGCACCCAGAGCAAACAGCTCGCGTGTCACACAGGGCCCTCTAATAACAGGTTGAGTGGGATCTGCAAGCCAAATTAGTCCCCCTTTCTTTAAGTTGCTTTTGTCAGGGTATTTTATCACAGCAACAGGAAAAGAAACCGAGATGCCATTACAGGCATTTTATGGCTTGTTGAAATTTCTACTTGGTTGCTGTGATGTGTTGTATTGTGATGTGTTCGTGCCCTGTGTGTAGTGATATATGTTGTGCTATTTGTGTTGTATGTGTTGCTATGTATATATATCATGATGTATGTTCGGATGTGGTGTGTGTCTATGTGTGTGCTGTGATGTGTGTATACTGGGTAGGTGGGCAGGAAGGTGGCTTCCCAGCGGCTACAGGAACTGTAGCTTTGAGTCTTTCTCTGTCACTGGCTTGCCGCTGCCCTCTCTCTTCAAGACATACTCTTCTTTAATGTGGGTGGGATTAGTGCCCTGTGTCAGAGCTGGAGAGAAAATAGAAGCAGAGATGTGGGTTATCAGTAGGATGCGGGAGGAAGAAAGCTAATTCACTTACAGCCTACTGCGAGGCAGCCAAGTTTCCCGGCGGGAGACAGGGGCAGGCAGAAGTCTTCTCCTTCCTAAATAGAACTCTGTTTTGACATTCTCTTTCAGCGCCCCCTCCCCCGTCTGCCTCCAGTGCATTAGTGCATTGGTGAACGGCCTGATTTCATCTCTCATTGCGCCATCTGGTGGTGGTCATGGAAAGGTTCGGGTTCTCCGTCTGCCCTATACTCAACCTTCCCTAGGACAAGGAGCCACAGAGATGGAGTGAAAGACACCGGGCAGGTCAGCAGTGGTTCTCGGAGGGCTCGACTGGAGTGACAAGCAGACTTTATGTCTTATTCGTTGAGTCATCTTGGGCAAGTTACTTATCTCTGTGTGACACACTTTCTTCCTGTGAAAAATATGGGTCATTATTTGTGAAGATACATTGAGTTAAAAGCACCTGTGACGGTGGACAGTGCACCGTGCTGTCTCAGCAAATGAGTCGCTCCTCTCCCCTTATTCACCCCTTCTTTAATTCTTTCCTCTTTCATGACTTTGTAACTGATCAGAAGTTACTACTGATATGGGTACTACTATGTTGAAATTAGTTGGGAACAAGAGTAGGGTGGGCCATGGGGTCTGAGGCCTGCCCTGAACTTTTAGTTTCAGAAGACATCTTATCCATCTGTTATCAAGACGGGGTACACTCTCAATCACTTTAGGCATCGAGACATAAGAGGTTTTTTTTTTTTTGTATTTTTGAGGCAGGGTCTCCCTTTAGTCCCAGCTGTCCTAGAGCTCGCTCTGTGGACCAGGCTGGTCTTGAACTCATAAAGATCCGCCTGCCTCTGCCTCCCAAGTGCTAGGATTAAAGGCGTGTGCCACCACACCCGGCAAAGAAATTATTTTATGTTACTAATTTTGGGGTTGGTGTTGGGGATTGAAGCCAGGGTCTTGTGCTGGTGAGTCGTAGGTGAGAACTCTACTGCTGTTCCACCTCGATAATCTTTAGGATCCTTTCTAGGCCGGGAATATTACTGGTTCTGAGCTAAAGCAAAAATAACAAGAACAAAAGTCACAGGTGCCAATTATTAAAAATGTATGAGACTAGTGGTTCATATACATAGCATTTATCATTTAGACTAAAGATAAAAGGGAGAAGAAAGGATTCTATCATATTGGAAACCAACAAAAATAGTAATTTTTTTTCTCTCACAGTTTTTCTTTTAAAAAAAAACCCTAAAGCAATAGAATGGTCTCTTACTTGGCAATTTTGCGATGCCAGCCACGTGCTTGCACAGAGTGGCTTTCTCAGAGGCCATACTCTTCTTGGTAAGTGTCACCTCAGTCTCCTATGTACTGTTCTTGAAATGCATAACTCAGCTGGTGAACATTTCCAGTCTAATACATGGAAACTCTTCACCACTCAGGATAGACAACCAGCAGAAAAATGCTTAAGCCTTCTTGGGGCCCTGTGGTCCTAGTACCTATAGCTTTGACCTCTTTGGTGACCTGGGTTATAAGTCTTGTGGACCTGTGGAAGTTAACTGAGCTGCCTTCCCTGGTCTAATTCTAATCTTAGTAAATTGAAACATCATCACTCCACCAAGCACTCAAGTCAGAAACGGGAACTGGAATTCCTTACTCCCTTTCTTCCTGGCTTCCCCTGCATCCTCCGTCCTTTCCAGTTCTCCTGACCTCACCTCTGACGTTCCCCTTTGCTTTACTGCAGCTGGCCAGCTTCCTTGGAGCTGGGTAAGGGTGGTGGTGGTGTCTCTGCAGCTCTGCCAGTTGCTGTACTCGGCCGTTCCTGGCTCCTGTTTGGAGCGCCACTCTGCCGTGAAGTTAGAGATGCCGGGTGATACCGGTGGGATTCCGAGTTAACTTGTAACGAGGCTGTTCCAGTGATTGCTCTGGTGAGACAAATCACATCCAAAGTTTAGAGCTTTGAAGCAGCATTTAATTCTGCTAATGGGTTATGTCGGTCAGTAGAACTGGCTTGAGCCTGTCTCTCGATGCCGTAGCTGAGGATGCTCAGTGGCTGGGCTTGACTCCATGACTCACAATGTGGGGAGGGGGGGAAGGGGGCAAATATCTTCAGTAGGGTCTGACAGTTCACGCTAACTCTTGGCTGGTATTCACCACAGCCCCTTGGCATGGGCTCTTCATGTGGCCTGTGCTTCATATCAGCATGGTAGCCTGAGAGACTCCCAAGAAAGGATGTATTGATACTCTCAACGTCACAAGAGAGAATGTCAAAAGTACATAGATATGTCTTAAAGCTGCCACAGAGGGAAACTGACCACTGGGAGGCGGGACATAGAAGGCAAATTCCCTCTCTTCCTCCTGGAGGCCCGGGGCTGGGGCAGCACCGCTCTGCAGCATGGTTCCTCATAGACTCTGTCCAAAGGTCTTGGGAGAGGCCAGCCAGGGGTCTCCTAAGTGACAGGCTCCCACAACGGCTCATGTGAGCAGCGGCTTCTAGTGCTTTTCTGCCTGGCTCCTGTTTCCTCACTTGTCCTGTACTGTGTCGTTTGAATTCGGCACCAACATTGAAGCTTTGTCTGATTGTTGCTTTACAAGGTAAGGGCTAAGAGACCCTCCACATCTGTCATGCACCTAATCCAATTGATGCGATTTTTTTGACCCTGTAGCCCCAGCTGGCCTGGAACTCACAGAGATCCGCCTGCCTCTGCCTCCCGAGTGCTGGGATTAAAGGCGTACGCCACCACGCCCAGGTGATGTGATCTGTTAAATGTCTTTCTCATCCACTCACTGTCCCTATTCATACAGACATCTGTGGTAGCCATCTTTTCTTGCCTGGACCTCAGTGCATTTTCCTAACAGATTGCTTTACATCTATTCTAACAATACTGCTCCATCCCCCACACCGACGTCACAGTGAGTTCTGGTGCGAATCTCCTAGCCAGATCTTCTGCAGCCTCAGTACTGCGGACATTGCAAGTGCTCTCATTTGTTGTGGGATGTCCTGTGCCCTGTGTGATATTTAGTAGCATCACTGGCCTCTACCCACTAGGTGCCAGTAGCACCCCACTCCCCAGCTGTGACAAGTAAAAAAAAAGTCTCTGGCATTGTCCAGTGTCCAAGGAGGGGTGAACTGACTTAAAGCGGAGCACCTCTGCTATGGAGTTGGCCAACCTAGCACGGTTCTGTGTGGACCTTGGCTGCCTGTCAGCTCTGTCTTCCCGCATTTCCAAGATGCTTTGACCTTGAGATATCCTTTCCCTTTCCATGCTTTTTTTACTGTTGCTTCTCCTTTCTACGTGAAAGTGCAGGTGCGCGCACGCACGCACGCACGCACACGCACTCACACACACACACCTGCAGGGCATTCAGCTAGTTAATGTTACTAGTCCTCGGCTGAAATGTCGCTCCCTTTCCATTCTTCAGTATTTAAGTATCAAGTGTATATTTTTTTGGGTTAGAATGTAACCCTTAAAAGACTCAAAATGAGTCTACACCTGACCCAGTCATACCACTCCTGGGTATATACCCACAAGATGCATCCTACCGCAAAGATACATGCACAGCTATGTTTATTGCAGCTCTCTTCACAATAGCAAAGAGTTGGAACAAACCCAAATGCCCCTCAACTGACAAATGGATAACAAAAATGTGGTACATCTACACAATGGAGTTCTATGCAGTGGTAAGGAAAGATGACATCATGAACTTTGCAGGTAAATGAATGGAGTGCGAAGCCATTATGCTAAGTGAAGTAACACAGTCCCAGAGGGGGGGGGGGGAAACGATGAATGGTATCCCTCATTTGTGGATGTTAGCACCAAATCTCTAGTTGAAAGGCAAGTTGAGCAATTTTATTGTTTTATTTCTTTTTATCTGAAAGCAACTGTGCTGTTATAATGTGAATCCCTCAATGGGCTCTAGAATTAACTTACCACTTATTTTCAGACATTGTCATTGCAGTATATGGGTGGAAGGTACCTATTCATATTTTAGAGTAATATAAAATTAAAGGGAAAAATGTGAATTCCTAAACATATTTTGGAATTAACATACAGTTTATTTTCAGAGGCCATAATTTTGTTATATATGTGACATTTATATAGGCATGTTTTGGAGCAGTACAAATGGGAGGGAATAACAACAACATAAGGACTGGGTCAAAGAACTGACTGAAACAGTGGACTTCTTCCCAAAACAATAAACCTCTGCAGAGAAAAACTTTAAAAAGACTGAGAAAAAGATGCAAGATATGTATGGCAGAATGCATGAACTGGGATGGGGTCGAGGGGGGATGGAAAGGGGAATGTGTCTAAATTGAAAAATGATGTATGAAACACACAAAACATCAATAAAAGTATTTTATTTAAAAAAATTTCCTGTTTAAAGGTTGGCAAGAAGAGTCAGCAGGTAAAAGCACTTGTTGGGCCAGCCTGACGCCCATGTTGATGGGGAAACTGATTCCTTGTTGGGCCAGCCTGACGCCCACGTTGACAGGGAAACTGACTCATTGGGCCAGCCTGATGCCCACGTTGACAGGGAAACTGATGCCTTGTTGGGCCAGCCTGATGCCCTCGTTGATGAGGAAACTGAATCCTGGGAGTTGTCCTTTGAGCTCTGCCTGCACAGCCACACTCTACACATGTGTATCCTACACTCACACTCACACTCTACACAGGTATCCTACATGCACACTCACACTCTACACTTGTATTCTACACACATACTCACACTACACACGTATCCTATATGCACACTCACACTCTGCACACATATCTTACATGCACACTCACACTCTACACACGTATCCTACACACACTCACACCCTACACACATATCCTACATGCACACTCACACTCTACACGGGTATCCTTTGCACACACTCACACCCTACACACGTATCCTACATGCACACTCACACTTCTACACATGTATCCTATGTGCCCTCACTCTACACACATATCCTACATGCACACTCACATCCCACACACATATCCTACATGCACACTCACACCTTACACATGTATCCTACATGCACACTCACACTCTACACATGTATCCTACATGGACACTCAGACTTTTACACATGTATCTTAAACACACACTCAATATTAATAAGAGTAACAAAATTTTTAAAATTGCTGTTCGAGTTGCTTATTTAAGTTTCATAAAAATTAGCTGAATTTCACCTTGGAATTAGGACAGGATTCCCAAACATTCCTGAAAAGGCCCTAACCATGCTTCCACCATTCTGAGCTGTGTACTCATATGAAGTGGTGTTCTGAGCATTAAAAATTATAGAATCAAAATACCAATCAACTGGGATATTTTGTTTTTTTTATTTTTTTACATTAATTTTTATTTATTTCTGTATGTGTATGAATGTATTGTCTGCATGCAAGTTTGTGCACCCGTGTCGTGCAATGCTGCAGAGGTCAGAAGAGGGTGTCGGATTCCCCTGGAACTGGAGTTCTCCTGGAATTGGAGTTTCAGATGGTTCTCGGCCACCATGTGGGTGCTGGGGATCAAACCCTGGTCCTCTGCAAGAGCGGTCGGTGCTCTTAACCGCTAGGCCATCTCTCCAGCCCCCAACTGGAATATTTTGATAAAGAGTCTGGCAGCAGTTTGCCCACAGCCCAAATGCTGGCCTGATGTTAAGTTGAAAAGCAATGGACTAATGTCTTTGGCAGAGGATATTTCAAGACAGCTTAATGTAGAAATGGTGGTGACTATTAATGGTGAATATTGTACAGATCTACAGTGAAGAAGAGCAGATGAGGCGGAAAGAAATGCAGAATGTACAGTTTGGATCTGAAAACCCCACTAGGAAGATTAAAGGTGGGGCCAAGGCATGTGAAGGAGAGGTTCCTTCTGATAAGGAGGTTAAAGTGATTAAGGAGAGGCCTAGCTGTTTACAAGTAAACAGTGGAAAAAGTGAGATTAAAGTGATCCAGGAAGGACCTGGAGATTTACAGGTAAACCACAGAAATGGTACCTTCAGGTCAAGACCACACCCAGCTAAGCCACCAGCTTTTGAAAGGAAAATACTGAAAGGGTTTTCTGCTCCAAGTCCAGGGCAGAGAAAGGTTGCAAATGTGGTTGAAATAGGCCATGGTCCATCCCAAACTTGCAGCCAAACTCAGCAGTTTCATTCATGTGGTGCTGGCTTTAGAGGCATGAAGTTTGCAAGAGTGAAGGGGTCTTCAGTTCTTCCTCCACGGTTTCAGAGAGCCGCCAAGGTCAGGCAGAGTGCAGCAGGGGTGTCCCTGCATAAAGAAGGCCCTGATAGGCCATTGCATGAAGCTGTGAAGGTGAAGTCTGGTTGGCAGTGGAGACCCCAAGAAGACATTCGAGATGCCAGACCTGTGAGATATCTGCCAAGCAGAGCTGCATACAGGGAGTGGTACCAGCCTAAGAAAGAGATGGATGTTGCAAGCAAAGCTGGAAGAGCTGACCCATCTAAGCCGTTTGGAAGTCAAGTCCCAGAAGTTGCACATGGAGCTACTGGACTCGGTTTTTGCCCTGCAGGTTTTTGGTCTTGTTTTGGTCCAGTATTTCCTCACTAAGCCTCTATTCCTCCCTTTTGGAATGGGAATGTGTATTTGGTTCCACTGTACATTGGGAGTATGTAATTTGTCTTTTGATTTTACAGGAGCTTACAGTTTAGGAGATTGGCCTGAGTCTCAGAAGAGACTTTGGACTGTAGACTTTTGAATGGCATTGAAACTGGTAAAGATTATGGGGACTTTTAAGGTTGGACTAAATGCATTTTGCATTTTATATGGTCAGGAGCCTATGGGGGCCAGGGAATGAGTCCCCCATAGGCTTTAAGTATTCAGACATTTGTCTCCAGTTGGTGGCACTGTTCTTGGAGGTCTTAGAAGGTGTGGCCATGCTAGAGGAAGTACGTTATTGGGGGCAGGCTTAGTGAGTTTAACAAGCCTCGTGGTCTCCAGTCACTCTCTCTGTGCTTCCTGTGCTCATTGCAAGATGTGACCCTCGGTTTGCTGCTCCAGATCCAGCCTCCATGCCTCCTGCCACAATGGACTCTAATTCCCTGGAACCGTCAATCGTAAGCTCAAATAAACTCTTCCTTTTATAAGTTCCTTGGTCATGGTGTTTTATCACAGCAACAGAAAAGTGACTAATACAGGCCCTAACCATGTTTCCACCATTCTGAGCTGTGTACTCATATGAAGTGGTGTTCTGAGCATTGAAAATTATAGAATCAAAATACCAATCAACTCTGAAAGACATTGAAGATGCTCTGTGTCCTGTGGCATTAAGCATTCAGCTAAGATTTATTTTTAGTTTTTGTGTGTGTGTGTGTGTGTGTGTGTGTGATACCATGAGTGTGTAGGTGTCTGAAGAAGCCAGAAGAGGGTATTAGATTGTCCGGAGCTGGAATTATAGGTGGTTGTGAACGACCCAATATGGATGCTGGCAACTAAATTTGGATCCTCCAGAGGAGCAGCAGGTGTCCTTAATAACTGACCTGTCTCTCCAGTCCAGATTTACTTCTTTAAAAATTAAAAATTCTTTTAAAATTCCAAACATATAAAGTGTCCTCTCTTATCCACACCTTCCTCTCTGTATAGCCCCAGTAGAACTCACAATGTTGACCAGGCTGGCCTTGATTTCACAGAGATCTGCCTGCCTCTGCCTCCTAGGTGCTGGGATTAAAGGCTGTACCACCACTCCTGTGCCCTTAGTTACTTTTCAAAAAGATATTTATTTTATAAATTAAAATTTATGTATATGAGTGTTTTTTGCCTGTGTGTGTGTAAGTACACTATGTGCATGCCTGCAATGCTCTCTGAGGCCAGAAGAGGGCAACAGATCCCTTGGAATTGGGATTTGAACAGTTGTTAGCTACCATATGGGTGCTGGCTGGGAACTGAACCTTGGTTCTCTGCAAGAACAGCAGGTGGTCTTGTTCATCAAGGCATCTTTGCCCCCCTCCCCAAATTGTTTTAAAATAAATTTCTTTGTGATGTATTGAGTAAATGTTTGATTATATACTTATTTTATGTACTTGTATACTTGGAGTCCTGTACAAATTTCTTGTATGAAATGGGGTTGTGAGTAAAAAAGTTTCAAAAGCCTGGCCTTGATAATCTTTTTTGGTTTAGAGTGTCCCTTCTCATTCCTAGCAAGACTCTCACTTGAGTGTGAATGAAGCCCCAATTCTCTGGTTTTACTAACCACTGTCTGTCTGGTGCCCAGACTCTGTGACGCCCTGGCCAGGTGTCAGAGTTGCTCCTCTCCAAAACATTTGTGCAAAATCCTAGCAGAGTTCTTTTACAAAATCAAGATATTCTAGAAGCCAGAGGTAAGACAAAAGACTAGCCCAAGTCCACGGTGGGTATCTGCTTCCTCAAAGGGGTTTTCAAGAAACCCAGTGTCTACCTTATGGGTTAGCTTTTCAGGAAACCCAGTGTCTACCTCGTGGGTTGGCTTTTCAAGAAACCCAGTGTCTACCTCGTGGGTTGGCTTTTGTCTTTTCTTGCTCTTGGAGATTTCAAATCTGAAGAGCCCTCTTTTGGAAGGGGTCTGTTCTCTGAGTCTGTTCTCAGGGCGAAAGATCAGTCTGAGTATCTTTGTATTTTCCTACCTGTGGTTTTGAGCCATGATTTGTGCATTTTATCAATTTGTTGATCTCTGAAAAGCTGCATTTTTTTATAGATCACTTAGAAATTATTCCAGCAGCTTTTTTTTTTTTTTTTTTTGCTAACTAACTTGTTTTAGTTTTGCTAACCTGCATCCCTGGGGACCTGTGGAAATGGAGAAAAAGAAGTTACACCCAAGAGATCAGAGTGGTTTGCCTTTCAGCTACAACTCCACCTATGGGGTTGAATCCCAGGAGGCCTGGTAGAACCTGCCCTTGTGGTTGACAAAATAGGTTATCTTGATCAAAGAGAATCCATGGGACTGTTGCTAGTCTACCCGTGCGACTCTTGAGATTCTTCCTTCTGCAAAGTAAGGGTGAGGTTTGATGAACCGGCTGCTGAAAAGAAGAGAAGGTCTGGTGGAGGTGAGAGTCCTGGGAGGCTGGATCAGGGTGTTTGTCTGCGATTCCTGTTCAGACTCGTTTGGTTGACTGCCAGAGACTGAAATTCCAAGGATGTTTTGCCAAAGCACCAGAAACAACAAAGGCAGGAACCTAAGGGAACAGGAGAGAGGAGCGAAGAAGGAGAAAGAGTGAAGACAAGCAGCCTTGCAGCGCGAGGCCCTGGTCACCCTGCTAAGGAGCTTGCCGGCCAGCCTCCAGGGCCGGGTATTACTTGGGCGCCTCCTGTCGGGCGCCTGTAGGCTTACAGTTTTGCTGTTACATCTGACGGAGTCTTGGCCTGTGATCTAGTCAGACCTGTGTTTTTCCAGTCATGTGGCAACAGGCACAAGTGTTGCAGTTAATTGTTGCAGAGCATCAGCCCAGATGCAGGCGCCGCTTCACGACTCAAAGTGAGGGAGAGCTGGCTGGTTCCACTGTGTGCTCTTAACTGCCAATTTTGTCTGTCGGCTCTTGGAGAGGGAGGGTGGTAGCTTGCCCTTCTCCTTTTGCCTTAATAAACCCCCGAGAGACAGGAAAGGAACCACGGCACCCCGTTTTTCTCTTGGGCTAATTGCGATACATCTCCATAGCTGAGCTCTTCACCGGCTATGTAGGTTGCCTGGAGGAGAGGCTGGGGGCAAGATGTGTACAGGAGACAAAATAATCTTTACGTCTCAAGGACACGGGGAACAAGGAATGCTGTCTCGGACTCAGAGGAATCAATCTTTCTTCTTTTGCAGCATAGAAACTTTAGGAAGTTTTCTTTTTTTACATTTTTTCATTTCTTTTCACATGAATTTATTTTTATTTTTTAAACAAATCTAGACCCGTGTTCCCGCCCATCCCCCCACCCCGCAAGAGCTCATGCATTCTGCCAAGCATGCTTTTCATCTCTTTCTCAGTCTTTCTCAATATTCTCCATGGGGAAGTTGACTGTTTTGAGCAGAAGTTCACTGTTTCAGTCAGTTCTTTGATGCAGTCCTTTCTGTTGTTGTTGTTGTTGTTTTCAATATGCATCACGCCCAACTGCTTTGGACAAAAGCTCAGGGGGCCCTACACAAGAAATACTTACAACTAGGTAATTGGCACTAGCATCCACACATGAGGGATACCATTCGTCGTTTGTTTTTCTGGGACTGTGTTACTTCACTCAGCATGATGTCCTCTAGCTCCAGCCATTTTCCTGCAAAGCTCGTGATGTCATCTTTCTTTACTGCTGCATAGAACTCCATTGTGTAGATGTACCACATTTTCTCTATCCACTCATCAGTTGAGGGGCATTTGGGTTAGTTCCAGCTAATAAACATGGCCGTGCATGTATCTCTGCGGTGGGGTGAGTCTTGAGGGTACATGCCCAGGAGTGGTATGGCTGGGTCTGGTGGCAAGTTCATTCCAAGTCTTCCAAGGCTTCTCCACACTGCTTTCCATAGGGGCTGTATGAGTTTACATTCCCAGTGGATGAGTGTTGCCCTTTCCCCACAACCTCTCCAGCACTTGGTATCATTTGTTTTCTTGATCCTAGCCAGTCTTATTGGAGTAAGATGATATCTTAAAGTGGTTTTGATTTGCATTTCCTTAATGATTAGTGATGTTGAACACTTCTTAAGGTGTTTCTCAGCCATCTCTAATTCCTCACTTGTGAAGTCTCTGTTCAGTTCTTTGCTCCATCTATTGAGTGGGTCA
>VZQC01014815.1:1007581-1312349 GCA_009823505.1 Rhizomys pruinosus | reverse complement strand
ATCCATCTGGAGTTGACTTTTGTACAGGGTGAGAGGTAGGGGTTTAATTTCATTCTTCTACAAGTGGTGATCCAGTTTTGCCAACACCACTTGCTGAAGATGCTGTCTTTTCTCCATTGTGGCTTCTTGGCCCCCTTGTCAAATATAAGATGGCTGAAATTGTATGTGCTCAGATTTGGATCTTCGGTTTTGTTCCATTGGTCAACAGGTCTGTTTTTGTGCCAGTACCAGGCTGTTTTTATGACTATAGCCCTGTAGTATAGTTTGAAGTCTGGTATAGAGATCCCCCTTGTGTAGCTCTTTTCGCTCAGGGTTGTTTTGGCTATTCAGGGTCTTCTGAGGAAGTTGCTGGGCATTCTACTGTCACAAAATCTAAGAATTTCTGGTGTTTCTTATTGTTATTTAAACAAGCCCCCTTGTTGCAATGTGAGAACTACCAATCTAGATGCCTGACTGAGCTGACATGGGAAAGCACTAGTAGGCTCAAACTACTGGCTCCAGCCCCCGCCTCAGATCTTCCCTTCCACATCTGTCTTCTCTCTTCTCCATCCAGACATCCCGGAAGTTCCCCCAGTGAAAGCCTGGATGCTCCTCTAGCATTTTTCCCGAACTGCATCCTGTCCTGTTTTCTTCTCCTCTTCCTTCTGGTCACTGTGGAACCTTCCATAGCCTACTTTCCTCCTTCCTCAGCATGAATGAAGCTCATTTTGACTTCCACCAGCTTGCTCATCCTCCGCGATGTCACTGTCCACATCTCCCATCTGGGCTGCAGTGAACTGAAATAATGAAGCAAGTCCCTGAAGATCAGTGGATCTTCACCTCTAAAATGGGGACAATTTTACCTCATGGGAGCCTAGTGTGAGCTCCCTGACGCTATATCTTATGCACTTAATTAGTGTGTAGCAAGGGAGCCTGGGCGAGGCCCAGAAATCTGCATGTTTTACCACCTCAGGTGGTGCAGCTGGCAAAGACAGTGGCTCTCCACCTGGCGGTGCCTGAGGTGCCGGGTGGGAGGTTTTAGATAAGTCAGGTGGGGGCTAGAGAGATGGCTCAGTAGTTAAGAACACTTTCTGCTGTTCCAGAGGACCCAAGTTCAGTTCCCAGCACCCAAGTCAGATGGCTCACAACCACCTGTAACTACAGCTCCAGGGCATCCCGATACCCTCTTCTGGCCTCCAAGGGCACCAGCACACATGTAGCATGTAAAACATGCACACATACATACACACACACACACATACACACATACACAAGGATCTTTTTTAAATTCCCTAAAAAAAAGAAAAAGTCAAAATGTGTTCAGTCAAAATGGTTGTCAATTAAACCAAAGTTCCAGATGAGTGAAGACCAGGAAGCTTAGTGTCTCCAAATGATCCTGACATGGCCGAAGTTCAATACAAAGGCTTCGTGAGTAGCCCGTGGACCTTAACCTAGTCACTAAGCTTGGAGCTTTGATGTATTCAACAAAAAAGTGAGAATTGGGCTGGAGAGATGGCCTAGCAGTTAAGAGCACTGACTGCTCTTGCAGAGGACCCAGGTTCAATCCCCAGCACCCACATGGCGGCCGAGAACAGTCTGAAACTCCAATTCCAGGAGAACTCCAGTTCCAGGGGAATCCGACTCCCTCTTCTGACCTCCCTAGCATTGCACGACACGGGTGCACACACCTACATGCAAACAGTACATTCATACACATACAGAAATAAATAAAAATTTAAAAAAATCTTTAAAAAAATAAATAAAGTGAGAATTGAATATGTATTTTGCATATTATACAGATCCGTTGAGATATTCTGTGTGTGGTTGGCATAGGGTCTAAGTGTTTACTGCTTTGATCTGTTTTTGTTATTTTGTTGTTGTTTTTGTTTTTTTGAGACAGGGTCTCCTTGGAACTTGCTATGTAGACCAGGTTGGCTTTGAACTCAACTCACAGAGATCCACCTGTCTCTGCCTCCCAGGATTTAATCCTGCTAGGATTAAAGGTGTGAGCCACCATGCCCAGCTTTTTTTCTTATTCTTAAAATTTTTTTAAAATATTTGTTTTAACTGTGTGTGCATTGTGTGGATGTATGTGAGGGCACTCGTGGAGGACAGAGGTGTGGATCCCTGTGAAGCTGGGGTTACAGGAAGTTGTGAACCACCTACATGGTACATTAGTCACTTTTCTGTTGCTGTGATAAAATCACCATGACCAAGGGAACTTATAAAAGGAAGAGTTTATTTGAGCTTACAATTGACGGTTCCAGGGAATTAGAGTCCATGGTGGCCGGGAGGCATGGTGGCAGGGGCTGGAGCAGAAAGCTGAGGTTCACATCTTCCAATGAGCACAGCAAGCAGAGAGACCAACTGGAGACTAGCAAGACTTCTTTGACTCTCTAAGCCCGCCCCCGGTGACGTACTTCCTCCAGCATGGCCACACCTTCTAAGACTTCCAAAACAGTGCCACCAACTGGGGACAAAATGTCTGAACACTTGAAGCCTATGGGGGACATTCTCATTCAGACCACCACACATGGGCACTGGGAACTCACTTGGGTCTGGGTTCTCTGTAGGAGGACCTCCACATGCTGTTATCTGCCAAGCCATCTCTCCAGCCTCATTTCTGTTCTTTTAAAGATAGAGTCTTACTATGTAACTCAGAGCAGACAGGCTTCAAACCTCCACTGTGGCCTCTAGAGTGTGGAGATTACAGACCTGTATCATGATGCTCAGCAATCTACTGGGAATTAGTAGGATGGACATCAGGGACCCTGAGCCCATCTTGACCACTCCTCCAGCCCCTGGGCCTTTGCTGGCCCATGTCTTGCTGCTCTGGGCCCAGTGAGTTTATGCATCAGGCTCTGAGCACAGCCTAGAAGGATAGAGAACACATGGGAGAATCCCATTTTAAAGCATTTAATCCAAAGTATTCTTCAGTTTAAAACAGTCATGATTAAGTAAAAAGAGACAACTGATAACACGAGCTCCATTGCTTCTTGCTGTTGCTGAATTGCCAATAAGCGATATGTCACTGCTTTCTGAGTCAGACTTTAGTTTCATGGGTAGCAGTCTGGCAACATGGCCACTCTTTAAAGTAGTTTCACGACAAAAATATATGCTTGGAGGTCTAAACATTGAGTTCACAGATTCTTTTTGAACATGAATGTTTATAAGCGTGTGAGTGAGTGCATGAGTTGTGTCTGTGTGGGCAGGAGTTTTGAGTGTGGGCATGAATGTGTATGTGTGTGTGTGTGAGCGTGTGCTAATATGTGTGTTTATGTGGAGGAAAGGGCCTGTGCAGACTGGGTGTGTATGTGGCTGTGTGGAGGGCGGCCATGGTGGAGTCTGGAGGGAGGCTTTCTGTCTCTCCTCGCCAGCCCCCGGATTCTGTTGTGCTTCGTCCTCTCCTAATCCTTAAGTAAACTTAAGAGGACTCAAGTTGAGACCTTCTATCTCAAATGCTATTTCCTGTCTTCTGGGGAATCCGTGTAGCCTAGAAATTATGCCTGCCTTCCAAGGTCCTCTGTTGTGATGTAATGTGGCCTTGTCAACACACAGGGCTGGTTTCTCTGTGTCCACTGGAGGATGCCAGGCAAGGGAATGTGTCAAAGAGTGGCCAGTGATATCCATGGATTGCATCACACTGGCTTCCGTGACTGCTTCTCTTGTGTGACTGCGTATCTGAGGACCCCTGTGAGGTTAGAATCATCATTTGGCTTTGAAAAAAAAACATGTGCAGGGAAGTGTAGCAGCTGGTCCCTGCCTGGCGATGTCAGCGTAGGTCACCACTCAAGTCTTGTACTATTTTCTTACTGCATTGGAAATGTCCTTATTGTCCTACATTTTGCTCTTTTATCTTTGAGCTTTAATGTGACATTTCTGCATTGGATGACAAGCAGTTTCTACCACGGCTTGCTGGAAGCTGACTGCAACCCTGTTATGTGTTCCTCCAACAGGGCAAATGTCATTGTCTCTTCAGCTGGTTTTCCCCACTTAGGGTTCTAGAGCGAAATGTCCCTGCTTCTGAAAGGCAAGGAAATATTCTGTGATGTTCAGCTCTGTGTTATGACAATAAAATATCTGAGAAAATCAATTAAAAGGGAAAAAGTACATCTTGGCTCACAGTCTCGAGGTTTCATGTTCACTGTTGCATGGCCTGGCCGCTTTGGGGCTGTGGTAGCACAAGTCCTCATGGTAGAAAGATGTGGCAGAAAAAGCCAGTTTGTCTCCTGGTGACTCGAAAGTGAAAGGTGTGGGGGGGGGGAGGAGCAAATTTCTCAATATCTTCTTCAAGGACTTGTCTATAGTGACCCAACTTTCCAACAGGTTCCACTACTTCCCAGTAACACTGCGGGTTGGACACCAAGCCTTCGGCACCCGGGATAAGGACCCTTATCCAAATGACCTCATTTTCTGTAGGACTGTTGCAACCCCCACAGTTTTGTGATATGTGGCAAGGGGAGCATAATTTCATATTTACTTTCTCTGAGGTTTGCTTTGCAGTTTGCTATGCTGATATGCAGTCTTTCACGTGCAAAATCATGCACTAACCTTGAGGCAGATAGAGAGCTTCCATTATCTACTTTCCAGTCAAAAGCATTGTGGTCATGAGTATCAACACCACCTTAATTATTTCTGAGCACCTCCAGGAAGGATATGTATTTTCTGTCTCTCTCTTTCTCTGCCATAGAGAGTGTTGGCAGTTGGGACAGCTCAGCTGCAGGGCCCTGCAGACTCCAGATGATGAGCAAGCTGTCATCATTTTGAAAGCTGTCAACATTTTTTAAGGCTAGGGAGAGAAGAGAGAGCATGGGCCAGAGAACAATTGGCAAAGGGTGTGGCAGGGAATGTTTCTGAGAGAAAACTTATTTCACTCAAGATATCATTTCTTTTCATTGATTATCTGAATTATGCAGAAATAGTTACTTTAAAGTTTTTTATTTATGTGAATGTTTGTCCTGGGGCCTTCAGAGACTGGAAGAGGGTATTAGATCCCTTGTAGCTGAAATTGTAAGTGGTTGTGAGCCATCTGATGTGGGTGCTGGGAACTGAACTTGGATCCTTTGAAGAGCAGCAAGCACTCTCAACCACCGAACCATTCTCCAACCCTCTCATTTTTCTTTTTGAGACTGGTCTCATCTAGCCCAGGCTGCCCCTATTTTGTAGTACTGAGGTTCAGTCCCAGGGCTCTGCCTATGCCAGGCAAAGGCTTTACCAGTGCTGAGATTTCAGGCCTGTGCTGCCATGCCCAGTGTCAGAAATCATCACATTCTGGGCCGGAGAGATGGCCTAGCAGTTAAGAGCGCCGACCGCTTTTACAGAGGACCCAGGTTCGATCCCCAGCACCCACATGGCGGCCGAGAACCGTCTGAAAAATCCAATTCCAGGAGAACTCCAGTTCCAGGGGAATCCAAGACCCTCTTCTGACCTCTGCAGCATTGCATGACACGGGTGCACAGACTTGCATGCAGACAGTACATTGATACACATACAGAAATAAATAAAAATTAAAAAAAAAGAAATCATTACACTCCGAATTTACATCTCATAAAAACAATTCTTTCCCATGGTTCAGACATGTTTTTCTAACACCAAACCTTATCTTTTCTGATTCACCTTACCCAGAGTATAACTTCAGTAATGTGGTGATTAAATAATAAGCAAATCTTTCCAAATACTTTTATACAGCTCTTTTTAGTTTATACAGATAATATGCTTAAAAATATTTAACTATCATTGCTAACATGTTGCTTGTGATCTTCTCTTCATTTTCTTATAAAACTGTGCAGAGTGCCTGTGGCTGGTGCTTAGTGGGTCTGTGCAGCACGTACAAGGCCTTTGTTTTGATGCCCAGCACTGAAAAAAAAAGAAAAAGTCAGAAAGGGACCGTGTGCTAAAATATTCGATGTGTCTTGTTTCAGGGAAAATGTCTTTCCTCTTCAATCCTTGTCAATTTTGGGGACCCAGTGAGGAAGCTCAGCAGATAAGAGTACTGACCACATAAACTTTAAGGCCTGAGTGTGATCCCCAGAATCCACAGTGGAAGGAGAGGAGTGATTCCCAGAAGTTGTCTTCTGATCTCCACACATGTGCCAAGGCATCCATGAACTTATTATAGATGTGGAAATTCTGTCACGGAGGCTGCTAACTATTGTGGATAACTGCAGTTCAAGGAGATTTGGTGCCCTCTTCTGGCCTCTGTAGGCATTGCATGTACTTGGTGCACTTACATACAGGCAGGCAAAACACTCATACACATAAAATAAAAATAAGTAAAATTGAAAAAAGTATTTGAAGCTGCATCATTTTATATGTTCCTAGGAGCAGAAGCTACCTGCACCCAGGATTAAGTGCTTTCAAGGCAGATTGAAAGGGGTTTCTGGTGGTGGGGGGTGGGAACAGGACAAAAATCATCATGTTTGCAGACGCTAGGGAGCCTGAGCATCCTGTTGGAACTGAAGCACATGGTCAGGGTCGACTTCATCTGTGTCCATATGAGGAGTAGGGATGTACAAGGGCGAATTGCTGGGCAGACGTGACTTCACTATCCAGGCAGCTGGGCCCCAGGTCTCAGGCACAGTGGGCCTGGCCTCCAGGGTGAGGACATCTTGAGACCCTGTGCACTGAGCCCTTCCTCACCTTCCAGATGGGATGAATCCTCAGGACCCTGGAGGCAGTGCCAAAGTGAGCGCTCACCCTGTAGACCAGGCTGCCCTTGAACTCACAGAGATCCGCCTGCCTCTGCCTCCTGAGTGCTAGATTAAAGGCCTGCGCCACCACTCCTAGCTTTTCTAGATATTTTATATATGTAGTTTGCAAACACACTTTTATATCTTGAATGCTGGTTTAAGTCCTTTATAAATAGTAACTAATTCAGAGCTTACAATAGGCCTGGTTCTTTGATACATCTCTCTCCATCTCTTTTCAGTCAAATGTCTCCAAGTGAGGCTCACAGAGGTGCAGAATCTTGCCACTGTGCCGTGACCAACCATCAGGTGTGAAGGAACGTCAGGAAGACTGAGGCAATCAGTCCTCCTACGCACTGCTGTGATGCCCGAGTTCTATGTAGAACCTCCACTTCCAGTGCGGTAGGGTTAGCATGCAGGGGCATTTTGGAAGCAAGTAGGTATAATGAGGTTATGAGGGTGGAGTCCCACGATGGGATGAGTGTCCTTTAAGAAGTGATCAAGAAAATGGCTCCTTCTTTTTCTCTACCATGTGAGGACACAGCAAGATGTCAGTCTGCAAACCAGAAACTGAACTGGCCAGAGCTGTGAACTTGGACTTCCCAGCTGTCAGAACTATGAGGAATAAATGTTGTGGTTCCCTAGTTACAGCAGCCCCAGCTGACTCAAGTACCCTCAAAGTAAGCTGTGAGCTGGGGATGGGATGAGGAAGGCACTTGCTTCACCTTTCACCTTCATTGTTTGGGAATCTATCTATCATCTATCTATCTATCTATCTATCTATCTATCTATCTATATCTACCTATCTACCTATCTACCTATCTATCTATCATCTGTTTATCTGTCTTCTATCTGTCATATGTATATCATCTATCTATCCATCTATCATCTATCTATCCATCCATCATCTATCCATCCATCCATCTATCATCTATCCATCCATCCATATCATCTATCTATCTATCTATCTATCTATCTATCTATCTATCTATCATCTATCTATCTATCTATCTATCATCTGTCTGATCTGGTATGTATACATATACATGTATGTACATACACATGCATATGGGCACAGTTGCATATGGAGGCCCCAAGCTTGATGTTGAGAATCATCCTTAATCATTCTTTGGTCTTATTCTTTGGGACATGCTCTCTAAGTCAGACCCAGAGCTTGTTGATAGGGTTAATGTTGTTGGCCAGCTTGCTCTGGGGACCCCCTGGTTTGCCTTCCAAGGGCATTTATTTAGGTTCTGGGGGTCCAACCGCTGGTCCTCATGCTTGTATAGTCAGCACTTAACCACTGAGCTATCTTCCCAGCCTAGGAAGCTTCATTTAAAAGAGCAAAACAGAGTTTGGACAGGTGACTCAGCAATTAAGAGCACTGGCTGCTCTTGCAGAGGACCTAGGTTCATTTCCTAGCACCCACACGGCAACTAACAACTGTCCTTAACTCCAGTTCGCTGCCCCCTTCTGACTTCTGTAGGCATTGCATGATACACGTAAAAATATAAAATAAAATAAAATAATATTTTTAAAAAGAGCAAAACAGTTGTACTGGGGAAGGGCCTGTGCTGGATGGATTCTACAGACGCAGCTCTCTGCTGTGGAGGACGGTGCCCTGCCGTGCTGTGTGGGGATGTTCTGGCAGTGGCAAGGCCTGGCTCTTTGTGGTGGCCATGTGTATTGGGCTTCCTACCCGAGGTCTGACTTAAAGTATCAGTCCACTTCTTCCCACAAGGGCCATTTTCTTCTTCAGAACACGCACTCTAGGTTTGCTCCCCAGCATTGCATGGACCAGGGGTGGTGGTGGGAGCCTGGAACTCCTGCACCATATTCCAGGAGAAGGCAGGAGGGTCAGAAGGTCAAGGTCATCCCTGGCTGCATGGAGAGTTAAGGTCAGTCTGCAATATGGAGGACCTCATCTCAAAACAAAAAGTGTGGTCACAATGTCAAGGGCAAGTTGAGGAGACAGTGGCTGCAAAGGACAGGGGCAGTCAGAATCTGGCAGCTGAGGGTTGAATCTGGGTCTTCAATTTACTGGGAGTGAATGCAGTCAGACCTGAGTTAAATTAGTATAGAAAAATCTTGGTGGGATTAAGGAAGCTTCCTTCACACTGTAACATAAGAGGTAAGAAAGGTCTCGGGAAGGTTCGGGGGTTGGTTAATGAAAGGACCAAAGGACTGATAAGAGCCTGAGAAGATTCTGTAGCTGAGGCTGCAGGGCTGGAAGGCTAACCCTGAAGGGTGAGCCGTGTGTGTGTGTGTGTGTGTGTGTGTGTGTGTGTGTGTGTGTGTAAGAGAAAGAGAGAGAGAGAGAGACAGAGAGAGAGAGAGAGAGAGAGAGAGAGAGAGAGAGAGAGAGAGAGAGAAACAAGTTCAGAAAGCAGCGGATGTGGATCTGTGCCAGCAGCCCAGCCCAGCCCGGGCGGTCGCCTTCCTGGTTTCTCTTCTAGAGACAAAGGTTACTCAGCCTTGATCTGCCATATTTTTCCCTTCCCCAGCAACGTTGACTTTATAAGGAAGGAAAATCAGCCCTGCGTGGTCCTAAACCCTCTTCAGCTGCTTCCTCCAGAGTTCTGTGAGCAAGATCAGCCTGGGAACGATGGCGGGAAGTTCAGTCCTGCTGGCCACGGTCTCCCTTCTCTCTGCCTGTCAGCAAAGTAAGAGCATGGGACGTGTGTGTGTGTGCGCGCGCGCACGTGTGTGTGTATGTGTGTGTGTGTGTGCGCACGTGTGTGTGTATGTGTGTATGCGCGTGCGTGCGTGTGTGTGTGTGCATGTGTGTGCGCACGTGTGTGTGTGTTTGTCAGAGAGAGAGAGAGAGACAGAGAGAGAGACAGAGAGAGAGACAGAGAGAGAGAGAGAGACAGAGACAGAGACTGATTTATGCCTGCCTTCAGTTGGCCCTGGGAGCTCAGGAGAGCGCACACTGCTCAGGTGGCCCGTCCCTTCCTTGGGACAAGCAGGCTAATGTTTCTCACAGGGATGTGGTGGGTGGCCCTCAGAGCTCAGTGACTCTGCATCAGCTCTGGTGACAACCACATCTCAGGTCAGTGTAGCATGTGTGCTCCTCAGGAGGGTGAAGGGTAAACAGTCACTGCCAGTATTCTAGGACTCTGCAGGAAATTGTTTTGCATCTAAACCAGGTTGTGATTTCTTGAAACCTGATCTTTTTTTGTTGTTGTTGTTTGCTATTTCTCCAAAATTTTGTTTTAATTTAAACTACAGGGCCAGCTACATATTCTGATAAGAAATTCACTTTTCCTCAGGAGAAGAAACCTGATCTTTTTTTTTCTTCAATTTATTTTTGTATGTGTATGAATGTACTGTCTGCATGTAGGTCTGTGCACCCGTGTCATGCAATGCCTCGGAGGTCAGAAGAAGGTGTCAGATTCCCCTGGAACTGGAGTTAAAGACGGTTCTCAGCCGCCATGTGGGTCCTGGGGATCAAACCTGGGTCTTCTGCAAGAGCGGTGCTCTTAACCACTAGGCCATCTCTTCAGCCCCGAAACCTGATCTTTTAATTAATGAGTTTTCTTAGATAAACTGTCCATGGCATGTAGGATGACCAAGTTAAATAGCTGCAGAAATATATGGTTTCGATTAAGTAATTCATTTTATTTTATTTTTTGTCTTTTTGAAACAGGGTCTCCCTGTAGCCCCAGCTGTCCTGGAACTCACTCTGTAGACCAGGCTGGCCTTGAACTCACAAAGATCCACCTGCCTCTGCCTCCCAAGTGCTAGGATTAAAGGCGTGCGCCACCATGCCCGGCAAGTAATTAATTTTAAATATTACACCTTCCCACCGGAATTATTCCACACCTTGACTGGTTAAAGGGAGACTTTCTCCGCTGGAGTCACGGTTACTCAGTTCATGCTATCTGACACACACACTCAGTGAGTTGGCTATTTAATAAGGACGCCTGTTTATTCTTCCTAGGATGCTTGTGCCCAGGAACCAGGGTGGGGCTGGGGACAGTACAGGCCACACATAGCAGGAAGCTGACAGCGCTCCACTCGGTGACAAAGCCCAGGCCTTTATGTGCACCCAGTGAGTTGTCCAGCCAGTCTGCTTCATGGATGAGGGTACATCTCAAAGCTCCAGGCACACATTTTTGTAGTTTCATTTACCATCTTTTGTGGAGTAGAGCAACCAAAAGTCTAAAGCAGCCAGTGGGCCCTGATCCTGCAGTCGTAGAGTGTGGAATAAGGCCATACACGGTCCCCGCTGACAGATGCCCCCTCTTCACACAGTCTTTTGTGTACTGGCTGCTGCCAGAGACACTATGGACCAGAACCAGAAGTTTGGTGGCTCAGTGGTGAGGAGGGGAGGGGCAGGAAGAGACTGGGTAAATGATGGTTGTGGTAGACAATATGTTTTTTTTTATATTATTTTTTAATTTTTACTTTACATGTATATATATATTGTCTGCGTGTATGTAAGTGCACCCATGTCATACAATTCCTGTGGAGGTCAGAAAAGGGCATCGGCTCTCCTGGAACTCCAGGTGGATGCTGGGAATCAAACCTGGATAAGTAAGAAGAGCCAGTGCTCTTAACCACTGAGCCATCTCTCCAGCCATGATGATAGGTTTAATAGTGGGCTGGAGGGCTGGAGAGATGGCCTAGCGGTTAAGAGCGCCGACCGCTCTTACAGAGGACCTGGGTTCAATCCCCAGCACCCACATGGCGGCCGAGAGCCGTCTGAAACTCCAATTCCAGGAGAACTCCAGTTCCAGGGGAATCCGAGACCCTCTTCTGACCTCCGCGGCATTGCACGACACGGGTGCACAGACTTGCATGCAGACAGTACATTCATACACATACAGAAATAAAAAAAAAAATAGTGGGCTGGATACAAGTTGGAGAGAACAACAACAAAAGAACTGGAATAAAAAGACTGAAACAGTGAAGTTCTCTCCAAAACAATAAGCCTCTGCTTTGAGGAGAACAAAAAAACAAAAAACAAACTCTGGAAAGACTCAGAAAAAGATGCAAGATATGTATGGCAGAGTGTATGAACTCAGGTGGGGTGGGGGGCATGGAAAGGGAAATGAGTCTAAATTGGATTGAGAAATGATGTATGATGTATGGAAAAAGTTTAATAACAATAAAAATATATTAAAAAATTAGTGGGTGGGGAGAGGAGAAAGAGATAGATAGATGATAGATAGATGATAGATAATAGATAGATGATAGATAGATGATAGATGAATGATAGATAAGAGATAGATAGATGATAGATGAGAGATAGATGATAGATGATAGATAGATGATAGATGATAGATGATAAATAGATGATAGATGAGAGATAGATAATAGATGATAGATAGGATGATAGATGAGAGATAGATGAGAGATAGATAGATGAGAGATAGATGATAGATAGATGATAGATAGATGATAGATAGATGATAGATAGATGATAGATAGATGATAGATAGATGATAGATAGATAGATAGATAGATAGATAGATAGATAGATAGATAGATATCAAGAGACAGAGAGAGAGAGGCAGAGAAGTACTGCTTAACTGGCACTAAAATCCAGAATTTGCCACTTTAACAAATGTCTGGTCTTATCAGAGTTGGGACACCTCATGCCAAGGTAGAAATAGCTTGGGCTTTTTAAGATAAACCAACCTCCCCGGAGCTGGCTGCTTCTAGCCAGGATACACTACTCTTCATATCCCCATCACAGAAAGTCAAACAGGACCCTGGGTAGGAGGTACCTGATGCTGCCTGGCCTAGGAGAGGGGCTCGACACTGTGAGTTCCCATTCTAAACTCCTTCCTTGAAGAGAGACACTACTAGACTGAGAAGTGACTTCCCCAGGGAAGGAGCCAGCTGGGACTGGGTGGCCCTCTTTGGTGGGGATGCGGTTATCTCCTTTCAGTGACCCCAGGGTACAAGCATCCCCCAGCAGCAATTTGTCACTTTCTAGTGGGCATGCAGTATTCAATTGTGGTTTCAGCTTGCATTTCACTGATGACTGATGACATGCCGCATCTTTAACTCAACATCCCCTTCTCTTGCAGGCTATTTTGCTTTGCAGGTTGGAAAGACAAGACTAAAATGCAAAATTGTACCACCAGCAGTCGTGGGATCACTGGAGTTTGAGAGAATATTTCGTGCACAGTAAGTAATACTTCTCACAGGAGCCTTCTCATACAGACACACAATTTCTGATGAGAGGAGAGAGTTAGGGAAAAGGCCCTAAGTTCATTTTCAATGATCAGGTACCGCAAGTCACCCTTCATGCTTAAAGCCCTTCTCGTGCTCCCTGATCTTGAGCGTAGGGATCTCCACCCAACTTTATTATGCATTTAGTAGGGCCCATTTGCCAAAAATCCTGAGGCCTGGGGAGAATGGCCAAGATTCTCAAGCACAGCAGCTTGATTAAACAGACTCCTCTCGCCCCAGAGGGTACAGTAGCCTCAAGGGGACTAACTACTCTGTAATTTATTTTCTTCTTCTGCCATTTTCACTACAAATCATTTTCTTTTCTTTTTAAAAATCTTTTTATTTATTATTTTTATCTTGGTATGTATGAGTGTATTGCCTGCATGTGTACAAGTGCACCCATGTCATGTAATGCCTGCAAAGTCAGAAGAAGACGTTGGATCCCCTGGAATTGGAGTTATGGATGGTTGTTAACTGCCATGTGGGTGTTGGCAATCAAACCCAGGTCCTCTGCAAGAGCAGTCAGTGCTCTCAACTGCTGAGCCATCTCTCCAGCCCTGCAAATCATTCTCTAATATGAGAAGCTTCTAGAGAAGAATGAGAAAATTTTCCAGGTTCCCTGGGTTCACAGTGTTTTTGAGCATCTTGTATTCGTTGCTCTTCTAGACCCACATAGAACCTTCTAGCATGAACACGATGAACTTGCCTGTAAGATGCCAGGGTAATCTTTATATTTCATCCCCAAAGCTAAATGCTTTGAAAGACATTGCATGTACCACTACTTATGCACCTGGTGCTCTGCTGTTAGTATTCAGGGCTTCACCTTTATGTTTGACAGTGAGGTTGGCCTGTGCTTTTACTTTCTTGTATGGTTCCTGTCTCATTTTAATATCAAGATTACTCAAATGAGGTAGGAGAATCATCCTGTTCTCTCAGATGTGTGTGTGTGTGTGTGTGTTTGTGTGTGTGTTCGTGTCCTTGTTCATGTGCACATGAATGCACATGTGTGTGAAGGTCAGATATCACTGTCTGGTGTCTGTCTTCGATCCCTCCCCACCTTAGATTTTGACATAAGATCTTTCACTGAACCAGAGTTCATTGATTAGGCTGTGGTAGCTGGCTAATGAGCCCTGACGACCCGCCAGCCTCTGCTTCCCAGCTCTGGGATCCCAGGTGTGCACCGTCCACTCAGCGCTCGCTTTCCCAGCTCTGGGATCCCAGGCACGCACGGTCCACTCAGCGCTCACTTTCCCAGCTCTGGGATCCCAAGCGCGCACTGTCCACTCAGTGCTCGCTTTCCCAACCCCAGATCCCAGGCGCACACCGTCCACTCAGTGCTCGATTAACCAGCTCCGGGATGCCAGGAGCACACTGTCCACTCAGTGCTCGCTTTCCCAGCTCTGGGATCCCAGGTGCGCATGGTCCACTCAGTGCTCGCTTTCCCAACTCCAGGATCACAGATGCGCACCTTCCACTCAGCGCTCGCTTTCCTAGCTCCGGGATCCCAGGCGCGCACGGTCCACTCAGTGCTCGCTTTCCCTGCTCCGGGATCCCAGGATCCCAGGCACACACAGTCCACTCAGTGCTCGCTTTCCCAGCTCCAGGATCCCAGGGCGCACCGTCCACTCAGTGCTAGCTTTCCCAGCTCCAGGATCCCAGTAGCGCACCGTCCACTCAGCACTCGCTTTCCCAGATCTGGGATCCCAGGCGCGCACGGTCCACTCAGCGCTCGCTTTCCTGACTCCGGGATCCCAGGATCCCAAGCACGCACAGTCCACTCAGTGCTCGCTTTCCCAGCTCCAGGATCCCAGGCGCGCACCACCCACTCAGTGCTCACTTTTTACATGGGTTCCGGGCACTCAAACTCAGATCCTCTTGCTTGGGTGGGAAACACTTTACCGATTGAGCCATCTCTCCAGCCTCTCAGATTTGTGTGTTTGTTTTTGTTTTTGAGTCAAATTTTTGCTAGATACCCTGGGCTGGCCTGATAATTATATGTAACCAAGTTGGCCTTGAGCTCACACACTTCCATCTTAGCCTCTTGAGTTTTCTTTTCAGAGATTTTCTTTAGTGATTATTGGACTACAATGAATTTTTGAAAAATTATATCTTGTGCCGGGTGTGGTGGTGCATGCCTTTAATCCCAGCACTCAGGAGGCAGAGGCAGGTGGATCTCTGTGAGTTCAAGGCCAGCCTGGTCTACAGAGTGAGTTCCAGGCCAGCTGGGGCTACAGAGAGACCCTGTCTCAAAAAGACAAAAAAATGACATCTTGAAACCATATATTGTGACTTGGCCTGTATCAGTGAACAAATTAGAAGACCTTGTCCTCAAGGAGTGTACCTTGTAGCTGAAGAAGACCAAAGTTCAACATCAGTTAGATACATGAAAAGAATACTATGCTTGCAGAGATTTATGTTGGAAAATGAAGAGGAGGAAGAGGAGGAGAAGGCTAAAATATCATATGAGGGCCTAAGGTGGGCTGCGGGGATATGAGTTGGGGTGGACTGCAGTTTGAACTAGGGTGGCTGATGTAAGGAAATTCAAGGCCAGCCTAAGTTATACAGTGAGACTTTGTCTCACAAAAACAAGCGTTGGGATTAAGCTCAGTGGTGGAATTGTTGTCTTGTATACAGAAGGCCCTGGGTTCTATCCCCAGTACCATAAAAAAACAACTCCCCTCACAAACAAAACAAAATAGAGCAAAACCAGACAAAACAAATCCCCAAACACCAACAACCATTTTATAGAAAACTAGTAAGTGGTGTATGGAGAAGCTATCAGAACTGATGGTGATAGGTTCATGTTTGACATTTGGGAGACACAGTGCTATTTATAAAGAAATCACCACAGGCAAGATGTCAGATCTTCCCACTTTGCCTCTCCTGATCTGAAGACTTCTGGGTGGGGAGTGTGAGGCTTCCAGCAGGTTAGATCCGTGGGCTACTTCCTGGTTCTATTTTCATTCTCACAGTTCCCACGCATTTGATTTTCTTTCAAGTTATCACTCGCTCCCTCTCCATCTATATCTGGGCTCCTCTTGTCCTAGAAATAAAGCTGGACACGATTTCCAAATATTTCTCTTAAGTTGCTATTTATAAAACAAATATATAAGCTCAGCTCATTTAGTAGAATTTTCTTGGTTTGTTTGGTTAATCACAGTGGAACAGACAGGGATTAAAGATAATATCCAAAATGGGCTGAGGAGCTGCTGCCCTGGTTGCTTTGGGAACATTGAATTAGGTGTCTCTACCCAGTTCCACAACGTTACTCTTGGCTGTTTCACAGCACTGGATAAGTTCTTGCCTTAAATTCTAAGGTTTAAGACAGCTCTGGCCAAATCAGATTCAGTTTGTCACAAGTGTGGCCATGTAGGTTTTATGTGAGGGGTCTGGGCAGGACTTTCTGGGCTAACTAGGGCTTTGCAAAGCCAGCTTAGCAATGTATTTGTGTTTCTAGAGTTGGTGTCTGTCATGCCCAAGTTCCAGGGGTCCCACAGACCACCAGGAGACACAACTCTGATGCAAGCGCAAAGAGAGTTTTATTCAAGCTCGAGCTTGGATGCAGCAGGCTGGGACCACAGGCAGGGGGTTTTGAGATCTTTTCATTGGGTCAGGGTCTGAGGCGGGCATATGTAGGGTTCTGTTTTTTTTTTTTGTTTTTTTTTTTCCCCATGGGGCCTGTTTCTCAATCCCCCAGATGCATCTGGTGGACTTTTGCCTGGGAAAGATGAATGCTTAACCTTTATTTGTCCGGAGTAGAGGTCTGGAATTAACTCTGTCCCCTCAGTGTCCTTGAGTTCCATAGAGGAATATACTTTGTTTTATGCCTGTCCTGAGCCAAAGTGTGGAACTCCTCAGGCTTTCCTTGGCGTTCACAGAGATGTTGCCTCCACCTGCTTTGGCCTCAGCAAGCCCAATGGGCCCAAAGAAGTTGAGTGAGGTGGTGCCCGCCTTCCATCCCAGCAAAGACAGGAGGCTTTCTGTGAGTTCGAGGCCAGCTTGGTCTACATAGCAAACTCAGGGCCAGCCAAGGCTACATAGAGAGAACCTGTCTCAAAAAAAAAAAAAAAAAAAAAAATACAAAAAAGATACCCAAAGTAATATAGTTAGTTCTGTCTGTAAGAGCCTATATCTCACTAGTTGGCACTTTAAGTTCCTTTCAGTACAGCTATGGTGCTTACTTCTGCCAGAGGTCACCTCAGGCTGGGTGCTCATTTGACAAACAGAGATGGCAGTCTGAGTCGCTGGGCAGACCTCATTCCGTGAATCTTATTCCCTTTATGCAGGGAGCTCAGAGACAACCAGAGTTTCCCTGTGTCCCAATTTCTTTAAAAGATATTTTATTTTATTTTAGTGTGTGTGTGTGTGTGTGAGAGAGAGAGAGAGAGAGAGAGAGAGAGATAGAGAGAGAGATGCTTGAGCCTGCAGGTGACTACAGAGGCCAGAAGAAGTTGGGTCTCCTCCTGGAGCTGGAGTTACAGGCAGTTGTGAGCTGTCTGGTGTGGGTGTTGGGAAATGAACTCTATCTAGTCCTCTGCAAAAGCAGCAAGAGCTCTTAACTGCTAAGCCATCCCTCCAGAGCCCCTCCCCCCACTTAACTGCTAAGCCATCCCTCCAGAGCCCCTCCCCCCACTTAACTGCTAAGCCATCCCTCCAGAGCCCCTCCCCCCACTTAACTGCTAAGCCATCTCTCCAGAGCCCCTCCCCCCACTTAACTGCTAAGCCATCTCTCCAGAGCCCCTCCCCCCATACAATTTTTAAAACCATGAGAAGAGCAGCTATAATTTTGTCAAGGACCATTCCTTTATGCTATCGCTAGACTTAGAAAATTCTATCTTAATTCAAGTACTTTGAAGTCTTTAGATTAAAGGGTTTTATAAAAATCTACAGACTAGGTCCAAAGAATAAATTGATGGTGTTGCAATTGAAACACATTTCCTGGACAGGAGAGATGGTTCAGCGAGTAAAGCCACTTGCCACCAAGCCTGATGACCTGAGAAAACCAACTCCCACTAATCGTTGTCTGACCCTACACACATGCTGTGCCAGTTCTTCTCTCTCTTTGTCTCTCTGTCTCTCTGTCTCTGTCTCTAAGTAAATAAATAAATAAATGTAAAAAAAAAATTTAAATGCATTTCCTCCGAGTCTATTTCACTAGGAGACAGCCGAGCTGCCGAGCCAGTTCTTTCCCATGTTGGGGGGCCACACGGTGAAGTATCTTCTCTGTTTTGAAGTTGAGTAGCTCTAATCTTCCAGTTTTTTTCTTGTTTTTATTTTGGCTGTTGCTGTCAGACTTAAAATTATAAGTAATTACTTATAAGCCTGGAGCCTGGAAGTCTAGGTAATGCCACATATAAAATACCAACAGTGGTTCTGTCTGCGCTGGGTAAGACAGAAGAAAAACCGTGCTCTTCAGTGTGGTGAATGCCAGCTTTCTGCTTAATGCTCGCTCTTCAGTTCTAGTTCCTTATTAACGTCCCTGAAGGGAAAAGTGAATCCCATCGTCAAGCATCTAGGTATTCCAGGAATCTTAGCCTCCTCTTCCCCTGCCGTAGTTTCTGTTATCTACTATTATTGTGCGTATGTGAGTGGGGTACACACATGCCACTGTGCGTGTATGGAGGTCAACTTTCAGGAGTGGGTGTTTGACTTATTGCTATATCTTTTGGGGCCCCCTGGGTTCCTGCTTCGGCCTCACTCCTGCTGGGACACGGGCCTGGCCAACCACACCAGCCCCGTCCATAAGGAGCAGCCTGTGTATGAACTCCAGCAACCCTTTCTCATCCTGGAGGGCTTTTCTGGGCATGTTAACCTATAGCTCTGATCCTGATAATGTCCTATCTAAAGGAGTTCTTGCGATCCAAAGTTCACAGCGCAGGCCCAATCATCTGCGAATCTGTGGCTGCTGACTCAGAATGAGTCAGCGAAATGGGAGAAAGAAAAAAAAGCAAAGAAAGAAACTTGAAAGAGGAAAATTTCTTTTAAAACCTCCCTCTTTTTGATGCCTGGCCTGTTTTTATTTTTAAAAGCCCTCCAGTGGGCATGAGGTTAGGAGTGTTCTAGGACTGGCTAGCTTTCCCTTTGGAGAAATATTTTTCTTAGATTTTTTTGAATGATGTTGTTGCAAGTAAAGTTTCATGTTACGTATTTGGAAGAGCAGATACTCAGAAAAGTTTCATTGCAGAGGTTTCCTCCAAACAGAGGGGTACCCCAGGGGTACCCCAAGGGATGCAGCTTTTGACACAGACAGAGTGCTCTGGAGTTCTCTGTCTCAAGCCAAGGAAGAGTGGAAAGGGGTCAGAGTAAAGCAAAGCAGAAGCCTCATTAAGAGAAACTGAGGAAAAGCGAGAAAGTCAGGAAAATGGGAGGAGCTCCCCAAGAAGAAAAACATTGGTTTTTTTCCTAGTTTTTCTAGAACTTATCCCCGAAACTGGACGAAGACTGAGGTGATTTCTGTTGAGATTGGGCTATCCTGGACTAAGCCAATGGAGGGCCCGCACACCGTATGCATGTCCCCTGACCTAGCCAGGGAGAGGGTCGCTCATGGTTCACACATTGTCCAGCCAGTTTTGTCCATCTCTGACTTGACCTTTGCCATCTACTGACCGTGACTCCCTGGTAGTCATTACCTGCCCGCTGTCAACGTTGCAGGTATCTGGGTGGCTGTTGATGACCAGCTTGTTTCACAGCTACCCAGATGGAGCTGCAGCCCTTCTTGCTTACCTGTCTCTGCGCAGTCTGGGGTGGTCTCTTTTCTAGACGAGGAGGAGACTTCTTGTCAGAAGCCATCCTTATCCACAACTTGCTCTGGGAAAGGGCGTGGGTGCCTTGCATATGTTCCCCAAGGAAGTGGGTCTTCAGGGGAGCCAGCTGGCCTGCTGACACTGCTCAGAGCCCCGCCCTTCATCTTTTTTAGTCTGCTTGGTTGATGTATTCCAGCTACAACTCACTTATTTTTTTTTATTTATTTTTCTCTAGGTGTATGAATCTACTGTCTGCATGTAGGTCTGTGCACCTGTGTCATGCAATGCCGCGGAGGTCAGAAGAGGGTGTGGGATTCCCCTGGAACTGGAGTTCTCCTGGAATTGGAGTTTCAGACGGTTCTCAGCTGCCATGTGGGTGCTGGGGATCGAACCCAGGTCCTCTGCAAGAGCAGTCAGCACTCTTAACTGCTAGGCCATCTCTCCAGCCCCACAACTTGCTTATTTATCCTTCTCAGTCTTCCCAACTTCGTCGTTGTAGGCCTAACCTTCCTTTTAATCCCAATATATCTGTTTTCACTCTGGCATTTGTGATCAATGTGCAGTTTTCACTATGGGCCTTTTTCTCTTACTACCTACAATGAGAAAACTGTCACCTCAAAATAACCCAGAGAGAAGAGGACAGTAGTGGAGCTTCTATTTATATGGATTCTTAAAAGTTTTAACTTCTTTTTTTTTATTTGTCTGAGTGTTTTGTGTGCATATATTTAGATGTACCATGTGTGTGACCCTCTGAGGTCAGAAGAGGGCATCAGATCCCATGCAATTACAGTTATGGATGGTCATTTCCCACCATGTGGGTGGAGGGCCTGAACTCGGGTTCTCTGCAAGAGCAGCCAGTGCTCTTTATCACTGAGTCATCTCTCTTGCCCCATTTATATGTATTCCTAAAATCTCATCCTTTTTTGTTTTGCATGTTCTATAGCAGATGCAATACTACTTTCCAGTTGAGTACCTCAGATTCTCAGCAGTTTAGCATAACAAAAGTTCATGCCTCAGTGCCCTGATCTCCATGTGATGGTTGTTTTATTTTTGTTTGTTTGTTTTGTTTTAAGATCAATAATGCTGGGGATTTAAAGCAGAATCTCTTAGGGAAGGCCCTGAGAGAAAACTTGAGCATAACTGTTTTTTTGTTTGCTTGTTTGTTTGTTTGTCTTTTCAAGACAGGATCTCCCTGTAGCCCCAGCTGGCCTGGAACTCACTCCATAGTCCAGGCTGGCCTTAAACTCACGGAGATCTGCCTGCCTCTGCCTCCTGAGTGCTCGGATTAAAGGCGTGCTTTTAATCTGGCTTAAAGACGGTTCTTAGCCGCCATGTGGATGCTGGGAATAGAACCTGGGTCCTCTGCTAGAGCAATCGGTGCTCTTAACCACTGAGCCATCTCTCTAGCCCCAATGGGGGGTTTTAATTATCGACTTGACATAGCCTAGAAACATCTGGGAAGAGAGTCTCAGTGAGGAATTGTCTACATCATGTTGGCCTGTGGGCATGTCCTTAGGGGATTAGCTTGATAGCAGTAATTGATACAGGAAGACCCAGCCTGAAAGCACGTGGCACCATTTCCTGGTTTTGGACCCTGGCCTGTGTAAGCGTAGCTAAGGCTAACTGAGCACCCAGCATGCATGTGTGGTTTTCTCTCCGCTCCTGCCTGTGGAGGTGATGTGACAAACTGCTTCAAGTTCCTGCTGCCTTGATTTCTCCACATTGATTGGCTGCAGCCTAGAATTGTGAGCTAAAAGAAACCCTTTCTCCCTAAGTTGGTTTTTGTCAGGGTGTTTTATCGCAGTAGCAGGAAAGGAAAGTACAACAGTGGGTGTCCTCTGGGGATGGTTCTAACGGGATCACAGAGGCCTCAACTCCTCCAGCTAGATCTGCAGCCTTCTTTCCACCAGTGGATAATAAAGGGAATTTGGCATAACTACTTGGCCCAGAAGTAACTTCTATTGTAAGAAGTGGCTCCACCTGGGGCTGGAGAGGTGGCTCAGCGGCTAAGAGCACCAGCTGCTATTGCAGAGGACACACATGGTGGCTAATGACAGTTCATAAATCCAGTTCTAGAGGATCCAACGTCCTCTTTTTGCCTTTGTAGGCATTTTATACATGCAGACAGAACACTCATACACTAAAAAGAAATACATAAAAAATAATTTAAAGATTAAAAAAGTAATGCTGGGAGCTAGCACTCAGGAGGCAGAAGCAGGTGGATCTTTGTGAGTTCAAGGCCACCCTGGTCTATAGAGTGAGTTCCAGGACAGCTGGAACTACAGGGAGACCCTGTCTCAAAAAGACCCCCCCCCCCAAAAAAAAAGATTAAAAAAAGTAGTTCCACTCAAGTCCAGGAAGGCTAGGAATCTAGGTCTTGGTAAAGCCTGAGCTTCACAGGGACAGTCTGCCATTTTCTCACTGTCAGCCACCACTGTGACAGGAGGACGGGAATGCATTCTTACCGGAGCTTGCTACTGTAATCAGGAAGGTTTGTAGACTCATGTTTCAGAAATCACATTTGGAACTGCCAGGCCACGATGTGATAGTGTCTTGGGATTTTCTTCCTAGAATGATCAAAACTTTGTAGTCTACTTACTAAGTAAGACAAAGCCAAGATGGTTTTGGTTCAGAGCATGTCACTGGTCTCAGTGCTAGTATCCAAGTGGCAGTCTCCAGGGACCACATGTCTTGAGCCCAGGGACTCTATTGTTTTCAACTGGCAAGTTTCACAATCTGGTGACCGTCTCAGTCCAAGGCAAACCAGGACTCTTGCTCCCCCTACTGTCATTCTAGGGAAGAACAGTTATTAATATGTTACTAATCTTTAGGTAGACTCCAGGAGAATTCCAGGTCCCAGGTGACTTCTGCTTACAGCAGAATGAGCTGTTATAAATGAATGAGCTGCCCCTCCCAATCATTTTACGGGGACATCAGAGCCAAAAGAGCTCTGAGATGTGATCGAGAATAACTAGACACGACCCATGTTCTCCTAGTGTGGACGTGTGGGTGAAGGAACAGCCCATGGGTGACCACAGCTAACTGTACTCTGTGCCCTACATGAAGGGAAATTGGCACATGGCTGCCCCAAGCTGTCTGTCATCCTATTTGGGAAATCTTCTTGAAGATCCCTATATGGAGAGTATAGAGTATAGAGTATGTCTTTTTTGATGGATAGAAGGATGCTGGAAATTGTTTCCACACTGGTTTGTCATGTCAGTAAAATGAATTAGTTCGTAGATGGTAACTTTGAATGGAGTATATCGGCTGACAGTTTATAGATGTGGTTATCATGAAGCACACCATGTTTCATTATTGTGCTGAAGGAACTTGCCGGGGCTCAGAAGTAACGCTGATGGGAGAAGGATGTGATCACAGGGTGGAAAGGGGAAGAGGAGATGATAATGTGGAGGCAGAATGGGGATCCAGGTGCTTCAAGGTGGAGCAATAGCACCAGGCAGGCAGCAGCTAATAACAGGGCCCTGACGGGCGGTCAGTGATTTATGTGATGGCTGCTCTTCACTGTGAACCGACTGGGTTTGAAGTCTCCTAGGAGATGCGCCTCTGGGCTTGTCTTTTAGGGTTGTTTCCAGAGAGCATTAACCGAGGAGGAAAGATCCTCCCTGAATGCAGGGGGCACCATCCTCTGGGCTGAGATCCCAAACTGAGCTTAAAGGTCCAAAAGGAGGAAGCCAGCCGGTCCGGTCGGCAGCATTCTCTCTCTTTGCCTACTCACTGCGGAGGTCACGTGACCAGTCGCTTCATGCCACAGTCCCTCTGCCTTCCTTCCCAGGAGAATGGAGAGAGCATCATCCTGACCTGAACAGAAGCCAGGGGCTGCTTGAGATCTGTGGCCGGCCGAGGGAGGCGAGGGACTCGGTACTGTCTCCACCTGTCCTCTCATCCCACTAAGGCCTTCACAGATCTTCCATCCACTGCCAGGTTGCTCTCCACTAAGTGTGAAGCCAGAAGGCCACAGGAGTCCGTCCATTTTCCTTTCTTTTCTCTTTCTTGCCCAGAGGCTTTCTTCCCTTTTCAGACGAGGGACACAAAACCACATCTGTGTGCCAACCTCTGTAGCCAGAATTCAAGGAGGCCACAGATTCCCATGCTCTTCTCCGTCTAGGGCATCGGGTCTTGGCTATGATGCTCTGCAGTACTGTGTCTTTGCTCTTCAAATGGCAGCCATGGCCACTGTAAAATAAAGTCCTCTAGACTTGTCCATGATGAAATGGGACACTTCAGAGGTGCTTTTGAATGAAAAGATATGGAAAACTCAGTCCTTACATTTAGAATAATGTGGGATGCTTTATGAAACCTAGTAAATGGAGCAACTGGGGGGACATTTCCAAAAAGGGTCAGCTAAATTCCAACGATTGTGGAAAGAACTAGAACCTTATTGCATGGGTCTCTTAATTCACTCGGTAGAAAAACAGTTCTATGGCTCCAGTCAAGGAAAGGGAAATGCTGAGAAGTGATTTCTTATTTTTAGCTAACTGTAATTATCCTCACTATGCAAATTTATAAAGTATCTTTTCACTTAACCTATCAACTGTCAGAGGCAACATCATGCCAAGAATGGAGAGAACTACACATTTATTTCTCTGAGTACTGGAGAGCTGTGGCTCTGGCTTGAGTTGGGCTTAGAGGAGACTCCTGGGTGACTCGTGGTCTTTTGCCCTTTAAAGATAATAGTGAGAAGAGGGAGAAGACTTTTCTGCAGCAACACTACTCGTTTCCGGTTTTCCAGGCCCCTCGTTAGCACATGGGGACCCTCACTGTTTTTGCTGGTGAGGTTAAGACTTCCTACTTTTGCTTTGGGATTTTGTGTCAGCCATGACTTATGTGAGCATCGGGCTTGGCCATCATTTGCTTTTCTTTCCCCCTTTTTTATTGAGGTTGTAGGAATTCAGAGTCTTCCACGTGTGAGGCAAGTATCCTGTCACTGAGAAACAGCCCCAGCCTCCCATCCCCTTTTTAAAAAAATAGCTTTTACTTTGAGACAAGATCTCACTAAGTTTCTCAGACTGGCTTTAGCTCACTCTGTAGCCCAGGCAGGCCTTGAACTTACAATCCTCTGGGCTCAGCTGGGATAGCAGACATGTGCCAGCAGGCTCAGAAATTATTCACTATTCTTAGCCTCAGTAGATGGTTGAATGACTGCTGAGAACTTGGTCCCACGCGGCTGAGACCTCTGCTAATCAGGTTGAACTGACCTACCTACAATTTTCTTGGAGAAGAATGAAGGAAGAATTATGCCTTCTAATTGTGGTTTTATTTTTTTCTGGAGAAGAAAATAACTCCTGGGTGGCCTGGGTGAAGATGACATAGTCTTCAGTCAGCAGCATCAAGTTTCTCTGTGTCAGTAGTTCAGTTGCCTTATAACTTTAGACAGTCAGCTCTAAGGCTTGTTGAAGGTGGGCTGCAAGGTCCCTTGCAATCCTGTAGACTGTGGCTCCTCCATCGAACTCTGCTCCAGACCTCATTAACAGGTACATTAACAGGGATGTCAGCAAAGAGCGAGGCCAGGATTACTTTGGGAGCATAGCTCAGGAAGGAGGATGAATATAATTTATCTTTCTTCCTCTTTGCTGGGTGCAGATGAATTAACTATAGTTCCTAGAGAACTATTCCATTTTACTTAAAATAGTATCAAAATATCTATCCAAGCTTCCTACAAATAGAGGCAGTTTGATGCTGGGGCTTTAGCACTAGAGATGGACACTGTCTGCTTTTGATTTCCTTCCTATAATGTAACAGTCAACCTGGCCCTTGGCTTTTTCGTCCTCCATCAAATGGAAATTAAACATGTCCATTCACTTACTTCAGAAGGCTTTAGGGGAATTATTTAGAGGCCATCTTTGAATGTTCTGAGCCCCTCAAGTAGAAAGACATGGATTAGAGGGAATGCTTTACAGGAAATTTGTTTAATATGAATCGAGTAAACTTTTGGGTTCCTTGGATAAGACATGGGATGATCTCCAGTCTCTGGAGACCTCTCTCTTAGAAAAGAGCTATGAATCATTTCTACAAGTGGAAACTTGTATGTGGGAGACTGATTCTTGGCCCTGTACTGAGATTTGAGCAGTGTTTAAGCCTCATTACCTTGAAAAACTCTTTTCAAATTTAAAGTACCTTTAAATTCTTTATGTAAACTCTTGGGTTATTTTTGTTGGTATAGAATGAACACTCACAGCTGAAAAGTCAGCCTTTCAATGCATGCTTCTTCATGAATGATCCACATCTTTATTTTTCCCCTGCAGACAAAACTCTTTGGAATCCTATCCTGTATTCATCATCGCATTGTGGATGGCTGGATGGTATTTCAATCAAGGTAACCATAAGATGCAAGGTGACTCATTCTAAAGATGACTGTGTTGCTTAAAAACAATTAAGGAGCAAATAGATAACTATCCACCCACTGACTCTGGAAATGAATTTAAATGAAAGAAACCATGCCAATATACATCTGTGTTATAGGTGTCCTAACTTTGGCTTCATTGTGATTTAATTAAATGTTTTTTAAAAAGTTTCAGCTGGATATGGTGGCAAAACTTGAGATCCCAGCACACAGGAAGACCTTGCGTTCAAGGCTGGCCTGAGCTGTATGCAGCGAGACCCTGTTTCAAAACAAAAACCAAACAAAACCAAGAGCTAAGGATGTGTCCTCATGGTTGAGTACTTGTTTGACGTGTATAAGGCCAAGGGTTTGAGTTCCAGCACACACACACACACACACACACACACACATACACACACACACCCTCCTTGGATGATATGGGCAAATTCAGAGTGGTATGACTACAGACTATACATAACTTGGGATGAATTATATACTAAACACTCAAGGATGAAAATGACATTTTTCTTTCTTTCAAATCCAGTCATCCAATTTAGCTGGAAGAACAGAACACAGAACTAACACTTTACCTTCATAACAATAATAAAGATTACTACATGCTAGGTAATCCTGAAATTCTCATGTATTCGATTTGCAAGATTTAAGACTGTCTTATGAAAGAGTTAATGACTCCTACTTTACAGATGGGGAAACTGAGGCACGAAGAAGTTAAGCCATTGTCCAACTTGACATTTGTCTATATAGGAAAAATTTCCCCTTTAAGAATAGAGCAAGCTCTATTTCCGTTTGTCCCAACAGCCCATGCAGCAAGGGTCATGAAAGATATGGAACAAAAGTTTGTAAGTGGCAGTTCTACAACACACTCTTTCTATTTGGCTTGAGTGTCCTTGGTGAGCAGAGGGGTTTGTCCAAACTCCGTGTTTCTATGGGGTCTGATCTGCATGGATAATGTAGCTAGAGAAATTGAATCTCCTTTGATTCCTGGCAACTTTCATGACTTCGTTTGCATCTGCATTTGATTGCTAAGATTTAAATAAACCAAAATCCAGCTGCTTCCAAGGAACCTCCATCAATCTCTTGCTTGTAATTTTTACCATCAACTGAGGAATTTCTGATAAAATGACCTTTAGAGAATGACTTTCTAACTTTATCCGACTCATACTTTTGTCCCTTAATGGCATGAATGAAAGTGGCTGCTCCTTTTCATCTAAGGACACATTAACAACTAATAAGAAAAGTGCCTTTAGATAATGGGATTCTGTCTCTGCCATTTGATCCCTTGGATTTCCCCATGATGGGCTAAATGAGGCTGACTGCCCAGCAGGAAAGGGGTTCTTAGGTATCTTATATTTTTTTCATTCTTTTTCTCTTCCAAAGTAAGTTGCCTACTAGCTGCTTGTGACTGTTCTCATTGGCTTTCTGGGAGTAATTCAGTGGTTTGGGATAGTAATTTTTGAAACTGAGAACATGCTCAGAATCCCCAACATCCTCAGAGGCCAAGACCACCCTGCCACCACTGTGGGTCCCCTTGTTGTCATCCATCAGAGCAGGGAAGCTTGGTGGCAGGAGATGGCCAGGGTACAACCAGAGCGGCCAGGCTGGAGAGCCGGCTCAGTGGTTAAGAACACTAGCTCTTCTTATAGAAGACCCAGGTTCAAATCCAAGCACCTACATGGCTACATGGTGGCCAACAATCATTCTTTTTTTTTTGGTCTTTTTGAGACAGGGTCTCCCTGTAGCCCCAGCTGGCCTGGAACTCACTCTGTAGACCAAGCTGGCCTTGAACTCACAGAGATCCACCTGCCTCTGCCTCCCAAGTGCTGGTATTAAAGGAGTGTGCCACCATGCCCCGCTAATCATTCTTAACTCCAGTTGCAGGGGATCTGACATGCTTTTCTGTCTTCAAGGTGCATGGCACAGGTGCACTTATGCATGCAGGCATGACACTCATACACAGAAAATAAAAATAAATTAAAAAGTTTAAATCCAGTCTCCAAAGTCTGTCTTGTCTTCAGCAGTAGTGTTTTACCTTCAAGTTCTGGGATGCAATCGAGGGCTGCGGCAATAGCCTCTGTAATTTTGGAGTCTCTGGTGAATATCACAAAAGAAGGTTTCTTCTGTCTGGCAACTGTTTCTTGTTGTGTGGCCTTCAGTTATTCACATGGACTCATGTAGAAATATTTTATGTATAATTTGTCAATAGGTTGCTGGACTAAGATGATCCCTCTGTTTTTCTTTTATACTAGCTAGGCATTATTTATCTCTTTCCTCTCTCCCTGTCCAGCCCTCCCTCATGCCTTCTCCATTTAAAGTGTTCCCATTTTCCCCATTGATAATGCAAGTCTCCAATGGTCCTACCTCTCTTGAGATCCTTCTTTCCATTTAGCCCCAAATTTCCTTGTATTAATCCTGTCTCCCCCTCCCATTTAAATACTCCCATTTATTCATTCCCAGCACCTGTCTCCTATTCTCTCTCAGGTCCCGCCCCCCCCCCAACTACTTTGCATTTCCCTGGCTCCTGCAGTTACATCAGGACATATACTCACAATATAAGGATTTGGTGCTAGGATTCACAAATGAAGGAGAACATTCGTGGTTTGTTTTTCTGAGTCTTTTTTACTTCACTTAACATAAGAATTCCATCCAGTTACCTGCAAATTTCATGATTTCTGTCTTTTTTACCATTGACTATAACTGCATTGTGTAAATGTACCACATTTTCATTACCTACTAATCAATCGAGGGACACTTAGGTTATTTCCATTTCTTAGCTATTGTGAAAAGAGCAGCAACAAACATAGATAAATGCACAAGCATCTCTGCAATAGGATGAGTCCTTTGGGTATATGCAAAGGAGTGGTATAACAAGTTTAAATGGTAGGTTTGTTTTTAGTTTTTAAAGAGGTCTCCACACTGCTTTCCCTAGGAATTGCATGAGCTCACAACCCCGCCAGCAGAGAATGAGTGTTCCCCTTTCTCCACATCCTCTCCAGAATTTGGTGTCATTTATTCTCTTGATGGAGCACAACACAGCCTGCTAATGGAGAACATCTATCGATGGGCCAACACCAGCTTCAAGACCAAATAACCACGTCAGTGACTGGCACAGAAGTGACATCGGTGTGATAGTAGCACTTTTATCTTGGGGAGATCAATAGCTACCTAACTGGATGTAAATCCCACTCAGTGGGAGGAAACTCATGTGTGGTACTGTAAGCACAGCCAAATACACATGGATGGGGAGGTCATAGCTTTTAGAGAAATCCCCAAGGCTGTCACATACTTAGACTAATGTAACTTCTTACTAAGTGCGAAATATGTATCCTTATATTTAAAGACAAACATCCTGATCACCACTCATCAAAGAAGCTTCTATTGTATCAGATGGAGACTATTACAGAGCACCACAACTGGTCACACACAGACATTGTCTGTGAATTGCCCAAGCCTAAGTGGCACATCTACAATGCAACCTCTACAGCTATGGCTCATGCAACGTAGAACAGGGGTAAAGAGGGCGCTAATGAATGTCTCAACTGTCATCATTAAACTCTCTCATGCAACAGAGAGCCAGGAACACAAAGGTCACAAATGGCCAAAGCGTGGAGATTAGGAGTCGGTACAGTATGAGTCTTTGGATAGGACTCCTATATTAAGCTTCAGTCATCCAGGGCTCAGGAGCCATTGTGGAAGATGGTGGGTGTGGGGGAGATTGTACCAGCCAGGGAGGAGGTGCATGACCATTTGGAAATAGAATCCTGTAAGCTCCTGGGACCCTGTTCATGAGCTTACAGCAATGAAAGACCCATGCAAGCTCAAGTAGACAAAAACCTGGGAAAATGGACAGCAGATCCCAGTTGTAGGAAGATCCAGTTTGAATTGGGGGCTAGTTCTCAGCTAGCACCCCTCAGGGCACCACGTGTATGGGAGTCAGGGGATTTCTCTGACCCCTCCCCAAGGAGCAGACAACGTGGCCTAGGTGCGTGATGCTGAGTAGGTCAACAGTGGGCAGTGCTGCCGAGTTGGGGGCCTGCAATTGGCTCTGGGAGCTGACATCATTTGGCTTATAAAAGCAGGCTATAGCAGGCAATAAATCAAATTCTCCATTACCATCATTACAGAATTCCTGGCCGTCATTTTTTTTTTTTTTTTTTGGTGCAGGCCAAAGCAGGCCTGCATTTCATTCGGGTGGCCAGTGGGTTGGAAAGAGGTTCTGGGACCACCAACCTGGATAGCTGGTGTGGTGAAGTGAATTGTGAGTGGCATAGGCTGAAGATAGGCCCTCAGCCATCAGCCTGAAATTCCTGTCCAGGGGCCAGCAGTCTCTGGGCGGGTGGGAAATCATGGCCAGGAGTGGGAAACATGTCTCGTTGTCCCAGGATAAGGGCGTGAGTGGGAGGCACCTCTGAGGCTGGGCTACGGAAGTAGCTGGCTGGTCTCTGTGTTGAGAGAGGCCAGTTTCCTACAGTGGCTGCAGGTGGGTACTGTGTTCCCCTTCCCTTAGCAGGGCCGAGTGGTACCTGCTGGTTACAAAGAAAGCTTCCTACACCCAATCTTAGCTGAAGAAATATTGGCAGCTGATTACTGTTGGGTGAGAAAGAGCTGATCTTAAAGCGAGAGACTCAGGCTGGAGTGATAGCCTAGCGGTTAAGAGCGCCGACTGCTCTTACAGAGGACCCGGATTCGATCCCCAGCACCCACATGGCAGCTGAGAACCGTCTGAAACTCCAATTCCAGGAGAACTCCAGTTCCAGGGGAATCCGACACCCTCTTCTGACCTCCGCAGCATTGCACAACACGGGTGCGCAAACTTGCATGCAGATAGTACATTCATACACATACAGAAATAAATACTAAAATTAAAAAAATAAAGCGAGAGACTTAGGATAGGTCTACTAGAGCTCAGTGGATGAACTTGCACTGAGAAATGTCTGGGGACACTAACTTGACACAATAGGTGTTAACACAAATGACAGAATGTATGAATTCTGGGGGGGGGGGTGTGTGTGCTGTGGGAGCATGCCAGTCAGGAAGAGGGTGTGAAGGTGATTAAGTTTGATTGACATGATCTGTATGAAATAGACAAAAATTCAATAAAAAATTTTAAAAAATTTAAAAAAGAAACCAGAGTGATGACATCTTCAAGCAGGTCCACGAAACAGCATCTGACTGAAAATACAGCAAGTTCCCATTTAAGAAACTCTCAAAGCCTTCTCCCAGGGTTCAGTGAGGTCCCATGCCTAAAGCCTCCCAAAACAGTGCCACTCACTGGAGACAAAATGGTGAAATACTTGGAGTCTATGGAGGACACTCCTTGAAACCACCACACTATATTTGTTTCTTTTAATTGTTGAGTGACTATATTGCAGCAAGGTCCACACTCGGCTCAGTTATTAAATCTCCTGTTAATAGATTTCTGGTTGATTCTAATTTTTGGTTATCATAAATAATACTTCATAATTATGATGACAAATATAGTCCTGTTTCTTGGGTAAATACATAGGAATAGAATTGTCAAATGATATGTTTACTTTTATAAGTAACTTCCAGAAATTTGTCCAAAGTGGCTTACGCTCTGTGAGGACGCCATCCTCACCAGTCTGTATTGTTGGTCATTTAAATTGTAGCCGTTCTGGTAGGTATGTGAAGGTGCCGTCTCACTATAGTCTAAATTTGTTTTTGTCTTTTTGAGACAAGGTCTCCCTGTAGCCTCAGCTGGCCTAGAACTCACTATGTAGACCAGGCTGGCTTTGAATTCACAGAGATCTGTCTGCCTCTGCCTTTTGAGTGCTGGGATTAAAGGGGTGTGCCACTACACCGAGCTCCAAGTTTAAAATAAAACAAATAATTTATTTTTAATTTATCTTAGTGTGTGTGTGCACACACGCGCGTGCTTGAGCCCATGATGTGTGGTTATGTTTGATATGGGTTGTGTATGACGTTGTGCATGTGTGGAGGTCAGAGAACAGTTTCGTGGAGGTGGTTATCTCCTTCCACCTCCACGTGGGCTCTGGAGATGGAATTCAGGTCATCAGGCTTGTGGGACAAGAGCCTTCACCTCCCGAGCCGTCTTACCAGCCCTTGTTCCTGTTTTAAGTGGCAACCCTTGCTGACCTCAAATCATGGCAGAACACTTTCTATGCAATTATTGACATACTCATCTTCCTATGCGAATTATGTATTCAAGTATTTTACCCACTTTAAAAAGTTGTTTTTCTTTTATGATCACTCTCTATCTATTCTCTGTATAAGCATTTTGTCAGATGAATATCTTGCTCTCCACATCTTATTTTGAGAAACATCTGTCGTGTTCTGTAAATGGCATCTGTTTTCCTTTCATAGGTTTTGCGGCTTCTCTGGGTCTAGCGTACCTATATGCTCGCCACAAGTACTTCTGGGGTTATGCAGAAGCTGCTGACAAAAGGTAAGGAGACCTCAATAACAGGGCATTTAAAAATGTTAGTTATTTTCATTTTGTGTGTATGTGTGCTTTGCCTGCGTGTATGTAAGTGCAGGAGGATTGCACTGGATCTGCTGGAACTGGAGTTACTGATGATTTCTAGCTGCCATGTGGGTACTTGGAACTGAACCCTGGTCCTCTGCAACAGCAGCCAGTGCTCTTAACTGCTGAGCCATCTCTCCAGCCCCATAATGGAGTATTTTTACAAGCTATGGTTGGATGGAGTTGGGATTAGTTTTCTATTCCTGACAGGCATTAAAAATGCAGGCAGGGGTGGAGGTGGGCTCTTTCAATCCCAGCAAGAATTCTGCACTGTGTCTAGGGAGTCTTCCTTCGCATAATCTTGTCTGTCTTTGATAGCGTTTTCAGTGGTTGGAGAGGCCAGTTGACTTCTGTGTCTTGGGTTCCCCTTAAATTTTGCTATGAACTAAATATTTCAAATGGCATATCATGGAAGTTCTGGTCAGTACCAACAATGAGCAACCTTTGCTAGGATCTCAGATCCCTCAGTGTAGTCCAGTTTGTCACCCATCTCCTGCATGTTCACCTTGTAGGATCATGGGTTTCCGGTTCAGCATGGGGATTTTGACCTTGCTGGTTGTCCTAGCTGCCCTGGGGATTGCAAACAGATTTCTGGATGAATATCTGGACTTCCACATTGCCAAGAAACTGAAGCGGCCCTTCTAATGTTTTTCTCTTCCCTTTCATGCTCGTAGAGGCCATCACTGCTCTGAAGGTAATGCAGTGTCCTTTGTTAAATAAAACTTCTTCAAAAGATCCTTTCCCTTTTGTTTTTCTTACAATGGCTTTGTGGGAACACTCTCTTTGCAGAAACATTTGCTGTTGAAGGGCTGAGTGGCCAGTGGGTCCACCTACATCATTAGTCCATCTAGGCTGACCACCTTCATCATTAGTCCATCTAGGCTGACCACCTTCATCATTAGTCCACCTAGGCTGACCACCTACATCATTAGTCCATCTAGCTTGACCACCTATATCATTAGTCCATCTAGGCTGATCACCTACATCATTAGTCCATCTAGGCTGACCCGGGTGCTGGGTTTTCTGTAGATCGTCACCACAGCCTGCCTCTGAGACAGCTTTAGTCCATCTAGGCTGACCACCTATATCATTAGTCCATCAAGGCTGACCACCTACATCATTATTCCATTTAGGCTGACCACCTACATCATTAGTCCATCTAGGCTGACCCGGGTGCTGGGTTTTCTGTAGATCGTCACCACAGCCTGCCTCTGAGATAGCTTCTGCCCTGATGAAAAGCTACTGATGGAAGAAGCTAATGCAGATGAGCCCCCTTGTGCAGGTTACAGAAAAAACAGAGATGGCTGCAGGTTGATGAGCAAACATATGAAGTGGCTGGAGAAGAGGTCATCTGCCAAACACACAAAACAAATCTGGCTGTGAAAAGTATATTGCATAAAGAATAAAGTAGAAAGAAAAAAATCTATTTGCAGCATTAAGGACCTACCCAGAGCACTGAGAGTTCACACCCTGGGCAGAGTCAGGAGGGTCTTGCTAGCAGCTGTAGAATCTGACCTGGATTCCACTGCACACCTGGATCCTGTGGGATTTGGGGCAAGGTCCAGGATGCCAATGAAAGCCAGGGGCTGTCCCGTCATGGTGTGCAGTCAGTGCCTGGCACAATGATTTACTTTTTGTTTTTCTTCATCTGGAAAATGGGAGTGATTCTGGCTTACGGTCTTCAAAGACCTCAGGAAAAAGGATTGAGCCATCCATACTATGTTAGGAGAAGAGTTTTTTCTCAACTTGACATACGCATTTTCCAGAAGTTATTTAATGTTTATAGGCCTACCATCATGGTTTTTGAAGAGAATGAATAACAGAAAGGAAATAAGAAATACTAGTGGTTCCAGAATAGTGAAAGATGTGACAGTGTTAAGTACCTGAAGGTACACTAACAGTGTGTTAGCTTGAAATGGGGACAGTTGGGCAAAAGCAGTCCCCCCATTTGCTAGGTGCTCAATTTTGGACCATCAGTAGGAAGTTCAACAGCAAGGACTGGGCACTCCAGAGCCACATGACCCCATCCTGTCACCTGATAGACGTGTCCCCCAGCACTCTAGCTCTGGTCCTTCATCTTCTTTAGGTAAAATGGGGCTAATCCTCTAAAATGCCATGATTCAAGAGTGCTTCTGCTTAGTATTACCTGTTGTGCTAGGGGCTTGAACCAGGACATTTTTGCTCTGTACATGGAAGAGAAGGAAAGGAGAGCACGCATGATCTTTAGCCCCCAGCATAGTTACTCCATGTTCATGTTGGTTGGAAGTAGAAGAAAACCTATCCAAATTTTTAGGATTTTAAACCAAATTCTATTTTGTGTTTAAAATGGTTGTGAACAATGAAAGTAGCACAGGCACGCAAACATGCACACACATGCACAGACATGGTTTAACAGCATGTGGAAATAGGCAATGGGCATTGCGTTTTGAAATACTACCATGGGTAGGCATGGTGGGTGGTGCACGCCTTTAATCCTAGCACTTGGGAGGCAGAGAGTTCAAGGCCAGCCTGGTCTACAGAGTAAGTTCCACGATAGCTGGGGCTACAGGGAGGACCCCCCCCCCCAAAAAAAAGAAATACTACCATCGAATCTCTTTTTGTCTTTTGTTCTCATTAATTGCCATCAGGAATTAATTTAATTCCTATTACATTGAGCTGTAAGACTTGAGTAGGGCCAGCCTCTTTCATATTTAGATTTCATTCTTTCTGGGCAAAGAGATGGGTTCTCACAACATAGCTCAGGCTGGCCTTGATTCTCTGACCCTTCTACGATCTTCTTGGTACTGGGACAGATAGTAAGTTTCTTCTCAGTTTGACTGTTAGGCATACATTTATTTCATATATTAGTAAACTGACATTTTATTTTTAGAAGTCAGATTCCCTAACCTGAAAAAAAAAATGTCATGAACAAAGGGGCAGGGAAGAACTTGTGTCTACTAACGGTGTTTTAAAAGACAGGGTGTGTGAGGGCCTTGATAGATCCTGGTTCAGAAAAAGAAAAAGTCCAGCTATGGAAGAACTCTGTGAGATGATTTGCGTATGGGATGAGAACTAGAAGATGTTCGGGTATGTATGCTCACTGTCCTAGGTGCGATGATGGTACTGCGCTTGGGGAAGAGATGCATTCTAGGGCTGCATGCTGAGGAGCTGAGGGGTGAAGTGGTCCCAGGCATGTGACTTACTTTGAACCGTTTCCCAAAATATGCACATGAAGAATTCATGACAAATAGCAACCACTATTAAGGCTACATGGTGAATGCACAGGGATTCTGTCCTCTTTCTTGATTGAGAATGTTCAAAGTTTTAAAATTTTAAGAGAAGTTGAAACCAACCAACCAACCAACCAAACTAACAAACAAACAAACAAACAAACAAACAAACAAACAAACAAACAGGTTTTGGCAGGGACCTGGAGGCCCCAGGAACTCGGAAGTTGCAGTAGTTCTTGTTGCCTGTTATTGGAAGAGACAGGAACGTGTGGCAGCTGGTAGAGTGCACAGGAGGAATCTCATGCCCTTTGACCTGAACCTAAAAGAAAACAGAGGGGGGTGGGATTGAAAAGAAGAAAAGAAGTTGAGAAGAAAACGAAAAGATAAGGCAGGTCATGCAAAGAGATGGTCCTGTCCCTGCCCAGGAAGTCTGCCCTGCAGGTCATGCAAAGAGATGGTCCTGTCCCTGCCTAGGAAGTCTCCCCTTGCCTCGTATCCATCACTGTACTGTGCCCCAAAATAGTCGTTCATAAGAAAAATATCAGGTTGCTTGTCCCCCACATCCCCTTTTCTCCAGATATAGTCCTTGAAAAGAGCTGCGAAAGGCAGAAGCCCCTCACTCAAGGCTGGGAACATTCCTTTCCTTTCATAGGGGCAGATTTGCCCAGTGTCTTCTGATAAAGATGCTTGTTTCTGCCCTCTCCCCCCTGAATTGCATGCCCATGCACTACGATTTCATAATAGGAAGATCACACATAGGAAATTTTATTTATTTATTTATTTATTTATTTATTTTTAACTTAAAAATTTATTATTATTATTATTATTATTATTATTATTTGGTCTTTTTGAGACAGGGTCTCCTAGCTGCCCTGGAACTCGCTCTGTAGACCAGGCTGGCCTTGAACACAGAGATCTGCCTGCCTCTGCCTCCTGAGTGCTGGAATTAAAGGCGTGCACCACCACACCTGGCAATATTTTTTGTTATGTGTATGAGTGTTTTGCCCACATATAAGTGCCCCACATGTGTGCAATGGCCAAAGATGCCAGAAGAGGGCGCTGTATACCTTGGATCTGGAGTTACCGATGATTGTTAAAGGTCATGTGGATGCTAGGAACCACTCTGGTTCCTCTGCAAGAGCAGACAGCTCTTAATCCAACCTGGGTTCTCTCTCTGGGTTCTTAACCGCTTAATAATCCCTCCAGCAGCCCACCCACAGACACAGGAATCTAAAATTCCTGCGGGTGGGAAAGGTAGACGCCTCATGGTGCCAATGCAGCTGTAGCATCAGTGCAGGCAGGGGGCAGCGCGCAGGCGCCTTTTGTGGTACTGAAGGCAGGTGGCCACTGCTTCAGGGAGGAGCTGGATGGCACCCGCGGCTTGCTGCTGTCCCCTGAACCGCTCCTTTGGCTGGCCATGGAAGCTGTTGGCCGTGCCAACTCTTGGGTGCTTCTCTGAGCCCTGTTTTATTTTTTAATTTTATTTATTTTTGTATGTGTATGAATGTACTGTCTGCATGTAGGTTTGTGCACCCGTGTCGTGCAATGCCTCGGAGGTCAGAAGAGGGTCTCAGATTCCCCTGGAACTGGAGTTCTGCTGGAATTGGAGTCACAGACGGTTCTCAGCCGCCATGTGGGTGCTGGGGATCGAACCCAGGTCCTCTGCAAGAGCACTCGGTGCTCCCAACCGCTAGGCTATCTCTCCAGCCCCAATTTTTTATTTTTTTATATGTATGAGTGTACTGTCTGCATGTAGGTTGGCGCACCCGTGTTGTGCAATATCGCGGAGGTCAGAAGAGGGCGTCGGATTCCCCTGGAACTGGAGTTAAAGACGGTTCTTAGCCGCCATGTGGGTGCTGGGGATAGAATCCGAGTCCTCTGCAAGAGGCAGGAAGTGCTCTTAACCGCTGAGCCATCTCTCCAGCCCCTGAGCCGTGTCATTCTATTTATTTATTTATTTATTTATTTATTTATTTATTTATTTATTTATTTATTTATTTATTTATTATCTTTTTGGTCTTGTCAAGAAAGCCGTGTCATTTTTAACACGAGAAAGTGGGTAGGCACTAGGGGTGAAAAACAAAACGGAAGTGGAGAAAGTGCTAGAAGAGGAAGAGGAACAAGCTTTCCACCAATAATCGAGGCCAAAGTGAAGTCCACCCTCAAGCGGAAGGATTTCTCAAAGGAGGCCGGCGCCTGGGAGCCAGGGAACCTGGATTGGCCTGAGCACCTTGCTGTTTACAGTCACCGGAAATCTGCAGAGGAGGCAGAGGCGAGAGGGGCACACACGCAGCTGATTGCGATTCCGAAGATAAACTGGAGAAGTCAGAAGAGCCGCAAGGCTTTGCCCAGGGTTTGGAGCAGGCGCCGGTGATTGAAACTAGGCTCGAGCGAGCAGCTTGTGTTCCTGATGAAATGGGTGGAGGGCATGGTGCTGACTTGGTCCCTGCCAAGGAAGAGCCAAGAGTGTCCCATCCTGGGATAAAGGCTGGAACAAGGCTGACATGACAGTCCTATCATCAGCACTCCTCTGATTGTGGGTGCTCGGGTGAGGGAAGGAGTTCTGTTTGTCTCAACACCTTACAGGTGGTTCAAGAAGATGCCCCATTTGAAGTGTTGGTGGAGGGTTTGGGCCCTGCTTCAGCCCAGGTACCTCAAAGCTGTTCCAAGCTGTCTGATTGGTGCTTTCATCCCCGTGCAGACCACTGTGTTGAGAAAAACACAGGCCCTTCTACAGAGGAAAACTTCTGGAATTGGGGGCGCAGGGTGTGTGTGTGTGGAGAGATGGTTCAGTGGTTAGGAGCACTGGTTGCTCTTGCAGAGGACTGGGGCTCCGTTCCCAGCACCTACATGTAGGGTAACAACAGGGTCTTCTGACCTCTATGGCCAAAGCTGTCCTACATGCAGGCAGTAAATACACTCATACACATAAAAACAAAAACAACAAAAACCAAACCAAAACAAAACAAAAAAAAACTTGAGGAATTAGGAGTAGGGGGGGCGGCAAAAATATAGTATCCACCCTAAAAAAAGCATTTCTGCAACCCACTGCCTCGTTTTCTATGGCATAACATTATGTGTACTTCTTACCTATTAGTGGTGGGAGTTAGAGCTGGAAGGCCTGGGGTGAGGAGGATTGGAGACGCGGAGGACCATTCTGGTTAAATTTGGGGATCTGGCTGGGGAAATGATTGGCCGTGTAAGGCAGACATGGAGAGGTTGCTTAAAAGCCCAAACCTCCAAGCCAGGGTGTTTGCTGCAGCTCAGTGGTCCTTCCCAGAAAGGACAAAGCCAGCTCCAAGTTATCAGAGCTGCCATCTTGGTGATGCAAATTGAAGGGGGAAAGTCACTTATTAATGAGTATCCGAACATCATTCTGTCTTGGAATTAGACAGAAGACCATTTCTTTTCCAAAGTCAGTTTGTCTGTCAGTGCCACCGGCTGAGGTATTATGAAGGTGAACGGGGAGGGCAGGAGAAGAGGACAAACTCCCAGGGTAGAAATCTTGGTGCCTCTGAGTTTTGAATTTTGAGCTGTGAAGTGTCAGGGTTCAGTCACTGAGCATGTTTGTTTGAGCCTATTCAGAAGCTGAATGATTTCAAAAGTCTTGGTCTCAGGAGATTACCTTTCACACTGGGCTTGAAACACAAAACATTTAGAATTATCTGGTAATCTCCCCCCCCAATACTGTCTTGAATCCCAAGATGCATCTATTCTTGGCATCTCCTAGACCTGCATCGACAACTACATTTAACATCTTCTTAGGCATGCCTTCGATGTGTGTCAAAATTTGTTTAAACATGAACTTCATACCACACTTTCATTTTAGCTTAAACCAGAGATGTACTTTTAAAGAAGAAAGATATTCCATTCATCCAGTGCCAAACAGGTTTTAGTATACATTTTATTTATTACTTTTTATGATTTTTTTACATTTTTTATTTATTTTTGTATGTGTATGAATGTACTGTCTGCATGTAGGTTTGTGCACCCATGTTGTGCAAAGCCTCGGAAGTCAGAAGAGGGTGTCAGATTCCCCTGGAACTGGAGTTAAAGACAGTTCTCTGCCGTCATGTGGGTGCTGGGGATCGAACCCGGGTCCTCTGTAAGAGCAGTCAGCGCTCTTAACCGCTAGGCCATCTCTCCATCCCCTTATTACTTATTTTTTAAATATTTTATTTATTATATTTATTTTATGTGTATGAGTATATTGCCTCTATGTAGGTAGGTGCACCCCTGTCATACAAGACCATGGCAAGGGCTGTGGAGGTCAGAAGAGGGGGTAGAGTCCTCTGGAACTGAAGTTAAGATCGGTTGTTAGCCACCACGTGGGTGCTGGGAATTGGACCTTGGTCCCAAGCAAGAGCAGTCAGTGCTCTAACCATTGAACAATCTCTCCAGCCACTCGTATACATTTTAAATGAAGTGTAGCCAAGTCTAGCTGTTAGCTCCCTGCCCCATCCTCCCTCCAATAAAAATGGATTCCTTTTTACCATTCTACTCCCCAGGAGAGTCTAAGCTTGCGTGTGTAGGGACTAAGCCCAATGTTGTTCTGCTTTCCTCCGGGAGTTGCCAGCTAGTCTGGAAGCACACAGAGCCCAGGGTAGCGAGGGCAAGCCTCTTTCACAGTCAAGCTCACTCTTTTGCTTGGCTTATGTGTATTAAAACTCACCTTTGTTTTGGATCTGTTTCTACTTTTTCTGTGTCTGTTTTTCTGCTTAACTCAGAGAATTCTGAAACATGTCACCTCTGTCTGTGTTTTAAAGTCTGATGTCCTGTCTTAGGACGGGTCTCCTAAGAAGTGGAGAAATAGATTCCCAAGTATGCAATACATTAATGAAGGGCTTGAAAGAAGAGAAAAAGAAGGGGGTGAAGCAGCCTGAGCAATGGAGCAAGTAAGTGTGAGTCACATTCCACCTCTGCCTGACCCTGCAGGGACCATCATTCAGCCCTAGAGTTTGTCCAGACAAGTTAACTGGCCTCTCACTCTGCTGTACCAGTGAGTGACTTTATTGGGTAAAGTCAGCGGTGGGTAGAAACCCGGAAGCACTGTCAGCTCTGAGGGTGGGCACAAACAAAGCTGACCTGGACCCTGCTTTGAGAGCTGCAGTGTGGATTAACAGGAATAAGAAACACCAGGAAGTGAGGATGTCAAAGTGTCCCCTGCGGTGGGCAACACCCCTGCGCTGTTTCTCCTTAATATATTCCTTAGTGTTTTTCCAAGCAAATTTTCATATGCTGGTGTACTATGGGGGTTCAACTTATCAAAAGTGAGTCTTTCCACCGGGCGTGCTGGCACACGCCTTTAATCCAAGCACTCAGGAGGCAGAGGCAGGCGGATCTTTGTGAGTTCAAGGCCAGCCTGGTCTACAGAGTGAGTTCCAGGACAGCTGGAGCTACAGGGAGACCCTGTCTTGAAAAGACCAAAAAAAAAAAAAAAAAAAAGAAGTGAATCTTTCCTTCTACCATGTGGGTTCTCCAGGGATCAAACTCAGGTTGTCAGACTTGGTGGCAAGCATCTATATTCTTGAGCCACCTCACCAGGCCCAGCATCCATCTTCTGAGTTTTCTGAGTGAACCGGTTGAAAGTTGAACTGCTATAGTCTGAGATCTATATGGACTTCTGAGTGTCAGATCTTCTCTTCTGCCATATCCTTCATGGTGTTCTAACAAATTTAGAAAGTCTTGGTAGTGTGGTTGAGTTAAAAGAAGCTGGGAATGATTGATTCCAGCTGTTAATAAATGTTTAAATAATGACACCAAAATTCTGAGAGAACTTGCAGTTAATCCAATAAAACCCAAGAATAACATATCTGCATAACTATTGCTGGGGACCCTGAAAGGATCCCCCCCAAATGAACTACGATTTGGATTGATTCAGATAATGACCTTTTATTTTCATTGTTTTTTTTTCTTTAAAAGTGGTATGTCAACATCACTTTATTTCTACATTTCAGAGCTCTGTACATTTCTTAAAAGGAAATAAGCAATGCTTGATGTACAAAGTAAAAACAGAAAACTAGAAAAATTTGAATAAAATGGAACAAGTTGCCATAGGTCATACAGTACAAATTAGTAATTAGATGTCGTCTGAAGTGCAATACCACCGCTGTGATGATGAGTTAAGGGATGAAATAAAAATACTCTATTTTAAACAAACAGTATATATATATTTTTATATGTATACTTTTTACATATAGTAGACCCAGTAATATCTGTAGTATTGTAAAAACTTATGTACAAATAACTTTTTTAGACATTACATATACATCAGCACCGTAGGAAAAACAGAACGAAACAACCTTATTAAAATCTACCTCTCTATTAGTTGGTCCCAGTACTGAGTACTCGGAGGAGGAGGCTCTTAAAATCCCTCCCCATCAGCTACCTCCTGGTTCCCCGCATTGCTTATACAATTCCTGTACCCAGCAGGAAAGGGTGATAACTGTGTATTCTATATCTTCTCACTTTACTATATATATGTTTTTTTGGTTTTCACGTTTCCACGCAGTCTCCCTGGTGGCAGTAGCTCCCCATTCTGGGAGTTCACAGTCACCCTGCACCACCTCTTCGGAGAGGCACACAGCCCAGCTACCTGGCGCCTCCCTCTGGCTTTACTTCCTGTCCTTACCGAGCATCTCAAACCCTTGGCATGTGGAGAAAAAGTCAAGGGTGATGCTTCCCCTCCCCAGGCCTGGGCCCTGGCTTCCTCCTGGAACGCACCTCCTCTGGACTGTCTTCTCTGGGTATGGAGAATGAAGCCCCTCCAGACTCTGGTCTTCTGTGCTGAGCTGTATGTGAGTGTACAGAAGGAAGCCATCGTATGTGTGTTCAGGAGGAAAGTATATGCCATGAACAAATGCCACATGACTTCCTGTGTGTGTGTGTGTGTGTGTGTGTGTGTGTGTATCTGAGACAGGGTCTTACTGTGTAGCCTTGGCTAGCCTGGAACTTCCTATGTGCACTTGCAGTCTGGTCTTGAACTCACAGAGATCTGCCTGTCTCTGCTTCCTGAATGCTGGGCTTAAGAGTGTGTGCTACCTTGCTTGGCAATATGCTCCACAAGATGGGATTGTGGGAGGAGAGGCAAAGAGCAAGAGACAATACTTGTGACATTGGAGGCTGCTGATTCCTCTGACAGACTTCACTTAGGACAGGTGTTGAGTGAGTTACAAAGAGAAGCACTGCACAGAGCTTTTGAAGTAGGATTCCCAGGAAGGCACCGGATTTTCCTCCTTTCAGCATCCAAATCTGTAGGGTGGAGCTTTTGGCCATTTTAATTTCCCATCTCTAGGAGTTTCTGATGATGGGGTGATGTGAAGACTGACTTTGGAGTCATCCCTGGCATTGTCCAAAAGAACTTGGGTTCCTCCAGGCTATTGGGTTCCTCCAGGCTTATAAATCTGTACCCAAAAATCAGTACGGGTCATCCAGTTCCAAGCAGAGACATTCAACTCCACACACAGTAGAGAAAGGAGACTCCGTGCTCCCTTTGACTGTCAGGGACCGTCTAGACTCTCCTTGCATTCATTCTGACTCTGCCCCAAAGCTTTACTTTCGGGATAGTCCATAAGGAGAAGCAAAGGCAGGCTGCAGACTAGACCAGGAGGAATAGAGGCCGTGGTTGGGGGAGGAAGGCGGCCGGGTTGGCAGGCACAGAATCCAGCAATGCTCTTTCTATGGCCACAAGCAAATGAAAACCAGCGAGATGTATCAAATCGATGGGAACTTCAGGAGGCTCAACCCGACCTGAAGTGATGGCCGCTGTGGCCTGGCTGGGATCTTCTCAAGCATAGTTGGCTATCCTGGTGAAGGGGCCGGCAGCAATGCCTTGTCATTCCTGAGGGTCATCACAGGGCAGGGGACAGCCAGGCCTGGACGGTCCTGGCTTGTCTCCCTGGGACCAGCTTGGAATGGCTCACTGTTCTTTGTGCCTGTCTCCAAATCCAGGAACATGTCTGAAAGCTTACATCTCTTTCTATCCAGATTTCAGAGCATCTCTGACCCATGCACATGGCTTGCACACCTCCCAGCATCCTCTGCCAGGCTCTTCTTGGCTGAGGCTCCATCTCGTCTCCAAAGCTGAGGTCTCCGGACCTGAGGCAGGAGTGCCCCGGGGGACCTCATATTGGGCCATAGTCCCTCTGGGCCGGACAGCTCTCGCTGGAGCAGGTGATCCCAGGGATGCTGAGCAGAAGAGCTCCGGCTGCTCCGGCTTTCCCCACCTGCCCTCTATGTCCCTTCTCTGCAAGCAGGGATCTGCATGGTGTCTCCTCTTGATTACTGTGTGGAAATCAGGTGGAACAAGGCCCGGTAGGGCTGGGATTGACACCTGGATCTCTCACTGTCAGCAAGCTGCAGTTTTCTTAGTTTACGTAGGTCAAAAAAACAAAAAAACAAGATGGGTCAGCATCCTGTTTCTTTTCACTTGGGAAGCTTTCAGCACTACCGTGGCAGCTCTTGGGCCCCTCTTAACTAGGGGTTACCAAACAGTTCATCAAGCTCTTGTATCCACTCATCCCCTGGGCCACCTTTAATGATGGAGTCCACAAGATCTGCACTGTCCGGGAGGCCAGGGAAGGAAGCCCCAGCACCCTCAGTACTATAATTGTATGACAGGTCCTGAGGGGCGTTCCGCTCGTAGGCTTGGCCCTGGCCGCCCGCAGCAAAGCTGCTCCCTGCTATCTGCTGCTGTGCCGGGGGCTGGCTGAATGCTGGCATGCCAGGAATGCCCTGGCTTAAGCCAGACATGACCAGTGGTCTCACCTGACTGGTGCCTTGCTGCCCTGGGAGTGGTGGCATCATCTGCCGGCCCATAGCAGCTGGGTTGAGGCTTCTCACCACCCCGGTGTTAGCATCTATGAGCGATTGCCTCAGCCCCTGTGGGAGGTGCTGCTTGGTCAGGCTTGGTTGGCCAGCTTGAAGTGGGTAGCTGGCACTGTTGTTGAATGGTCCCAGTTCTCCACTAGTCCTACCGGGCATCCCCTGCAAGCTCCTCTGTTGCCAGCTCTGTGCTCCTTGCTGGACTGTTCCCATGATGTTCTGAAGCCGTGGAGGGCCTTGGGGCCTAGGCAAGGCCTGGCCCACAGGTCCTTTCAGCTGCTGGTGCTGCTGGGTAAGGGCTGAGTTCACCAGCATGCTCTGACTGAAGCCACTCACCATTCCTACCCCTTGGCCAGAGGCAGGCTGCCGTGGTCCCTGGGCCTGGCTGTGTGGGACACTCATGCCACTTTGGTTTGGGTGCTGCAACATTTGGGTCATTCCTGTGCTCATGTTGTACATTCCTGGCTGGCTGGTAGGAGGGTTGCTGTAAGGGGCCAGTCCCATCTCTGACTGGGCTGCTGTTGTGGCCATTGTCCCTGGGTTCTGGGAGGGTCCCAGGCCCATCATGCCAGCGTTCTGTGCCATCAGCCTTGACGTTCGCATCTGGAGGGCTGCCTGGTTTCTCACGGCTGCTATGTCTTGAGGTGAACCTACAGGGAAAGAAAGGACTCCGTCACTACTCTTCTCCCTTATCAGTAAGTGGTAAGATGTTGTTGGAATATTCCTTGGGAATGACAAAATTCATGTGTAATGAAAGGATCTATTTATTTCCATTTTGTTTAATTTTTAAATTTTGTGTGTATGAGTGTTTTGCCTGCATGTATGTAGATGCAACAGGTGCAAGCAGTGACTTAAGAGGCCAGAATGGACTGGAGTTATGGATTGTTGTTAGCTGCCATGTGGGTTTTGGGAACTGAACCTGGGTCCTGTGCAGGAGTGGCTAGTGCTCTTAACTGCTGAGTTATCTTTCCAGCCCCACAATTATTATTTTTAATAATTATGACATGTTAATTGTGGAAATTTTGGAAAGTATCAAAAGGTACAGACATGGTCCCTGTCCTAATTATATTTATTTATTTATTTTTAAAATTTTATTTATTTTTGTATGTGTATGAATATACTGTCTGCATGCAGGTCTGTGCACCTGTGTCATACAATGCTGCGGAGGTCAGAAGAGGGTCTCGGATTCCCCTGGAACCAGAGTTCTCCTGGAATTGGAGTTACAGATGGTTCTCAGCCGCCACGTGGGTGCTGGGGATCAAACCCAGGTCCTCTGCAAGAGCAGTCAGCGCTCTCAATCGCTAGGCCATCTCTCCAGCCCGTTAATTTTATTTAAATAGACACATTTTTTTCTTCATTTTATTCTTTGGTCTCTCTGATGAGGCTATTGATTTCTGGGCAGCAAATATGTCTCCATATTTTCTTCCTTTAACAAATAAAATTATGGGAATTTTGATTATGACTTAAGTTTTGTTTTTTTTTTTTGGTTTCAACATTTTTTTTTTAAGGTTTACAGTTTATTTATTTATTTTTTTTACACAACATTTTTTTTTATTGATGCTTTGTGCATTTCATACATCATTTTCCAATTCAGTTCAGGCATATCTCCCCTTCCCTTCACCCCCACCCCCACCCCATGACTTAAGTTTTTGTGGGTTGGTACCAATCAATACCACACCACATTGGAAAATGGAATGTTTACTCTGGGGAGTCCTGAAAAGAAATGAAGCAACTTCCTAGAAGGTTTATATTTTTTGTTTTAAGCTTAATTATAGCCAAGATATTTTATTTTTGAAAAATATCAAAAGTTTTGGTTAAATCCTCTTTATAAGTTTTGTTATGTTTACACTGATTTTGTGGGTCAATTATAGTAAAATGAACTAGTGAGTTGTTTATAGAAATTTTAAGAGAAAAATATGGTTGACTTGGACTGATTAGAGAGAATCAAATCACATACTCAGACTGCTAGACTGCTGATCAAAGATGAAAGACTCATAATTCGGACATTTTTGTTGTCTATTTATAATGGATATGTTGAAGGTCTGGATACTGTGTGGACTATGTTTATGTATAAGAAATAGGAAAAAAAGGAAATAGGATAGGTTCTTTTCTTTATTAGGCATAAAAGTTGCAGTATCCTTCAACAGAGAGGGAAACATTCATTGAGAGGTCAACTGTTGTTTTTATTTAGTGTTAATATCTACACTAGCTAGATGCAAAGTTTATTTCTAAGAAACCATTTAAAAATCAGTGATGGGGCTAGAGAGATGGCTTAGTGTTTAAGAGCACTTGCTGATCTTACAGAAGACTTGGGTTCAGTTCCCAGCACCCAAATGGCAGCTTACAGCAATCTGCAACTCAGTTTTGGACGCGTGATGTCCTCTTCTGGCCTCTAGAGGCAGCAGGCATGCGCAGAATTCACATACACACATGCAGGCAAATATCTACGTACATAAAATTAAAACGAATCATTAAAAACCAGAACTCAACACAATATTTTAAATCTAAGTGAAATAAGCCTTTTATTAATCTAGTTTTATGCCTTCAGTAATTTTAAATATACAAAGGAAAAATTTCCAGTGCATCCAAAGAACTGAATTTCCAGATTACTGCATAGGTTTAAGAGATTACTTTTTGAGGGTCTAAAACAGATATTATTGTGAGACCCTCTAGTCGCTTTAGTTTTCTAGTCTCCTGGGTAACATCACAGTGTCAAAGAAATTCTACCATATTGAAGGGGGCTAGGGAGTTAGCTCAATGGTCGAGTGCCAGACCTAGCAAGCTTCAGTCCTCAGTGCCCGAAAAAAAGGGGACAAAATTACAGTGATACAGAGATGACGCTACACATTTCCTCACTGAAAGGTTCATACTCTATTTTCACTGTCAGCTAGTTCCTTTATTCCAAAAAATTATAAATGAGCTATGAACCTATAAAACTCAAGAGATGCTGTACTGGCTTTTACTAGATTTTCTGTTTTTGATTAGTTCATAATTTAAAGCAACAACATGTGGTTCCACAAAGATCAGCTCCTGGGAGCTTATTTGAAATACAAATCTTCAGGCATCCGGTCAGATCTGCTGGACCAGAAACTGGGAATGCAGGCCCATTGCCAGTTAAGACACAGCCAGGGTGTCTTAACTTGAGCCCTACATCAGGCTCAAGTCCACATGAGCTTGATGTGAACTGAGGTGAAAAGGGACCCCAGCCACAAACGCTGCTGGGTCACAACTCTCCTCTTCTTCCTAACTCCAGGCAAATGAGAAACGTGATTGTTCAAAGAACATTGATCGGCTCTGATTGACTTCACAGAACACCTGTATGCAGCTCAATCTGTTTTGTCCTTCCTCGTGTCCCTGGGAGGTAGGAGCAGGAGGAGGTGCACAGTGGCCTCACCTTGAAACTGATTGACCTGCTCCACTGGGTACGGATTCCGCTGTGGCGGGAGGTGCTGCCGGGGAAGGTGCGGCTGCTGCAGCTGCTGGGGTGACAGAAGACAAAACGGCCTTGAGTGAGACAGGAGCGCATGTCAAGTGTCCCGGGGAGGCTTGCTTATTACCGTTGTTTTGTTTGCTTTTTTTTCAAAAACTAAACTTTATGGAAACGCAGCATGAATAGAGGCAAAGACTACAGCAAGAATACCGGTGGGAGGATTTTCACAAAGTAGACCCGCCCAGATGACGGTCCCTTCCGTCAGGTCCAGAAAGGAAGCACTGCCAGGAGTTCCTTCCGCCCCTTCCGGTCACCGCCCCCCCCCCCCATCCAGAACACCACTATCTAACTTTGAACCCCACAGGTCATTTATGTCTACTTTTGTACTTTATTGAAAGGACTCATGCAATGCTTTGTGTCTGGCTTCCCACTAGTTAACAATTCGTTTATGTGAAGTGTAAGCTTGTTGCTTCGGGCTCACCACTGACTAGAACGCTATGGTATGGATATACTGTAATTTACCCATTCTATGAGGAATAGTCATTTAGGGTGTTTCTAGTCTGAGATGTTACCATACCACCACTCGATGCACCTTTTGATGAATACTACTTTTGCCTCTGATGTGTGAGTTGCTGGTTTGTGCACTGAGAGAGGCAGTTTTGACTTGAACTTTCCAATATCAGCCTGCTCTCCTTAGCACTATGGGGACCGGGCTCAAAGGGATAAGCAACTACCTTTTAATGACCTAAAAAGATGCCGTGGGTGTAGGAAGATGGTCTCCTCCGGGCTATGAAAAAGGCTAATCTTATTCCCATGAAACCACATTGCCTGTAAAATACATGTCTACATGTAAAATACTCAGCATTTGAGGCTCTGAGGCAACCACATGGGAATCTACCCATTCCAGGAGTCAGGAGGCCTGTGTTTCAGTCTTTCTTTGCCTTATGGGGATGCTGTACCAAGAGCATTGTCACCGACCTGCTGGGCACGCTGCTATGATAATTATCATGCAGCAAGCCAGGGGAAAGAGAGGCTTTCGATCCCCTCTGTCCTCAAGTAGCCACGTGACCTTTGGAAGGCACTTAACCTCTTCCCAGCAGCTGCTGAATATTCATTAAGTACCTTTCATCTTCACGGCCAAGAAGAACACGCAACCAGCTCCTTGTTCTTTAGTGTGTTCATTACAAAAATAATACTGACTACCTCTTACCACGCGTGCCTGCTTCTATTTTCCTTATTTTCTTATTTTCCTGGGCAGGTCTATCATTTTCCGTTTTTCTTTCTTTCCCTCTAAAAGGCCAACCAGCATTCTGGTACCCAAAGGAAAAACAAAAACCCCAAACCAAAACAGCCTCTGCCCTGTTGACCCCAGCCTGCGCGTCTACCACAGGACTCTACACAAAATTATTGATGATTATCAATGCATAGATCATTAGCATGTAGAACAAAACCATGCAAATCTTTCAGACAATAATTTAAAGATATTATTGAGAGCAAGCTGCACATCTGAAAGCTTTTTCTGGGCTGGGGAGATTGCTCAGTCTGTAAAATCCTTGTGAGGACCTGAGTTGCTCTCCAGAGGCCAGGCAGGAAGAAAGTGGGGCTTGCGAGACTGAGATAGATGGAGAATGTGCCTACGGTGGGCTCGGGCGTGGGCTGGAGTTAGGAGTCTCTCTCTATTCTGTCTTTCTAGCTTTGTAGTTTCGAATCATATAAGCTTCTCCACTCGGTCCTCCCATTTGTAATATGATAGGACTTCATGGTCTTGAAGGTTTCTTTGAAACCCCAAATTGTAAGTTCTATTCAACCATTTGAACTGAAGAGAAGTAACAGACTCTGTGCTCTTTGAGAATAAAGCATTAACCTCAGTTCCCATCCGCTTTTAACCTGTTTGGTTCTGACTGCCTGGTGAACTGAGCATCAGGTAGGCAAAGTAGTTCAAATCCTTCTGTTTTCCCTCCTGTGGCCTTTCAGGAAACGCAAGTGTTTCACATGCAGTGTTTCCAGGACTGAGAGCGCCAGGGCACTCGATGCTGCAGAGACCGAGGAGATCCGAAAGTCAGATGGCGTTGATGTGGCAATCAACACTTAGTCTCAGGGCTGGCATACATAGCTTGGTGGTATAGCACTTGCCTAACACATTACGAGGTCCCGGCCATCCCTAGCACCACCACCAACAGCAAACAGAGAAAGCTCAAACTAAGTCAAGAGCAAAGCACTATGGTGCCTGGATACACTGGAACTGATAATAGCATGTAGGGCTATAGTGGGCTAGAGGCCACCTTGATTGGATGGTGCATGGGGCAGGAGCTTTTCTACAATCCCTAATACATTACTGGGTTTTAGGACCCACCTACATTGTGCAGATCATTAGACTTCCAAAGGATTTTGCACACATTATCTCATGTGATCTTTAAGACAAGAAAGTTATTTAAACCTAACTTGTTGGATGAATAGAGAGATTGATTAAAAACTTAAGCTGGGTGTGGTGGCACTCACCTTTAATCCCAGCACTTGGGAGGCAGAGGCAGGTGGAGCTCTATGAGTTCAAGGCCAGCCTGGTCTACACAGTGAGTTCCAGGACAGCTGGGGCTACAGAGAGACCCTGTCTCAAAAAGACAAAAAAACCCCATCTTAATTAATTAATTGCATTTTATTTTATGTGTGAGTGCTTTTCCTGCATATATGTAAAGTGCAGCACAAGCATGCAGTGCTGGCAGAGGCCAGAAAAGGGCACCACGCATGTCCCCTGGAGCTGGAAGTCTGACAGTCCTTGGCTGCCATGTGGGTGCTGGGAACTGAACCTGGGTCCTCTGCAAGGGCAGTGAGTGCTCTTAACTGCGGAACCATCTCTTCTGCATGAGATTGATTAAAAAAATCTAAGGAGTTGGGTCAGCATTAAGAGCTCTGGTTGCTCTTACAGAAGCCCTGGGTTCAATTCCCAGCACCTACATGGTGGCTAACAACCACCCATAACTCCAGTTCCAAGGGAATCCGAATCCTCTTCTGACCTCCATAGTCATTGTACAACACGGGTGCACTGACATACATGTAGGCAGTACACTCACACACATAAAATTAAAATAAATAAAATATTAAAAACAATGTGTGTGTGTGTGAGGCAGGTATGGTGGCACAGGCCTTTAATCCCACCACTTGGGAGGCAGAGGCAGGAAGATCTCTGTGAGTTTCAAGGCCGGCCTGGTCTACATAGTGAATGCCAGGACAGCCAGGTCTATAAGGAGACCCTGTCTTGACCAAAAGGAAAAAACTGTGTGAGTGGTGAGTGGTTATGGCATGGCAGTCACGTGCAGGTCAGAGGACAAGCTCGGGGGTCTGTTTTTGTTTTCTGCTTGTTTGAGACAGGGCCTCTTGCCGTTTGCCTCTCTGTGCACCAGCTAGCTGGCCTGCTGGCTTCTGGGAATTCTGTCTCTGTCTCCCATTTTGCAGAAGGAGTGCTGGGATTACAGTGGCTGTTACTGTACCTGGATTTTGTGTGGGTTCTAGGAAGGAAGTCAAGTTCCCATGCTTGCACAGCAAGCTCTTCACCCAGAGCTATCTCCCTAGGCCTAAGTAATTTGTTTATTTTTTCCAAAATCACATTACGAGTGAAAGGATGGCCAGGTTCTGACCCTGTGTGAAGTGATTTCAACTTGGTCCCTCATTGTGTGCACACACAGTTGCTAAGGCAACTCAGGTTACAGTGTTCTGTTTTCTCCATGGTTTGTAAGGAGCCCTGTGTGTCCATGCTGGATTCTGAGTGGCTCCCTCCCCTGGTCTCCTCACTCACAGGCATCATTTGGACATATCTGTTCCTGCCATCTTCCACCTCCCTTCTTGTTCTCCAGGGCTCAGATACCCAGGCTGAGGTGTGGGAACGCCCCTGGGTGGGCACAGATGAGTCCTTCCTGGTCTCCCTGACTCTTTCCATGTGCCTTTTCACGGCACATGTATTAAAAGCCGTTTCTCATGGCACCAGACACATCTGAAATGTCCTGGGTTTGGCAGAGGAAAGATTTACAAAGCCCAGCGTCCCTTGGCTGCTCCATTTATCACGGTTTGAGAGATATTAGCATGGCTCCTTGTCACACACCTTATGCAGGCTGAGAGGGATAGAGGTTTGTTTCTACAATAGCTGCCAGGCGGCTGACTGACCTTGGTAAAAAAGGGAGATAATTACACAGCTGTTCAGGAACAAATGCAAAACCAGGGAATATTAGCAAACTGACTGTGCTCAACAGTACAGTCTTTCTCTTTGGGGGATGACTGGTGTTACTTGTAACTACTGTTCTTGGTGAGTAGGGACCTCAGCATGCCTGTATATCATGTCTTGTCTATAGGTGGTGAAGAGGAAATTCCAAAATTCACATTCTACCAGGAACATTCTAGAAGTAAAACCAAGAGCTCAAAGCTTTGTTGGGCTTTGAGCCTCACACCTCCTAGAATAAAGAGCCTGCCCGTTGTGTGAGATGGCACCATTGGGGATCTCTAGTAAAAGGCCTCAGGCCCTTCCTTGGGATAACACTAAATCAGACACCAGCATATCTAAACACAAAACAAATCAAAACTTACAGGAACAGTCTACAGGGAAGGCTTTCTTTCAAAGCTGGAGGAATTATATGGCTGGGGCAGACAAAAATGCCTATGGTAAAGGTATGTCCATGCTAGACCCTCCTTAACTCTCAGGTTTCCTGAGTTGTAGAAAAGGGTGTCAGGACCTTTCTCCAGTTGCATGCTCTCTCTGCCCCTACTCAAGTTTCCTGCTAGTCCTGTGGCCCTCATCCTTCTGTACTGCTCCTGGACTATTGTTTATTCTGTAGAATTCTCCACAGTCTTTTCCTTTTGCTACCTTCCTCAAAGAAATAAGGTACTCAGATAATGATGATGATGATGATGATGATGATGATTTATGTGTATGCGTGTGTGTGCATGTGCATGTGTAACACGCTCATATGCGTATGAAGGCCAGAAATCTCCCTCAGGTATCAGTTCTCAGGAGCCATCCACCCTGTTTTGAGACAAGGTCTCTCACTGGCCTGGAACTCACTGGTTTGGTTGGGCCGGCTGGCCCGTGACCCCCAGGGATCTGCCTGTCTCCCCTTCCTAGTGCTGGGATTGCAAGCAAGCACCACTATGCCTGGCTTTTTCATCGGTCCTGCAGATTGAACTAAGTAAGGTCTTTGCACCTGCATAGCAAGCGCTGTACCGACTGAGCTATCTCCCCAGCCCCTGGCTATTACTCTTATTTTGCTTAATATTAGGGCCTTCAGTAAACATGAGCCTGCCCCCACTGCAGGCTGGCTATGTGGATTCCTGTTCCAGCAATCTAAAGAAGAAGAGAAAAAGGCACGAATTGAAGAACTGTCTCTAGCAAATAGGCCTTCAAATTGATGGCTGAAGCCTGTCTTTAAAGAACAATCTAATTCATTATGGGAAAAAGCCTAACTAATTGAGCAGGTATAAACCCCAGATTCTTCTGCGATCCTGAGAATGGCTGGTCTATGAGCATCTTGACAGGACAACAGTGACTTCCTTGCGGATGGCACATGCCCAGCAAGTGTTGGCTGAATGGGCGGCACGTCCGTCACCTACCTGCTCGGCTAGGAGCTGCTGCTGCTGCTGCTGCTGCTGCTGCCTCTGCTCCCGCAGGAACCGCTGCTTCTGGTGCTCCATCAGGTGGGCTCGCTGATCCATCAGCATCTGCTTCATGATGGCTGCCTGTGGCTGGCTGCTTACAAAGCCCGGACCCCCAGGGCTGGCTCCTGAGACCATGTTGCCTGAGCCTGGGGGCACAGAGGGCTGCATGGGGCCTGTGGTCCGGGGAAGCCCAACTGAGTGCTGGTCCTAGAGGGACAAGAAGAGAGTGACGTAGCAATTATGCCTGGGCACAGACTGCCATTCCATGGGACGCTACCAGGGGAGGGGACCTGGGCACAGGTCCCAGGTTGGGGACTGCAGGGGTCTTGACTGGCACCCATTGTGTTTCCATAAAACCACCGTAGTCATCAAACTTGACCTTACCTCAGTAGGCCTGGAGAGGCTACAGGGGCAGGGGACAGTAATAGGGGCTCTGGGGAATGGGAATTCAATTTATCTGAGGCAGATAGGATACACTGAGCTTTCAACATCGTGTTTCACTAAGAAAAGGAAATAAAGCGGCTCTGGCGCCATAGTGAGTTCGTGTGTGGGGTGCTCAGATTCTGGCCTTGCTTGTTGAGACCACCTGAAGCACAGGTAAGAGCCTGGTGCTGCTCCAGGCGGGCTAAGTCAGGCACCCCCCCCCCCACAACTGGAATTGAGCAGAGAGTATCCAAGTGGATTTTTTTGGAGAACCCTCAGAACAGGAAGGGAAGAGTGACTTAGACTTTCAATACCCAATATATAAACAAAATTGAAAGCCTGAAACCTAGACAAGTCAACATTCCATAAACGAGGAAAAAAAAAAAAGAAAAAAAAACGTTGGAAGGAGGCAAGCAAAACAAGCACAAGCCTTCAACACAGTGAAAAAACATTTGTGATTGGCATCTGAATCCAGGCAAAAAAAAAAAAAGAAAAAGGGAGACCCTCATGCCCAGGACGCGGCGAAGGGATATGTTATGGGAAAGGTGCAGGATAATTCTGCGCCAAGCTCTACCAACCCTGCAGGAGATAGCAACAAGGGACCCCCCCGGGAGGTGACCCAAGAAACAGATCTTAGAGGAATAATTGCAGACCTATGCAGAGAAATTAAAGAAAATAAAGAAGTCAGAGAGCTAAAGAGAGAGAATGAAAAACTCAAAAAGGGCCTAGAGGGATACAATGACAAACTTTGGAAAGAACTAAAGGAACAGATTGACAAACTCCAGAAAGAACTAGAGGGAGAAAAAAAAAAAAACTCCAAAAGGGAGTGGAAACACTGAAAAAGGAAGCCAACCAGTGAAGTAAGGAGCACCAAGAAGACATTGAGAAGCTCAAAAAGGAAATGGAAATAGTAAAGAAACCACAGGATGAAATGAAAAAGGAAATAGAACACTCATCCAATCAAGAAGAAAGGAAAGGAAAAAGCCTCAGAAATAGAATGGAGGAAGCAGAACAAAGAATATCAGACCTGGAAGATAACACAAAGCAACTAAAAAGCTCAAATAAAGAATATGAAAAATTTAAAAACACACAAAAGTGGAACAACCAGGAAATATGGGACACTATGAAAAGATCAAACCTCCACATCATAGGAATAGAGGAAGGAGAAGACTCTCAAGAGAATAGTATTGATCAGATCTTCAACAGAATAATAGATGAAAATTTCCCCAAACTAAAAATAGACAAGCCCATACAAATACAAGAAGCACATAGGACTCCAAATAGACAAGATCAGAAAAGAAACTCCCCATGCCATATCATAGTTAAAATGCTAGATGCCCAAAACAAAGACAAAATTCTGAAGGCTACAAAAGAAAAACAAGTCACATACAAAGGGAAACCCATCAGAATTACAACTGACTTCTCGGCGCAAACCATGAAAGCAAGAAGAACACGGAGCAAAGCATTCCCAGTGTTAAGGGACAATAGATGCCAACCCAGAATACTTTACCCAGCAAAAATGTAGACTATAGTTGAAGGAGAGAGAAAAATCTTCCATGACATAAACAAGATGATAGAATACATGTCCAGAAAACCAACTCTACATAAAATACTTGAAGCAATTCAAAGGGCAGAAGAGAGGAGCAAGATTCCTCCGTCAGCATCAGCTACACCTCACCTGCCTGGAAATACTATGCAGCAGTGGCAGCCACATGTCTGTATATCCCAAATCTAATTTGGATATACAGCTATTAGCTCTCTCCTTGGAGGAATAATTCACGGCTGATGCCACAAGCTTACATCCTCTAGTGGTTAGGAGAAGTTAAAAGTCACAGTAAGACCTTGTCATCTTTTACAGAAAAAATATAATTCATGGATTAGCATACCATCCAAACATCTGTGTCTATACCAAAGTAACCTACCATAATAATTAGTAGTTTAAATACCTATATATCTAATTGCTTGTGCTTCATTAGCAGGATTGAAAGGTTATTCCTGGACAAACTGTCAGCCCATGAAAGGAAATAGCCAGAATTGATCAGAGTCCAAAACGACATCTCCAGAGAAAGTGGACCATGTCCACCTTTGCCTCTTTTCTAAGCCTAGGGAACAATCTGCAGAAGAGGGGGTGGGATAGAATGTAAGGGCTGTGATTGGGGTGAATGGTGAAACTACAGCAATATAGACTGGACGCTTATTTGATCAAATTGATTGTATATACAAGCCCCTCCAGCTGGATGGTGGGAGCCTTGGGCTGTGTGGGTTTGGGCACAACTGCTTGCAAATTGGTTTTACAGGAAGGATGCTTGGACTCATAACTTATTACTTATTGTTAAAAAAAATGAAATAAAAAAAAAGAAAAATAGAAAAGGAAGTAAAACCTCAAGCCAGGTTTAACCTAAGTTAAGGTAACACTCATCCTGGACTTGCCTAATAATCTTTATTCCTTACTGTGTACTTGGCCAAAATGGACATTTTAGTAACAGGAGAGACATATACAGAAGACTGATGGAGCTTATTAACCAACAGATTTGATAGTGAATGCCATTCTAACTAACCACATTTTGTGTGTGTGTGTGTGTGTGTGTGTGTGTGTGTGTGTTTACATTCTGCTGGTCAGTTATTGATGGTGAGAATTGAAAATGTTTTATTTTGATCAAAGCTATGTAATCTTAAGAGGGGGACTTGTTGGGAACAGGAGAGAGTTTGGTTGGAGGGGCGGGAATAAGAGAAGACAATGCAGGAAATATGATCAGAGTATAGTATATGTGAAACGTGAATGAATACATTTAAAAAAAGCCATGTAATAATTTTTTAAGCTGTGAAATCTCCTAATCATTTTAAAAATAGAATTGAGTCTCATATGTCTGTGATAATTTAAGCACCAGGGATTGGATTTGGACTCTTGATCCTATAATTATTTGTCAGAGAGTTAGTTGATGGCAACTTTGGAGGACTGATCCATAGAGAATAGAGGTAATATGGTAAATAGCCCATCCCACACAGCCCCAGGGACAACTGGGAGAATGTCTTCAGAGGGGGAGTCTATGCAGCTGGACACTGGAGGCCCCAGGGTGATGGTGTAGGTGTGTGGCCATGAGACTCAGTTTCTAGACACTTCCTTTTTTTTAAATTTTTTATTTCTGTATGTGTATGAATGTACTGTCTGCATGTAGGTTTGTGCACCTGTGTCGTGCAATGCCGTGGAGGTCAGAAGAGGGCGTCAGATTCCCCTGGAACTGGAGTTCTCCTGGAACTGGAATTCTCCTGGAATTGGAGTTTCAGACGGTTTTCAGCCGCCATGTAGGTGCTGGGGATCGAACCCGGGTCCTCTGTAAGAGTGGTTGGCGCTTTTAACCGCTAGGCCATCTCTCCAGCCCCTCTAGCCACTTCCACCAACATACCCAGCAATGGCAAATCTCATCTGAGTGTTCTGTAGAAACGATCCTTCTAATTCGCTGCTGTCAAGCAACTAATGTGAACACGGAGCTGACTGAAAGGGGTACATATTAGGATAGAAAGAGCAGTACTCTGAGACACTATGATGAGCCCTAAAATAAGAATGAATGTGAATAACCTCCATTACTCAAAAATTATAATCCAAATTGGCTTTTAATACCCCCCATTTGCTTTGCTAGTTTTTTATATCAACGTTGTTAACCATGGTAGCAATTTTCTCTTCTAATACACAGCCAAGCTTAAAGCTATGTCTCCCAGGGCCAGTTTGGGGCTGATTCCTATCCTGGGCTTGCTGGGCTCCTGCTCCTCTTTCCTGCCTTGTGCTGACCGAGGCATGTGTTCTTTTCCTGTGAATTTCCACTTATGCCGAATCCTCACTCTTTCTTCCTCCATCTACCCAAACAAAATGGAATAAGAAAAACAAAACATATTGCTTCTCTTATCCCAGATATAATATTGCAATTCGGTATTCTTTTCACTTACTGTGGCCTTCTCCAAACTATGAGTCTGCAGTGCCAAACATGTACATCAGAACCATGTGTAGACTATATATAGACTATATAGACTATAATAGTATTATTGTTTTATTCTTTAGTATAATTCCCAGTGCTGAAGAGGATAAAAGTTTCTTTTAAAGATTATTTTTATTATATGTATGTGTGCATTCATGTATATGTATCTGTGTGCAGGTACCCACAGAGGTTCAAAGAGGGTGTCAGAGGTCCTGGGCTGGAATCACAGGCAGTGTGAGCCTCCTGACCTGGGTACTGGGAAACGAACTCAGGTCCTCTGGAAGAGCATCACACCCTCCTAACTGCCAAACCATCTCTCCAGCCCCAGTTAAAAAATTTTATTAGTGTATTTTCTCTGCCATTAGGCAGAGAGGTATGAAATATTTTAATGTTGATTAAAAAGCCTCATACCAAAAGATGGATGCTACCAAACACTTTATGGCTGACCTCTGGAGGGATATTTGAGACTCCCTTTTTCTTCTAAATGCTGCTGTCTGCTTTCCCAGCCCTTCCTACAGGATAAAGCTGCTTCTTGCCACCTTGAGAGACAAATGGCTGATGGACTTAACACTTTCACAACCGAGTTCACACTTTAAGTATAGCTAGCTAATCAAGGAGAATACAGGAAACAAAAGCTTTGCCCTATGTATGTCAGCCTGTTTAATATTTTCCAATTTTGATGAGGAAACAGTTGGAGAGAAAACGAGAGCCAAAGGAAAGAGAGAATCTTCTTCCGAATTATTTCATTTTTGACAGGGTTGGTCTGACTGGCCCTATTTCTTCTTGCACAGTCCGAGATATTCTTGTTCTCTGTGACCTTGCCTACACAGCTGTGGGGTTGGGGATTGCTTTTCCAGTCTTGTTTCCCCTGGGAAAATAGAGAGACAAATGGGATGGTGATGTTCAAACACCCAGCCACTTTCTGCCCCTGTGGAAAAAGAACCTCCTTCCCAATCGCGCAGGCAAGACATTACACCCCCCACATGGCCCGGTCTCCAAATTTCACCTTTAGGTTTCTCAATGCAGACCACAATACCCAGCAGCTAGAGGGTTGCCTTCCAAGGGCACCGTCTTTAGGGGCCTCCCATCAAGCTCCGCTGCACTCCAGAGCAGGTGAGAGACACCGACTGCTTGAGACACAGGTGTGCACCCCACAGTGTGTCGGTGCGCCGTGACTGGCCTCACAAATGAAGCTGGTGCAGGCTGTTTATGTCACGCGGCTACTTTTAACCTCGAGTCTAAGAGGGCTTAATGAGAAATCGTCTGTCAGATTCTAGGATTTCAAGTCCCTGCTCTGGTTCTAAAGAGGACACACACTGGGTTGTGCAATTAGAGAAAACCAGACTGAGCTTTCGTCATGCGACATGTAATGCCTTGAAGCCAAATGATGCAGTATTTTTAGTTTTAATTACTGGCTTGTTCTCCACTCCCGGCCCAGCGACCTCCCTTGCTTTTTACGCAGAATCTTAATACATTCTTTTCCCCTTGAATCCCTTGTGATGCACAGATCTTCATGGCTCTCCAAACCCTCTGAGTTTTTAATAAAATAAAGAAAGGAAAAAGGGGTCAAGCCAATGAATCTATTTGACATGTGCACCTTCCTGTTAGGGACACGGATGAGGTGTAAGGGTGTAAGAAACACAGTAGGCTCCCCCTCCCCTAAAGAGGCAGTTTCCGACTTCAAAAATCAGAGGCGATAAAAATATCTCTCACAAACAGCCAGCTGTTTATTTATAAACCTGTGCTGGGGGGAGCTTGCTTTTCCCCAAGCTCCCCCGCCCCGGAACATACAGTGTTTGGGTGAGAGGGGCCGGGGCGCTGGCGGTACCGAGGACCACAGGCTCCTGGGCAGGACAAGAGGCAAGCTCCCGGGGACCAGCACCCAGAGCGCCCCGGGTCTCAGCCTTTGGCTCGGGGACCCGGAGCAGCTGCTGTTCTCCGTGTAGCCCAGCAGATGGTGGTGTGAGCCCGGGCCTGCGCCCCAGGCTGCACCGGCCCCCGCCCGTCGCAGATGGCTTAATCAGGGCTCGGTCCCCCGCCCCGCGCCGGGCGGCACTGCGGACGTGGAGCCAGGCAGTCAAGTGTTGCTGCGTACAGCAGGTAGCCTGGCAACTGCGAGCATAATACGGAGCAGATGGTGTTCGCACGGCGTGATGGACATCACACACGACAGCCTGAGACAATCCAGGAATTCCCTGGTGGCTCGAGGCCCTCTTTGCACAAAATGAGTTCTCTCTCCACGGCCCGTGCATCTCAGGGGTCTCTTCCCCCACCTCTCCCACTGACACAGAACTGGTTTCTTATTAGTGACTTTTCTGCAGCTTGAGGGGAGAAAGATTTGGGGAGGGGGGCAAGGAGGGGACGTGGAAGGTAGTCGGAGGCTTGGGAGCTGGAGGAGATGCTGGGGACAGTGGCGGCCTCGCCGAGCGAGGCGACAAGCTTCCCGTGCACAAAGCAGCGTGGGGAGGAAGGGACCCGGGTTCAGTCCGTGCAACCGCGTGGCCTCCCAGCAGCCCAAATGAAAGTTAGGGTTTTCGTTAAAAAGTCCCCTGGGGCGTAATTTAGCCTCTTCAACTGCACACTATCTGCTTACAAGTCCTCCGAGGCCTGGGGCTAAGCAGGGAGGAGTGGGGCCCGGGAGAGACCCTGAGCGCCGCGATCCTAACAAAGAACCGAGCGGCGACCCGGGCGCAGCAGGGCGCCCGGGGGCCTCGGGGGCCTCCACCCGTGCGCCCCAGCGGACGCGCTGCCCAACGCCGCCACGCGGCGTGGTCCAGAGGCCACCGGAGGAAAGGACACGTGGACAGAAGCGAGGTTGTTGGTGGTAGGAAAGTAGGGACAGATCCGCTACATCACACACACACACACACACACACACACACACACACACACACACACACACACACACGCTAAACTGGGTCAAGTAACAAAAAAAAATTAAATAAATCTTGGCACCAAATGGATTTTCGACTAATTTCTATGTATCTTAAGATCTCCATATCCACCGTCCCTCTGGTATCTGCAAAGACATTATTCAAGTTTTAAGTTTCAGAAGGCGAGGTTTGTCTAAAGAAGGTGAACGCTCACGTGGACACATTTGCCAGGCATAGAGTTCAGTACTTTCATGTCAGTGAGCAGCAGACCTGATGAATCCGGAACCCAAAGCCCCCTGGTTGTGACTCTCAGAGGTACAGGCAAGCAAGCCATCTTGCCTCCAGCCTCAACCCCTTGAAATGAAAATCACTTTCAAGAGAGGTCCTTAACAATGGAAACTTTGGAGATGGAAATAGCTAAGAAGGTGCTAAGCACCCCCCTCCCATCCAGTAGGGGCCATTTGTATACAAGACAGCCTCTTGGAAGTGTGGTCCAGGGTTACCAACACTAGCGCCCCTGGGAACTTGACAGAGAAGCAGATTCCCAGGTCCACCGAATCAGATCAAGGTCTCAGGTGATGGGATGGATGCCCTGCATACTGTTTGAGAATCACGGAAGCAAGTAATTCTGGCTGATTACGACTCCGGTCCTGACTAGATCGCAAACTTGCACTTTCAAAATCAAGCCTAAGCTCTGGGTCGCTCAGGTTTTATTGCAATTTCTTCTGCATTTAGAGAAAAACTCACCCCCCCCCCGAAAGAATTCTGCAGGGAGCGTGGGGTCACAATTCTCCTGGTGTGGAGGATTCTCCTGCTGTGGAGGATGAAAGGTTACCCAAACTAAGGAGTGGGTGGCCCAATGCAATTCCCTTGCTAAGGGAGCATCAAGAATCACTTGCCTTCTGGTGAAAGGGGTTCTTCAACCAGATGGCCACAATGGGAGACATGATAATCACGCAGGAGGTACCCACTACAGGTGAGGCACTCTGCTAGGTGCTTCACCTGTAGCATTGCATTCATTTTGTTGCTCAGAAAACCACAAGTATCTGAGAGGTTAAGGAACTTGTCTGACGTCCCATACCAGCATCTTTGGATTCTGATTCAACACTGCAACATGCATCTGGTCTTAATTGAGCAGACCACCCACAAGGACTCTACAGTACAGACAGGAAGGGGGAAGGGATGGACACCGAATAAAAAGGTAGTAACTATTAGGATCAAAGAATGAAACTGAAAGTATACAAAAATATACATTTTACTGTTGCCTGATATCCAAAACTGGGATGACTCTGTGTTACCAACTTTGACATTTAAAGAAAGAGCAGAAGATTAGATCATTCAACCATAAATGGGAGGAAGGAACAAAATAAATTAAAACCTTAGAGCTCCATCTGAAGTCCATCTAGTGTCAGGGGAGAGACATGGCCCGAGGAGTATGGTGATCTTGCAGACATTTCCTTTTCACTGTGGGTTTGGAGAGCAGCTTACAGTCAACATTGCGGTGACCGAACAGGACCTACTCTGAATAATAGCAGCGCTCAGGAGACCCAGGCAGGAGGATTATAAATTCAAGGCCAGCCTGGACTACAAAGTATGGCCCTGTTTAAAACACACACACACACATGTTTGTGTGATATGTGGTGGTCGTATCCCCAAATAACTGAGTTGTAAGACTGTGTTTATCAACTTAGAAGTCTTTCACTCAAATAGCGGCAACTTAGGGTCTGTTTAACTTCTAAGAAAAAGCTGATCTTCCTGGGAAAACAACACTCCTGGGCAGCTTCTTAGCCCCTGCATAGGCACACCATGGAAACACTTGAGGAGAATGAGTACACTTGTTTCCACAAGTTCCGCATCTGCACATTGAAAACATCTGAAAAAAAAAAAACTGTATCTGTGCAGAACACGTACAGCCTTTTCTCTTATCATTATTCCCCTAAACAATACAATATTAATAACCATTTACATAGCATGTACATTGTACTAGGTATTAGAAATAATCTAGAGATGATTTACAATGTACCGGAGGATCGTGTTGGCTATATCTAAAACCTATGCTGTTTTAAACAAAGCATTGGGGGCAGCCACAGACTTTGGAGTCCCAGGGTCGGGGGAGAGATCCCCAGACCCAGTCTCCCACAGATTCCGAGGGACAATTAAATTTAAAAAACGTGTGCTCAGCAGGAGAGATGGCCTTGAAGTCGAAGAGCATGAACTGCTCTCGCAAAGAAACCGAGTTCAGTTCCCAGCACCCACGTGTGTAACTCCAGATCCAGGAGGTCTGAAGTCCTCTTCTGGCCTCTGCACTCCTGTGCACAGACTCACACACAGACACACATATATGGACATCGTTTTTTAAAAAAGTCTTTGCTGTTCTTGTGCCCTCATTCACCCGATCACAGACATCTTAAAAAGCAATGCAAGGAAGGAAAAAGAAAAAGGAAATACTCATTTTTAGTACCCTAGGTAACCATTATTAATATTAACGTATTTTCCGTGCTCTTGATCACGGTATAGACATGAATATACACCTTACTGATCTGCACTATGAAAAATGGCGGAGCACAAGGCTCCAACTTTCCACGTGTGTACAAGTTACATGTCGCTGTCGGGGTGATCTCCTTATGGCCGCCCTCCTGGCAAGATGTTCTGTTGCTTGAGGACAGATCTGTGACATCCCAGCCCCCAGCACAGTTAGGGTTATAGTCACTGAATTCAGCTAATTGGGCATAATAAATTCTAGCTTTTTCCACCAATATAAGGTATGAGCAGTATGTGGGGGGAGATGGCCCTGTAGCAGACTGCTTCTCTGAGCTGTTGATGACTCTTCTGCTCAACAGGAAGGAAAGGGCTAAAGTCGGCAGTACCGTGTGAGGTGTGAGTGCCACCAGCCAGAGAAAAGGTCAGGGTCTCGAGGGCTTTCTTGGGGGTAAAACAACAACAACAACAACAACAACAACAACAAAATGCTAGTCGTGCTGATCAGCTCTTTGACCAAAGTTCCCATCCAGCCCTGCGGCAGCAGACAACTCTGAGAGTTATGCTTTTCCTCTGCCTTTGATGTAAATTACAGAGTCCTTCGGATCCCTTTGTTGTGTTTAATTCCACCACCAAAGCAAGTCTAAATTGGTTAAAAGTTCATTAGTGTGCAACAATAGGATCTTGATTAAATAAATTATGACACATCCATACCATGAATGCAAGGCAGCCAATAAAAGTCATGCCTTCATAGACTACCTAATCACTTAGGGAAAAAAGAGCATACAATATATAGCTGAGGTAAAGGAAATAAAAGCAGTTTCACCAGGTGTGGTGGTGCACGCCTTTAATCCTAGCACTCGGGAGGCAGAGGCAGGTGGATCTTTGTGAGTTCAAGGCCAGCCTGGTCTACAGAGTGAGTTCCAGGACAGCTGGGGCTACCCTGTCTTGAAAAGACCAAAAAAAAAAAAGCAGTTTCTAAAATACCGACTATGAGATATGATAATAATAGACAAGGATGATGATAAGCAATTAAAAAAATTTTTTTTGAGACAGGGTCTCTCTTTAGTACCAGCTGGCCTGGAGCTCAGTATGTAGACTGAGCTGGCCTTGAACTCACATAGATCCACCTGCCTCTGCCTCCCAAGTGCTGGGATTAAAGGTGTGCACCACACCTGGTCCTAGCAATTTAAATTTTTATATTAAAAATTTTCTATCCTATGTTATTTTTTTGTGTATGAGTGTTGTGCCTGCATGTGTGTAAGTGCACCTGTGCCATGCAGTGCCCGAAGAGGACAGAAGAGGGCCTCGGATCCCTGGAACAGGAGTTACAGACCGTTCTCAGCCGCCATGTGGGTGCTAGGATTCAACCCGGTCCTCTGCAAGAACAGCCAGTGCTCTTAACAGTTGAGCCATCTCTCCAGCTCCTATATGTTGTTTATATATATATATTTTTTGGTCTTTTTCGAGACAAGGTCTCTCTGTAGCCCCAGCTGTCCTGGAACTCACTCTGTAGACCAGGCTGGCCTTGAACTCACAAAGATCCACCTGCCTCTGCCTCCCATGTGCTAGGATTAAAGGCATGCACCACCACGCCCGGCTTGTTTTTAAATTTTTAAATTACATAACTTATTTGCTCTGTGTGTGTGTGTGTGTGTGTGTGTGTGTGTGTGTGTGTGTGTGTGTATGTGCCTGGGCAGATCTGTGCCAAAGTTTGTGTATAATAGGTCAGAGACAACTTGCAGGAGTCAGTTTTCTTCCTCTGCCTTGTGAGCTTCCAGGGAGCAAACTCAGGCTGTCAGGCTTAGCAGCAAACGCCTTTAACCCAACAGGCCTTCCTGCTGGACCCAAAGTACGTTATTTTTAATAAGTATTTTTATTTTTGTTTGCTTGTTCGTTTTTGTTTTGAGATAGGGTCCCTTGTAGTCCAGACTGGACTCAAGCTTGGCTGTGTAGCCTAGGATGGCCCTGATCCTTGGCTGTGTAGCCTGGGATGGCCCTGATCCTCTTGCTGCTACCTGTCTGGTGCAGGGATCACAGGCATGCCCCACCACACCCAGTTAAATATTAGTTTGAGAAGCTCGTTAGGAGTAATCTAAACTACATGGAATGGAATGGGTGAGTTGACGAGGGATTCAGATCAATGTCCAGTGCAGGACTGTTTCTGAGTCCACCTTACACTCTGAATAATGCTTTGCAGACCTAGAGCGCCAGGAGCAACCAGCTGTGCTTGCCACAGCCTCCACAGCCAGGTTGGCTCGCACTGCTTCAGCTGAGAGCTCTCGAGTGTCAGGAAAGGCTCCACAGAGAATGACCATCTCACCAGCTCCCCCTTGAAATCTCCGCACTCCACACAGGAGGCTGAAGAACACAGATCGCCAAGAGCTGGAGGCTGTACCTATTAGTTGCTTTGACAAAAGAACCCACACAAGCAACTTAAAGAAAGGAAGGCGGGCTGGAGAGATGGCCTAGCGGTTAAGAGCCGACTGCTCTTGCAGAGGACCCAGGTTCGATACCCAGCACCCACATGACGGCTGAGAACCGTCTTTAACTCCAGTTCCAGGGGAATCCGACACCCTCTTCTGACCTCCTTGGCATTGCACAACACGGGTGCACAAACCTACATGCAGAGTACATTCATACACATAAAAAAAAAAGACCAATGAAAGGCGGGCTTATTTAGGCTCAGTCTGAAGGTATAGTCAGTCCATTGCAGTGAGGAAGTCACAGCTGCAGAGAAAGAGGCAGCAGGTCACATGACACAGAGTCAGGAAGCAGAGTGACCTGGGTGCTGCTGCTTAGCTGCCTTTCTCCTTTTTTTTTTTTTTTTTTTTTTTTTTAATTTTTTACTTATTTCGGTATGTGTATGAATGTACTGTCTGCATGCAGGCGTGTGCACCCGTGTCGTGCAATGCCGCGGAGGTCAGAAGAGGGTGTCGGATTCCCCTGGAACTGGAGTTCTCCTGGAATTGGAGTTTCAGATGGTTCTCAGCCGCCATGTGGGTGCTGGGGATCGAACCCAGGTCCTCTGTAAGAGCGGTTGGTGCTCTTAACCGCTAGGCCATCTCTCCAGCCCCTGCCTTTCCCCTTTTTAACTCAGACTGTCCAAATTCAGGATGGGTCTTCTCCTCTCAGCCTCCCTCTCAGATGTGGTCAGTTTTGTCTCTTCAGCGATTCTAGATCCTGTCATGCAGACACTCAGTATTAACTATCACAAAGGCCAACCTGGGGCATATAAATGGGTTTAGGGCCAGTCTGGCTACTTAGATTTGTCTTGAAAACAAGTAAATAAATAAAAATCCCAGCAAAACCAAGAACCTTGAGAGGTTTGGAAAGATGGCTTGCGGCTCAATTCTTCTCTGTGGGCTGCATCCAAGAGTCCAGGACGCCTGGGCTCTACAAGGCTCGTCAGCTGCTGTTAGGGTCTCCACCCATCCCTTTGTTACTTTCTTCCTTGGTTTACAAACAGGGAGTGAAACATTTCAGCTGTTGCCCCTGCTAGGAAGAAGCCTTCCTGAGCTGTCTCCCGCATGTAATAGGGGCCTTCCTCCCTCCCTGCCCCCATCCTTCTGATGAAGTCCTCCAAGCCAAGGCTGCATAACCGCTGCACAGGCCTATCTTGTGTTATACTGGGAGACCAGCCAACGTTTCTATTTATAGACAAGAGCACCACCACGCTGCCAAATGGAGCTCTCGGCTGCTGTGGCTATAAGACCGAGACAGGAAGGAGCTCAGGGCATGCTTAAAAGGAAGGCTTGCACTCCCTCAAGCATCTCCAGTGCTACCTAGCCTTGGGATGGTGGCAGGGAAGACCAGCTCCAACCACCTGAGGAGAAAAGCTACTTCCAGATAGCTACCAACATTGAGAAACCTCCCCAGACCATGCCACAGGAGAGACAGGACAGCAGCTTGGTGGGCCCTGTGACAGTGGGACTCATCCGCAGGCAAACCACACCTGACCACATGAGACCACAGAAGGCTGTTGTGGACTGCTGTCCTTTGGGCTTGACATGGTGGCTGCCCTCTTCACCTCTCTGCAGCTGTGATTACCAGTAGGAGACCTGGATCTTTTAACATTCCGCATGAAGGGGGAGGAACTCACGAGGCCCCACCCCTCCTTGAGGATAGACACAGGCAGTTTCTGATCTTAAGTGGCTGATGCTCCTCAAGCACCCCCCTTACCCCCCCCATGCGGGAACCCTAATTAAACTCATGGGTTCACCAAGCAAAACTTGAGTGGAATTGTTTCTTTGACCTGGTTTTGGTCCCTTATCTGGGGTGAATAGATATTTGTGTGTCTCCTCAGGAAAGTTTATTCAACAGGGGCCCTTCCAGCTGTCCTAAGAACAGCAGCCTGTTGGGCAGGGCAGCAGGGTGGGGCTTGAGACGGGCTGGGCAGGAGGGCTTAAGAGAGCAGCACCAGCTAGAAATCTAGGCTGGGGCCTGAACATGTGTAGATCTTGGCCTAAAACCTGCTTCTCAAAGGAAGCCTACAGGTCAAGGAGGGCCTCGGGCCATGTGGAGCTGGGAGTGGGTGCAAAACGCCCATGGAGACTGGGCCTCACACCCACAAAGGCTTTTGGATTTTAATTTAATGAAGTTTTACAGTAGACACTCTGATGGATTGAATTAACATCTGTTTTCCGACTTTGCATTGTACCGTTACTAGATCAGAATGTCTTATGTTTATTTTTTTATTATTATATTTTATTATGTTTATTATCAATATTCCTTTGTACATGTTCATGTGTGTATATGTGTACATAGGTGTGTACAAGGAGTCTAAGGACAACCTTGGATGTTGTTCTAAGGAGCTATCTACCTCACTCCTTGAAACAGGGTCCCTCATAGCAGAGGAACTTGCTGATTTATAATAGGTTGGCTGGCAAGCAAGCCCATCTCCACCTCCCGAGTGCTGGGGTTACAGGTTCCTTTACCATGCCTAGCTTGCTTATTTGTTCGTTACTTTTTGTCGTGTGTCTGTGCATGTGTGCCGTGGTGTGCTTGTGGAGGTCAGAGGCCAACTTTGTAGAGTTGGTTCTCTGCTTCCAACTTTACATGGGTTCTGGGAATTAAACTCAGGCTGTCAGGCTTGCATGGCAGGTGCCTTTATCACCAGAGTCACCTCATGAGCACATCCCCAGCTTCTGCGAGTTCTTGGGTACACTGCCATTGCCCAGGTTTTTAACCCAGGTCCTTGTGCATGCAGGGAAGGCACTTCTTCAAATGAGCTGTCTTTCCAGCCCTCAAGTAATATTCTTTCTACCTGCCCTGTACTTTTGAAAATAAAAAAACAATAAAACAAAAACCAGCTTGCTTCCCTCCAATCCTAATGGTATTTTTGTAAATATATATGGAGACTCTAAAGAATAAAAGTTGCCCAGGTCTTAAAAGAAACATGGACCTCAAAGAGTTTTCTGGTCAGACTTGAATGCCCAGAGTTGTAGCGTGGCGGGGTAGAAGGGCCCAGGTGGGGGTGCAGGACATTGCACTCTAGTTGGTAGTTGGCTTGGTGAAGACTGCAAATTCTCTACTTCCTCTAGACAGCAGGTTCATGCACAACAGAGGGTTTGATTAGGAGCCGGGATGGACTTGTAGATTTGGATTTGAGTAAAGGAGAAATAAAGGAAGTGAGGAAGGAAGGAAGGAACAGCAATCAGGACACAAGGTGAGGTGTTTGCTAGAGTGCATGGGAGTGAGGTGCGTGGAGATCTTATGGTGGGGAGGAGAGGACAGGCCACAGACTGGCCTGGATGTAGTCAAGGCCTTTCATGTAACCAACAGACATCAGGAGCCAGAGGAGGTTCTTAGAGGGAATAAGGCGATAAAAGCATTACTCTAAGAAGATTAGCAGGTGTCCGGTGAAGCAGAGGTTGGTGCCGCAGGATCAGGAGGAGAAAGGTGGGAGGGAGGAGAAAGGTGGGCGGGAAACACCGGGAGGCAGCCCTCGGTAATCCAGCCAGTCAGTGAGGTGAAGCTGGTTCCTCTTCACTGCGGGAACCAAGGAGGATAGAGTCAAGTTACCTGCAAGGTATTCTCTGTCAAGACTTTATGGTCTCTTTACCAAATGCAAACTCTGGTCCACTGAGTCCCATCTTCTCCTATTCACGTCTAGTATGCTATCTTCCTCCTGCTCAAGCCCACGGGGCTACCAAAGATCTGACAGAGATGGTAAACCCTGCCTACAGATCAGGCCCTGCCTACAGGTGCCCACGGTGCTGGCACTCAGGAAGCTGAGCAAGGAGGCTCGCCAGTTCAAGGCCAGTCTACATAGTGAGACCCTGTCTGGAAACCAAACAAATAAAACAAAAAAGATAGGTGTAAATAATTCCAGTATGCCATGCCCTTCCTATTTTTAAGAACTCAGTGTGTGGGCTGGGGAGATGGCTCAGTGGTTAAGAGTGCTGGCTGTGTGAGCATGAGGCCTAGACGCCTCCACATCTGTGTAAGTACTGGGTGGCTATGGGAGCCTGCCTGTGATTCCAGCACTCGGGAAATGGATACAGCGTTGGTAGCCAGATAAACTGTGTTGGTGAGCTCTGGGTTCAGTGAGAGACCCTGCCTCAATGAATAAGGTAGACAGGGTGCTTGAGGAAGTTTTCCTATGTTAACCTTAGGCCTCCATATCTACACACATAAGTGGATGTATACCAGCACACACATGTATGCTCACACATGCAAACATACATACACCCATGCATACCACATATGCAGGCACACCAAACATACGTAAGTGTGAGAAAAGAACTTAAAGTATACAAATATGAACTTAATATACAATCACTTAAACATTTAGTACATATGGCTTTTAATGGGAATAGAACATATATGATGTAAACCAGCACGTGCTGTATTTTCAAAACCCTAATAATATATTCTGGGAATGAAGGGAAGACGCCCAACAATAACAGGAAATAAGACTGAAACTGCTTTGAGAGGAAGTCACCTTTGAATTTTGTGCTTCTTCTACTTGTTTCTCCAACTTTCCCTTTCCTGTTAAAGGTTTCAGTTAACTTTTTTTTTTTTAATTAATTTTATTTATTTCTGTATGTGTATGAATGTACTGTCTGCATGCAGGTTTGTGCACTCGTGTCGTGCAATGCCGCGGAGGTCAGAAGCGGGTCTCGGATTCCCCTGGAACTGGAGTTCTCCTGGAATTGGAGTTTCAGACGGTTCTCAGCCGCCATGTGGGTGCTGGGGATCGAACCCGGGTCCTCTGTAAGAGCGGTCGGCGCTCTTAACCGCTAGGCCATCTCTCCAGCCCTCTTTTGATTTTATATTACTCAAAAATACCCATACATACCCTCTACCCATATATCAAAATTCCAAAGTCTGAAAATAAATGGTAGGTTAATTCTAGAACCTGTTAAGGATTCACAATATAAGAGCATAGTTGTTTTCAGATCACAAGGACTATAACATTAACATTGCTCAGTTTGCCTTACAACTAGGAACTTGGCGCTAGCATTCACAGATGAGGGATACCATTCATCGCTTGTTTTTCTGGGGCTGTGTTACTTCACTTAACATAGTATCTTCTAGTTCCATCCATTTCCCTGCAAAGTTCATGATGTCATCTTTCTTTACTGCTGCATAGAATTCCATTGTGTACATGTACCACATTTTCTCTATCCACTCATTGGTTGAGGGGAACTTGGGTTGGTTCCAGCTCTTTGCTATTGTGAAGAGAGCTGCAATAAACATGGCTGTGCATGTATCTCTGCCATAAGATGAGTCTTGTGTGTACATACCCAGGAGTGGTATGACTGGGTCAGGTGGTAGGCTCATTTTGAGTCTTTTAAGGGTTCTCCACACTGCTTTCCATAGTGGTTGTATGAACTTATATTTTTATTTTTGAAATAACTTTCAGGTTATTATGTATCATGCGGTATGTTATGTTATTATGTGTTATGCGGTATGTTATGTTATGTGTTATGCGGTATGTTATGTTTATTATGTATCATGCAGTATGTTATTATGTGTCATGCAGTATGTTATGTTTTTTGTATCATGCGGTATGTTATGTTTATTATGTATCATGTGGTATGTTATGTTATTATGTGTCATGCAATATGTTTTTATGTATCATGCGGCATGATGTGTTTTTATGTATCATGCGGTATGTTATATTTTTATGTATCATGGTATGTTATGTTTTTTGTGTCATGTGGTATGTTTTTTGTATCATGCAGTATGTTGTTTTTTTGTATCATGCAGTATGTTATGTTTTTTGTATCATGTGGTATGTTATGTTTTTTGTATCATGTGGTATGTTATGTTTTTTGTATCATGCAGTATGTTATGTTTTTTTGTATCATGCAGTATGTTATGTTTTTTGTATCATGCAGCATGTTATGTTTTTTTGTATCATGCAGTATGTTATGTTTTTTTGTATCATGCAGTATGTTATGTTTTTATGTATCATGCGGTATGTTATGTTTTTATGTGTCATGCCAGAGACCATCAGCCATGGCTCCTCTTTGAATGAGCGTCTATTCTCTATTCTGCCTAGTGTTCTGGTGAGGGGGAAATGGGGAAGAGGAGAGGGAGGCTTGCCTTAAAGAGTACAGGAAAATCAAACGTAAACAGCATTTTGTTTCTTGCTTTCTCTGAGACATGATCTTGCTAGACAGCCCTGGTTCGTGTCGAGCCTGTGATTTCTGGGATTACAGGCATGTGCCATATTGCCCGGTTTAAACGTTATTTCTCCACTGCAGATTACTTTTCATAATTCCTCAAGTTCCAAAGGAAGCTAGTAAGTGGGAAAAATCCATTTAAACCAAAGGTACTAGCACACAATACCATGGGCCCAATGGAGGAGCAGCTTAGAGTGTGCGGTGGGGGTAAAGGCACAGGGCACAGGGAACTGTTTCCCCTTTACGATTCTTCCCTCCAAGCAACTGCATCCTTTTAGAGAATGAATTTAGGTTAAGAATTTTTTTTTTAGGCTGGAGAGCAGTTAAGAGCACCTACTGCTCTTGCAGAGGACCTGGGTTCGATCCCCAGCACCCACATGGCGGCTGAGAACCATCCATAACTCCAATTCCAGGAGAACTCCAGTTCTAGGGGAATCCGAGGCCCTCTTCTGACCTCCTCGGCATTGCACGACACGGGTGCACAGACCTACATGCAGACAGTACATTCATATGCATAAAAAGTAAATAAAAATAAATAAAAATTAAAAGAAAAGAATTTTTTAACATCTCCCATAAAAGCTGAGCATGTAGCTTTAAATGTACAGTGATTACCTCACTTGTGTGAGGGTCTGGGTTCTATCTGCAGACACACACACACACACACACACACACACACACACACACACACATACACCAGTCCAAATGCAACTTGCTTTGGAAGTTGGGCAATTTGAAGTAACTGTTCCTTGGATGGTGGGAAGATAGAGAAGCTGTAGGCATGTAGGAGGTCTCTCAGTCTCCCAGACAGACAGACTGGGTATTCTTCTGGGAACCATTCTGAAGGCCTGACAACATAAGCTGGCTTTGTTTTTGCTGGTCTCAGAAGACAGCCTGTTTTGGTGGCCTTACTATGTATACTGTTTTTGATTCTGCATCTTGGTGAACAAAAGGTAGATAAGACTTGTGGCTGAATGAGCCCTTACAGTTCTATCGAGCACCTCCTCTCTCATCTAGGGCTCCGTTGGCCAACAGCAACAAAAATAACCCACCATTTTCTACAGAATCCAAGTTTAGCAACTACTTTTTCTGCATGTTTATGTGCGTGCATGTGTGTGTGTGTGTGTGTGTGTGTGGTGTGTGTGTGTGTGCATTTGTGCTTGCATGTGTATGTGTAGGCCAGAGGACAACTTCAGGTGTTGTTCCACAGGCAGCATCCATTTTTTGGGAGACAGGATCTCTCATTGGTCTGGTGTTCATCGAGTAGGCTATACTGGGATCCTTCTGTCTCCTAAAGCATGCCACCATCCCTGGCTTCTTATGTGGGTTTGGGACTCAAACTCAGGCCTTCTTGCAAGTCCTTTAGGGATTCAGCTCTATCCCTAGACCTGTAATAAATATTTATTTCCAGCCAGGTGTGGTGGTGCATGCCTTTAATTCCAGCACTCAAGAGGCAGAAGCAGGCAGATCTCTGTGAGTTCAAGGCCAGCCTGATCTACATAGTGAGTTCTAGGCCAGCTGGGGCTATAGGAAGACCCTGTCTTAAATAGATCCCCCCTCAAAAAAATAAAAATTTTCTTACCCAGAAAAGATTAGGATTATCCTCAAATTGGGGAAAAACAAAGAATGGCTTATAAATGTATAGTTTCTATGTTCATAAAAATATGTTTCTGATTATATAAAAGGCTGGCAATGTTCATATCAGACCCTATGCTTTTACTTTTTGGGTTTCTTTGGATGGAATTAAATGTAGATTGGGAAAACATGAAAATACAATCATGCTAAAATGCTAACAGTTTTTCACTAAGAGAAGCTGTGACTTCAGCACTATGGGGCCAGGCCAGAGGTTTGGTGATCTTGACAGAGGTGCACAAACCCCCTTCCTAACCTGTTTTCTGTCTGAAGGTAACTGAACTCTCTGCTCCAGGCCCAGAGCCAGCAGTCCTCATAGTAACAGTAACTATTTCCTTGAGCTCATGAGCTCTGGCTACTCTCTAGGGGTGGAGGGGTGCCGATCGGAGGATTCTGAAGGATGGGAGTCTGTCAGGACACATGAGAGGACTCCACACAGAGGCCATGCTCAGGTCGGACAAATTATATCTTCATGTGTAATCCTCAGACCGGTGGCAGTCGTGTTAATTGGTGAGGTTGCCATTCAAGTGGGTAGCAGACAGGAGCTCTCACTCCTCTGGTATGAATAATACAGAGTTGGGAGCCACACAGTAATTATTTTACAGCTACTCTGCATCTCCATCATTCCATTATCTCTGTATACCCCCATACCAAGGCTGAATAAGAACCTCCCTCCCCTCCCCCCTCCCCCATGGAATTCATGTTACTTGAAATCAGCTTAAGAAAAGAGATGGCAAAGTAAAAACTATCATTTCATTAATATGGATGGATTATTCATGTCACCAAAGTGACAGTGAATTTGATTGTACCCTGAAGTGCCAACAGGATGCCAGACATAGCTGGGAAAAGCCCAAGAAACTTGGAACACTCTGAAATTCATCTGCAAGAATTCTACTACTTAGGGATAAAGTAGCCCGCTGATCACGTGATATTTCAATACCAAGTGGAAGGGGAAAGAGGGCTAAGGTCCTCTGGGCGTCTCCCACAGCTCCATAGGAAGGGAAAGGGAGAGGGACAATTCCCCAGTTCTACCCTAGATGGCATCAGAAACTTCGCCAACTTAATGAAGGTGTCTCTTGTGGGTCGCCCTCCAGCTTTGATGAAAGCAACTGGTTGCGAGGGAAGGAGAGGATTTCTGGGCAATAGGACCGGCCAACACTGAACTCAAACCAGAAACAGCCTCTGGGGGCAGTGTGGGTCTCCATTCTCTTTATTCCTTGGAGATAGTTAAGTGTTAAATCTGTCTTGAACCTGAGAATTACCAACTGAGCTGCTTCTAAACAGTACTATGCTGGGTGCTAAAACTGGAAACTCCAGAATTTATGCCCTGCTTTCTCTGTCTGACTGACCCCAGTGTGCAGACTGGGGATCCCACAAAGAAATCAATTTAAAGAGGGAGTTGGGTCCTCTTCAGGCTCCATTAAATTTTTTGTATATGTTACTTAGAAAAATGTTTTCCCTAAGACCTAGATATTTTTAAATTTCTAAATGTATTGCTATACTTGAACCCAGGAAGTCCCATCCTCTGGCCTCCGAACCTATAGCTTACTCCACGCCCCATTTTAATTCTTTTTTTTTTTTTTCATTTTGTCTTTTTCGAGACAGGTCTCCCGGTAGCCCCAGCTGTCCTGGAGATCACTCGGTAGACCATTCTGGCCTTGAACCCACAAAGATCTGCTGTCTCTTGTCTCCCCAAGTGCTAGATTAAAGGTATGCGCCACCAAACCCGGTCCATTTATTCATATATATATATAATATATATTATACTTATATGTTATATATATATATAATTTTTTTTTGTATTTTTGAGAAAGGGTCTCCCTTTAGTCCCAGCTGGCCTGGAGCTCACTCTGTAGACCAGGCTGGCCTTGAACTCACAGAGATCTGCCTGCCTCTGCCTCCCAAGTGCTAGGATTAAAGGCATGCGCCAGTCACCACGCCTGGCTGATTCTTATTATATTTTTATTTTTATTGCTTTTTCTTGAGCTAAGAACTCATGCAGCCTAGGCTGGCCTCAAACTTACTGGAAGCTTATTTATTGCATGATCTCGAAATAAAAAATGTATTTTTCCTGGCCCGTGACCCGGGATGAGATTCACATTCAAACTTTCCTTGCAGGTAGGTATTTCAAAAATTTCTACAAAATGTTACAGGTGGTTGTCCTTAAGGCCTCCTCAATATATCACATGTTATCAACTTTAAGACTCATTAAATTGAAGACACATATTATATACTACTAGAGAGAAAAAGCCGCTTTCCAACCATGGCATACCATCAGTTGTGAGACACCTACTGATAAGGGTGATGAAGACTGTTCTTGATTGCTGAGATAAAACATTCAGGTATCACTGTTTCTGAGGACCCCTTTGGGGACTTGACTCCCAGCCAATCACTAGGTCCAGAGTGGCAGTGTTCATCAGGATCTGGCCTGGCTCTCCTTAAGCTCACAGTCACCTTGGTGAAGGCAGAGTGATGATAAACACTTGCCCCTTCTCTGGGGACAAGGAGAGGACAGCTGTAGCAAGGGGGTTCGGAGGAGGCTTAGAAGTCAGGGCTTTCCTCTCATGACTTCATTCAGAGCCACACCTGCCAGGCAAGTGCTCTACCTCTGACCTACATGCCAAGCTGTAGTTTTCTGTAGTTTTCTAAATGATAGTGAAACAAAAGAAAACAAATCCCACATAATATTGCACATATTGCTTCCAAGACAGCCTGTGTATACAGAAGAAGTATCAGGAAAAAAAAAATAAGTGGCTAGCTTCCTCAGATGAACACGGGAGCAGAGCCCAAGCGATACTGGTTTGATTCTAGAAGACAAAAAAGCTAGAGGCAGGCAATGATTTAAAGGGAGAAAAATGCCTCTCCACATTTCTAATCATCGTTCTCCAGGCTGCTGTGCCACCAACCACTTTCTTGTTGTGGTTTGAGCCCAGGGCTCAAGGAAGGAAAGAAAATGGGACAGCTGTTTGTAGACTGGGTGATTTTTTTTTTTTTGCATCTATCTTCTGGGTCAAGATAGTAAGATACATTACAAACTCAGGGATTTATTTGTTCTGTCTTCATAAAGACAAACTACAGTCTTGTTTAGGAGAGGTTCAACTAGTAAAAACCAGATTTATAGAAAGAGTAGATGCCACATGACTCAAATTCTTTTTTTCTCCCCCTCCCTTTATCAGTGTGGTCAAATATGCATAGCACGCAAACATAAAAATGTATATTTCAGCCATCTTTGAGGGTACAGCTTAATTGCATCACAGTGCATTCACAGTGCTCGTTGACTTTCCATGGCTTCTAGGACTTTTCCATCAGTCCAAAGAGAAACTTTGTATGTATTAAGCAACCTCCATTTTTGAAATTTATTTTTTGCTAAGAGCATTTTAACTGCTATTATGAATACTGATACAAATTTGGAAAGGAATGTGAGAAATGCATGATAGGAAAAACTCAGACTGTAAGTTAAAGATGTTTCGGAATCTGGTAGGATAACTATCATCAACAGGCCTTTCCAACGGGAGTCTAAGACTTAAGAAAATGAAATATAATTTTATAAGCTAAGGGAGAACTGGGCACCTGCAGACCTTGCCTGTTCCTCCCTATACACTTCCACGAAGCTAAAGACAAAAGCAACGCGTTTACAAAGCTGTTTAAGGCAAAGAGATATTAAACCAGCAAAGTCTGGCTGCTCATTTCTCTTCTCTGTTCTCTAGTCTGCGTCTCCTTCCTGTCATGCATGTACCTTGATTGAGCAAGTGTTAGTACGTTCCAGGCAGAGTGCTAGGTACCATGGCTACCAAGAAACACGGCCACTAGCTGGCCCCCCACTATAACTCCTATACAGGACAGAGCTGAAGGGGAATTAAGACCTGTAAAGAGCACAGCGCAGCAGAAGAAATGGCTAATTCTGTGCGGGGACTGGGACAGAGACACGGGTGGAGACAACAATAACCTTCTTCCCCCCATGGCAGAATCAAGAAGTGATCTTACCTACTCCGTGAGTACACATTTACTACGTTATAAAGTTATGAATATGACCATTACAGATCACATGTGATGATGACAGCTGAAAAGAAAATTAAAAGCCGAGTGTGGTGCACATGTCTATAATCCCAGTGCTTGGAAGGTGAAAGGCAGGAGGTCAAGGGTAACTTGGGCTACCTGAGAACTTGTTGCCAAAAAATAACACCTCCCCAAAAGGAGAGAAAGAAAAGGGGGAAACTATAAGATGGCATATGCCCCATGACTGAAACTGTGCAACATTTAAATAAGTGCATGATGAAAAATATAGATACCAAGAGATGAGGCAGGTCAGTTACATTTTTTAATTTAAAAATTTAACGTCTTCTTTTATTTCATTATTTTTTTCTGATTATAAAGTTATCCACTATGTAAAATTTGGACAATACATGAAAACGTAAAATGGCGGCAGAGGGGGGCAGCTAGAAAGATGGCTCACTGGGTAAGAGTGTGTACTGCCCTGCAGAGGACCTGAGTGGTTCCCAGCACCCATGTCTGGCAGCTCACAGCTGCCTGTGGCTCCAGCTCCAGGGGTTAGGCCATCCTCTTCTGGCCTCTGCGGGCACCTGCACACACATGCACACACACTGACATAGGCATACAAATAATTGAAAAGAAATCTTTGGGGAGCTGGACAGATAGCTCAGAGAGCACTGACTGCTCTTGCAGAGGACCTCGGTCCAATTCTCAGCACCACATGGCTGCTAACAACCATCTGTAACTCCAGTTCCAGGGAATCCAACACCCTCTTCTGACCTCCACGGGCATTGCATGACAAGTGTGCACCCACCTACATAAAATAAAAATAATAAGCCAGGCTGGGTGGCGCACACCTTTAATCTTAGCACTCGGGAGGCAGAGGCAGGCAGATCTTTGTGAGTTTGAGGCCAGCCTGGTCTACAGAGTGAGTTCCAGGACAGCTGGGACTACAGGGAGACCCTGTCTCGAAAAAGACAAAAAAATAAAATAAAATAAATAAAAATAATAAAGAAAATATTAAAAAAATCTTTGGAATAAAGGAAAAGCATAAAATAGGAAAGCAAAATTGCTGCCAATATTTACCACAAAATGGCAATGACTTGATATCTACCAAATAGTCAATATTCAATAGAATGACACATAGAACACGGGTGCGTATTACTCCATTATATGAGGCTGTTGTCACTTAGTTTGCCAGTTGTTATTACTGGCCATTGAGAACATTTTCAGTTTTTCATCATTTATGTTAAATTTATTTACCCATGTTTTTGTATGTGCACAGTTGAGTGACGTGTATGTGTGTGTGTGTGTGTGTGTGTGTGTGCGCGTGCGCACGCGCGCGTGTAGGTCAGATGTAGATGTTGAGTGTCTTCCTCAATTGCTTTCCACCTTATTTATTGTGACAGGGTCTCTCACTGAACCCAAAGCTTGCGGCTTTGGCGGGAATGCCTAGCCAGCAAGTTCTAGGTATCCTCTTGCGTCTGCTCCCCCAGGGGTAGGAGTATAAGTGTGGGTTGCTGTGCCTGGCTTTTTATTTAAAATTTTTTGGATTTGTTTATTTTTATTTTATATGTATGAATGTCCTGTCTGCGTGCAGGTAAGTGCACCTGTCTCATTCAATACTCGAGGAGGCCAGAAGAGAGGGTCAAATCCAGTGGAACTATGAGTCAAAGACAGGTGCTAGCTGTCATGTGGGTGCTGGAACCGGACCCAGGCCTTCTACCAGTGCTCTTAACCACAGAACCATCTCTCCTGTGCCCAGCCCAGGCTTTTTATGTGCTTGCTGGGGATCTGAAACCAGATCCTCATGCTTGTGAGGCAATAGCCATCTCCTGTTTATTTTAATGCTAGAAAACCCCCCACTCTTGTTCATAAGCATTTTGTGCATAGCTCTGATTATTTCCTTCAAATAAATTCCACCAAGTAGAAGTTCTTCATCAAAGTGTATAAACTTTCTTGTTATTCCATGTAATTACTTTTATTCATATTTTTAGTGTACAGAATAACGGGTTTCAGGAAGACGTTGTCCTGTGTGTTGTACCTTGTTGATTTCCGCCTCTTCCATTTCTTCCTCACCATCCCCCTCTCGCTGGTCTCCTTCCTCTCTCCAAATAGTCCCCTTTCGAGCACCGGTATTCTTTTTTTTTTTTTAAGTTACAATTAGAATTTAATGAAAATATGGTACATTTCATCCAAGTTCAAGGATTCAAGATGTCCCCAGAGTCCTTGCAGGTTGGGGAGGATGGTGTGGTGTGAAGGTAAACTCTGTTCTGAACCTCTGCAGACCCTCATTTCCTGAGGGTGCCCTGCTGGAAGTTAACCCTGTCTACAATCATGCCTGTCCTCAGACCCCTGGCTGCCTTGATCATCTGCTGCAACTGGCTCCTCCAAGACTGGCGGGTGCAGAGTCAGGGCAGAAGCAGGGTGCTGAGCAGCTTTGAGCGGGCAGCAGTGGAACCAGGCCCCGAAGTACACAGCTCAATTATCTTCCTTCTGTGTTCCCCAGAAAGACTGAAAAGAACCATCGAAAGGTGTGGGGCACCCCCAGTGGAAAGGGACGGATGCACACTCAGCTGTCCAGGGGGGTTGTGAGGGATGAGGAGGTAGGATCCTCCCTCACTGATCACGGATATGCTCATTTCTCTTTACAGGACAGTTTCTTGAAGAGCTAAGTAAGTTGTTTTTTTTCCTTCTGCCATGGTCACACTATACAGCCTTGAAACTCACTATGTAGATTAGGCTGGTCCAGAGCTTCTCAATATCCTTCCAACCTTTGCCTTCTAAGTGCTGGGGTCATAGGCCCGTGGTACTACACCTAGACGTGGCCTCTTTTAAACAAAAAGCCAGCATAGGCAGCACCAGTATTCTTAAGGCTGTTTTTGTACCTATTCCCACATTGTCCTCCTCAAAAATTTTCCCATGAGGAACAGAGAATGGTCTCTGAATTATACGTTAGAATCCATGTCTTAGAATGACCATTGTCCCAGTGCAATTGTGATCGTGTGCTTCCTTCCTAAATTACAGAACGGAAGGCCCTGCAAACAAGATAACTTTCAAATGCATGGTCCCCAAGCTTTCCCTTCAGTTCTCTCTCTGCACAAAGCCCTCAGTACAGGCACAGTCAGCCTTTGCTTTCCTCACTCAGCAGGCAGATACCCGAGTCCCTGGGCCCCTCTTCTTGAGGGTGGTGAATGCCCAAATGCCACAAACACTCTTCCCCCTAGTTATCACCTGAGGCTCTTCAGTTCTGAGGCCCCTGTTTAACAGAATGAAAAGTTGGTCTCTATTCCTGTAGTTGTCCAGCTGGCCAGCAGAAATGACAACTGGTTTGTCCTATATTTCAATAGCTGTGAGCCAGGATAAACTCAGCATCTCCTAGAATAAGATGAATTATAACAACTCTGGAGAAAGCCTATTATTGCTATTTGGCTGGGACCTCCCATACTTTAGCATCGTGGCCTGAAGGTAACTCTACTGGCAGTGATGATAGTGAACGCAGAAGCCTCTCCTGTGTTATGATGGGGTGCTGGACAGCTTTAGTGTCAACTTGACACACCTGGGTTGAGGAAGCCTAAACTGGGGTATTTTTTCTATTGGACTGGCCTGTGGCCATGTCTGGGGGGTATTTTCTTGATTGTTGATTGATATTGGAGGGCCCAGCCCACTGTGGGCAGTGCCACCCCTAGGCAGGTTGTTCTGTATTGTATAAGAAAGAAGGCTGAGCATGGGCCAGGGGAGCAAGCCAGCAAGCAGCATTCCTTCATGGCCTATGCTTCAGCTCCTGCCTCCAGGTTCCTGCCTTGAGTTCCTGCCTTGGGCTCCCTCAGTGATGAACTGTGACCCAGGAGATGTGAGCTGAATAAACCCTTTCCTCCTCAAGTTGGTCAGAGTGTTTTGTCACAGCAATTGAAGGCAAACTGGAACAAAATCCCACATTGCACTATTTCTAATTCTTTAAAAAGCTTTATTATTATTATTATTATTATTATTATTTATTTATTTATTTATTTTTGGTCTTTTTTTTTTAATTTTAATTTTATTTTATTTATTTCGGTATGTGTATCAATGTACTGTCTGCATGCAGGTTTGTGCACCCGTGTCGTGCAATGCCGCGGAGGTCAGAAGAGGGTCTCGGATTCCCCTGGAACTGGAGTTCTCCTGGAATTGGAGTTTCAGACGGCTCTCAGCCGCCATGTGGGTGCTGGGGATCGAACCCGGGTCCTCTGTAAGAGCGGTCGGCGTTCTTAACCGCTAGGCCATCTCTCCAGCCCTATTTTTGGTCTTTTCAAGACAGGGTCTCCCTGTAGCCCCAGCTGTCCTGGAACTCATTTTGTAGACCAGGCTGGCCTTGAACTCACAAAGATCCACCTGCCTCTACCTCCCGAGTGCTAGGATTAAAGGCGTGCACCACCACATCCGGCTATTTTTATTATTTTAATCATGCATTTAATTATGTATAACTGTGTCTCTGTGTGGGTATATGCCCATGAGTGTAATACCTACAGAGGCCAGAAGAGAGCACTCAATCCTTTGGAAGTGGAATTACAGAGGTTGTGAGCTGCTTGATGAGGGTATTAGGAAAGAACCATACTTGGGTCCTCTGGAAATGTAGCAAGCACTCTTAAAGCCTCAGTCATCTCTCTAGTTCTAACTCAAGTTTTTAAATGAGTACACTACAGGGGGTGGGAGAGGGGTAGGGATGGGGTTTTGACAGTGGTTGAAGGCAGTTTTTTCAAGTTTGAAGTCAAATTCTAGTTCTCCAAAATTAATGTAAAAATCCTTACAGCTTTTTTTTGGATGAGAGGAAATCGAAGTGTGAGAAGGGGAACTGGAAAGTTATTTGTCCATGTATGTCCTCATTAGAAAAGCTGCCGTGGCAAAAGAAAGAAGCAAGTTTCTGCATTAGGCATGGAGGTGCCCCGTCAAGCCTTCTCAAGTCTTCTACCCCAATTTATAGTTATTTTAAAAGCAACCCTCCAGGCTGGGGCTGTAGCACAGTAATGGAGTGATTGTCTAGCATGTGTACGACCTGGGTCTGATCCTTAGCACAACAACACACTAAAACTCCTCTCCTGCCAAAAAAGAGGTTTCTGATTTTGAAAAATATGATGTGCATTGGCAAAAGACTACTCTGAAATCCTTCCATAGAATTGAATAATCTTTGACTCTGGGAAGACTTGATTACGAACCTCCAGGTAGAGAAACTAAAGGCAGAAGTATGTGGTTCTCGTAATAGAATCGCCTATGGCTGAAGAGAAAGGTGGCTTTAAAAGTCATCCCTTGGGCCAGTTGTAGTAGTATGTGTCTTTAGTCCCAGTACTCAAGGGGCAGAGGCAGGCCTATCACTGTGAGTTTGAGGCCAGCTTGGTCTATATAATTAGTTCCAGGCTAGCCAGGGCTACAAGTGAGAACATGTCTCAAAAAACAAAACAAGGGGCTGGAGAGATGGCCTAGTGGTTAAGAGCGCCGACCGCCCTTACAGAGGACCCGGGTTCGATCCCCAGCACCCACATGGTGGCCGAGAACTGTCTGAAACTCCAATTCCAGGAGAACTCCAGTTCCAGGGGAATCCGACACCCTCTTCTGACCTCCGCGGCATTGCACGACACGGGTGCACAAACTTGCATGCAGACAGTACATTCATACACATACAGAAAGAAATAAAATTAATAAAAAAAATTTAAAAAACAAAACAAAACAAAACCAACAAAAGTCATCCTTCGACAGTTTCACAGAATATCCCAATAAGTGTATCTGGGGTACAGTGTGTCTCAAGTCTAAGTCACAAGTTAATGTGATGGTTAATCCTGGGTGTCAACTTGACTGGACTAAGGAACAAATAAGAGAAAAAGGATCTTTGGATTGGACCACCTCAACCCGGATGGCCCACCCCAAATGTTACCTTCTGCCGGCAGGCAGTATTAAAGACCATGGCAGAGGGAGCTGGTCCCTTTTTTCCTGTGACTTGCCTCTCTCTCACTGGTGAGTTTGTCTTGCTGCGCTGTGATCAACCCTTTGGATCCCAGCATGTACTGAGACTGGCAGATCTCCGGGAATCCATCCGGCCTTCAGCACCAGATTGGAACTACCGAGACATTCAGCACCAGATTGGAACTACCGAGACATCCAGCCTTGCGGACTGAGCAGTTCCCTGGATTCTCAGCCTCTCCAGTGCAGCGCGGCTACTGTTGGACTCCTAGAGCTGTGTCACGTGAGCAAATCAATAAATTGTATATAGCTATATATTCGTCCTGTTGCTTCTGTGTCTTTAGAGAACCCTGACTAATACAGGGGGCCTGATACACACGTCAACCTCTACTTCCTGGGTACACTGTCTCAGGGAAGTTGGGCATTATTTCAAGCTGATGATCGAATCTTTCTTGGAGATGACCATGATGGGGCTTGCTAAGCTGTCTTGGGGTCCTGACGGCATGGGCAGTATTTGTTCACTGCTCCCTTCTTCCTCCTGTGGTGTTTTTCTTTGGACTCTGGTTAGCATCGACAGCTCAGCACCAGGGACACAGTAGTTACTGTGAATATTGGCCCACAGTATTCTTGAGAACCAAAGGAAGAGAAAGTCTCTGGGGGAAGCCTGAGGCTTTGGAAAGTCCAGAACACTGAGCTTCTCCTTAAGGTTTTCAGGAAGCCCTGCAGCTTTGTAGGCCCTGAAGAAGGCATGAGTACGTCTACTGCTGGTGAGGTTCCCACCATCAGCAGCCTGGGCTCAGTGTAGCAGCACTCAATGAGTGAATGAGTGGATGAATACTTGCAATAGGCCTGTGATTAGCACCTTCCTATAACCTTTCTACAAAGCCGATGAGCTCTATGACTATATCACTGCAAGCAGTCAGTGTAGAATCTAATATATCCTTAAAGGTTTTTTTTTTTTTGTTGTTGTTAACATTTTAAGATGTGGTGACCTATCTGCATAGACAAAGATGGACCGAAGGGATGTGGTCAGGTGTTCACTCCATCCCAGACACACACTTCATTGTGTGTGTGAGACCTCTATCAGAATGATAGAGACCTTTTAGAGCCAAGTTCTTGACATGCTGGCCAGAGCACTCTTCAGTCATCTGCTCCTGCCTCAGGACAATGATCTCTGTGTGTGAAGAGACACCTGGTTCCCTTCTGTGGCCTCCCATCAGTGATGTTCTAGTTTGTCTTCCATTGCTGTGACAAAACACTCTGACCAACACCACCTTGGGGAGGAAAGGGTTTATTCAGCTTACATCTCCTGGGTCACAGTTCATCAATCAGGGAGCCCAAGTCAGGAACTCAGGGCAGGAACCTGGAGGCAGGAGCTGAAGTACAGGCCATGGAGGAGTGCTGTTCACTGGCTTGCTCCCCTGGCTCATGCCCAGGCTGCCTTCTTATACAGTACACAACAACCTGCCCAGGGTGGCACCACCCATAGTAGGCTGGGCCCTCCCATGTTGCTCGACAATCAAGACAATTCTCCACAGATGTGGCCACAGGCCAATCCAATGGAGCCAATTTCCCAATTGAGGTTCCCTCAACCCAGGTGTGTCAAGTTGACACTAAAGCTATCCAGCACAAGTGACTTGCCCAGAACAGGCCTTTCCACATTCTTGTCTGTGCTATCTGCTGATTATCTTCTCTTCTCCCAGGTCTTTTAAATGATTTACATCTTCCTCGAGGCTTTTACTGGACCAAACTAAACTTTCTTGGAGATTGTCATGAACTGACAAATATGCCAAGTGATATCCCTGCTTCCAAAATATCAATCATCCATCCATCCATCCAAAGGATGACTGAGCTGGAAGAGACCTCTGGGCAGTGTGGCACCTGAACTTCTCTTGATGAGAACCGACAGGAGATTTTGTTAGATGTTTGTCCATCCATCCATCTGTGAAAAATCACAGTGATGGGTTGAGAGACTGGTCTTAAACTGAACATAATATATTTGGAGACAGATGTCCAACGCATCACAGTCACCCACAGAGAACTTTTCTCGCCCATATGATTCCTCTCTAATCCCTGACGTTCAAACTGACATGTAGGGGAAGAGAGAAACGTGTCCAGATAAAGCTGGCAGGGAGGTGTGGGGTTCAGCTACTGTGACAGAGGGACAGAAGCTGCAGGAGAAAGTGGCCCAGCTTTTCCCTGGGGCAAGAGGACCGGGAATGACTGCATCCTGCCTTGAATATCAACAACTAAAGAAGGCAGGGTAAACAGAACCAATCTGCTGGAGTGCAGACGCCCTGGAGACTCACATCATGGGGATGTCTTGCCTCCTACCCCACCCACCATACCCTAGCCCCAGCGCTCAGCCTTCCTCCTCACCTCGAACCAGCATTCCTTTCTTACAAAAATTACTGCTATTAAGCTATGGACCCTGCTGTAAGCCTGGGAAACCAGCCCAGAGTCTTGGCCATAAATTATTTATGAAGCTAAGCAAATTGCCTTCTAGATCTTAAAAAAGAATTACAGAGATCAGAGTCTGTCTCTAGGACTATTGCTCAACTTTGTTTTGTACTTTCAAATCTTGGCCCCAGAATGGTTTGACTTATAGTTCTTTTTGAAAAAAAAATCATTTATTATTATTATTATTATTATTATTATTATTATTATTTTCGAGACAGGGTCTCCCTATAGCCCCAACTGGCCTGGAACTCACTCTGTAGACCAGGCTAGCCTCGCACTCCCAGAGATCCTCCTGCCTCTGCCTGCTGAGTGCTAGGATTAAAGGTGTGTGCCACCACTCCTGGCTTAAACATAGTTCTTAGCCACCATGTGGGTGCTGGGAATCGAACCCAGGTCCTCTGCAAGAGCAGTTGGAGCTCTTAACTGCCGAGCCATCCCATGTGGGTGCTGGGACTTGAACTTGGGTCCTCTGCAAGAGCAGGCAGTGCTCCTAACTACTGAGCCATCTCTCCAGCCCCATTAAAAAATTCATTTATTATTTTATGTGTATACCTACATGTATTCAAGTGCACCCTTGTTGTGCTATGCCCATGGAGATCAGAAGAGGGCATCAGATTCCTTGGAACTGGAGTCATGGGTGGTTGTTAGCCACCATATGGATGCTGGGAATTGAACCCAGGTCCTCCAAAACAGCAGCAGGTGCTCTTAACGGCTGAGACATTTCTCCAGCCCCTGACTTGTCGTCGTCTGATGGTAAGGATGAGGGAAGTGAGTGCAGCTACTTGGATGAAGGCAGCAGGCATGGCGATATACATCTGAAGGAATGAACTACAACCTGCCCATGAGCTTCAGAGACACTGTGAAGTCAATTCAGTACTCAGGACAAACAGCAGAGCTAATTTATAATAAAGGCGGCATGCAAGTATGGGATAGGAGGCAGGGAAGTGGGTTGGATGAGCATGTATTTCAGAGTCACAGTCAGCTAGGTTTAAATCCCAGCACTTTGGATAAACTACATATGTTCACTTATCCCCACCCAGAGTAAGTGGGAAAAATAGGGAAAGTACTCAACGATGGAGGATGGTATCACTGCAACCAGCACCACCATCATTATCACTGTAATGACAGGCAGGTTCACCATCATCATTGTCATCATCACCATCACCGTCATCATAGTCATCATCATTAGGAACAGGGTCTCACCAATATAGCCCAGGCTGGTCTGGAACTTGCCGCCCACCGTCCTCAGCTTCCTGAGTGCTAGCATGACAAGTGTGCACCACCAGGCCCAGCTCAGCTGCTACTACGATTTAAATTTGGTCTAGCTGGGTGCGATGGCACATGCCTTTAATCCCAGCAGGCAGGAGGCATAGGCAGGCAGATCTCTTGTGAGATCCAAGCCAGCCTGGTCTATACAGTGAGTTCCAGGCAGCTGAGGCAACGGGGAGACTCTGTCTCAATAAGAAAATAAATGAATAAATAAATAAATAAATAAATAGGCCTGAAACAGGTTGGTCATAAGCAGAACAAGAGCACTAAGAATGGACAAGGTGAGGAGGTCATAACAATAACGAATTTGAGCTTAAGCTGCAGACTCAGGGAGGAAAGTGTATTGTCTATTCTATATTGATCAGAATCCACGTGGAGTATTGTTTCAATTCAAGACACTAATGTTTTAAGACGTGTCAGGAGGCCTAAGGGTATCCAGAGGTGTGTGACATGACAGAAACAGGAAGGAACTGGACACGTCTGGTAAGGAAAAATGAGTGGAACACGGGCCATAACTCTCTTGAGATCCTTGAGGAGCTATTTGAGGAGCTATTACACAGATGAGAGAATCAGATTATTCTGTTGCTCCAGAAGACAAGATTCTTCAAGTATTTAGCCAAGTTTGCTTAACAAAAGGGAGGTTTCTCAGGAGGCTGCACAGTGAACAGATCGCTTGAATCTCTACTACTGCACATGCTCAGAGAGCCTGGGTGACAGTCATGTAGGGAATTGAAGGGGGTTTGCAAGTGCTCCAATCCTCCCTCCTGGCAGCAGACGCTGCACCTCGACCTTCACCTCTCAGGGCTCCTGCTTCTCCAGGGAAATACTATTAGGAAGGACACAGAGCTTGTTGATCACTAACCTTTCCCACCAGGGCAGAGAACTCAGAGCCATGAACAGACGCATGTTCAACCAACGAGTACACATTACTGCAAGTTCACAGTCAGACTGCTGCTTGACAGGACTACAGAAGGAAGCGGAGTAGGGTCCGGGACGCCTGGTCTGGTGAGCACAGACCACTGTGAGGAGGCCAGGCAAGTGTAAGATGAGGATGAGCACATGGGACCCTGGAAGCACACAGGGAGGTCAGCTGCCTTAGTATGGTAGGGTCCAGGATGGCCAGGGAAGACTTCTGGGGGGAGAAGATTCTGGAAGCCAAATGGGTTGGGTAAGTAGAGCGTCAGGGGCAGTGGGGGCAATGTGAGCAAAGTAACAGAAACAGGAAATGGCCCTGTGGCCAGGCGGTCAGGCATGGCCAGGCTGACATATGAAGGCAAGATCACCCAATGTGCAATTCTCTAGGTTTCCAGGCCACATACATGACAGAGTGGTTGCTCAAGCCTAAGGATTCCAGTCAGTCTCTGGCTTCTAGACATTATATGTGCACTTGATCAATGGCTTGATAGTCAGGTGTCACTCACTGTCACTAATGTCAGCTTATGGTTCTGATGGTTTCAGGCCATAACTGGCGGCTCTACTGCATCAGGCAGTACATGATGGCAGGAGGCTTGTGGCCGAACAAAGCTGTTTGCTGCATGAGATACAAAAGAAATGAGGAAGAGAAGGAGCCAGGGGCCCACTGTCCCTTAAAGATCATGCCTCTAATGACTAGGTCTTATAGGAGTCACCAAGTCACAACAGTACTGCAGGCCAGGGACCACGTCTTTAACACGGGCTTTGAAGGCTACTTACTCAAACCATAGCAACTACCATGTGTGTGGTCTGTTCCAGGAGCGCAGGAACTCCACCTAACTCAGTGCTACATTTCCAGGGATGGACAGTGGGTAATCAGTTAATACTTTGTTTTCAAGTGAATGTGAGAGAACAGAAAAAATATAACCCACAGGTTCTGGTGTGGTTCCTGAGTAACTATATGGAGAATGCAATCCCTGTCCCTGGTAAGTGTTAACAAGGAAGGCTACTGTTATTCTTATTCATTTGTCTAATTTTGTGGGTGTCTTTGCTTAATATATTATATTCTGGGGTTGCTGAGAATTTAACTCCAGGGTGTCACACATGCTACACAAGTAATCTGCCACTGAGCCATACAGCCTCATCACCCTCCCCTTTGTTTTTATTTTGAGAGGGGTTATGCTGTTTCCCAGACTAGCCTTGAACTCTCTTGATCCTCTTGCCTCAGCCTTCTCTGTAGGAGATTATGAGCCTGCATCCCTAGGCCCAGCTGCTTAATACGTTTTGCCATTATACAAACATTGAGAATTAGAGAAATACCCAGAGCAGGAAATCATCAAATGACATGTGAAGGAGAGCAATGGAGGGCTGACTTCCTGAATGGGAATCTAAAATCCCTCTTGACAGGCAGGCCTCCTTACGAGACTGCACAGATGCCACACAGGGCCCCACTGCTAGACAGGTGGCCCCAAGTGAACCCAAAGTGGACCTTAGGTAAGAGGCAGGTAGAGGACTGGGAATAAGGTTATCTATAGACCCCGTAGATCCTAATAACCATCTGAAGGATGGGGGATAAGCTGGTAGACTGAGGACAGGCAGCGGGGGGGGGGGGGGGGGTTCCCTAGGGAAGGTGGGGTGGGTCTGGGTATTTGTATCCAGTTGTCCACAGACAAAAGCCCTTCCTCATCCTGCTTTCTCTTCTGATAGTGTCTTTCTGGCCTGCAGATGGCCTGGGCTAAGATAATCTTGGTTGATAATTTGACTAGTGCCATTAGGTTTAAGTTACTTATTCTGAAGGTTCAAGGGAAGCAGAACTTTTTTGAGACTCCAAGGACTTTTCCAGAGGTGACTATGTAAGTTTAAAGGATCTGGTAAAAAGTTCATTTATTGGCTCGCCGAGCTCCAGCCGAAGGAGAAGGGGGGTAAGTAAGGAGGTGTCTATAATACCATAGCTCGTACAAAGCAGACTGCCTGTAAATCCACCGGTGGTAAAGCACCCAGGAAACAACTGGCTACAAAAGCCGCTCGCAAGAGTGCGCCCTCTACTGGAGGGGTGAAGAAACCTCATCGTTACAGGCCTGGTACCCTGGCACTCCGTGAAATTAGACGCTCTCAGAAGTCCACCGAACTTCTGATCTGCAAACTCCCCTTCCAGCGTCTGCTGCGAGAAATTGCTCAGGACTTCAAAACAGATCTGCGCTTCCAGAGTGCAGCTATTGGTGCTTTGCAGGATGCAAGTGAAGCCTATCTGGTTGGCCTTTTTGAAGATACCAACCTGTGTGCTAGCCATGCCAAACGTGTAACAATTATGCCAAAAGATATTCAGTTAGCATGCTGCATACGTGGAGAACGTGCTTATGAATCCACTATGAGGGGAAACATTTCATTCTAATTTTTTTTTCCTCTTTTTCCTGTTATCAGTAGGTCTGAATTTTAGATATTTCTTCCATGGGGTCAAAAGGCAGCTAAGTATATGATCACGAGTGGAAAAATAGGGACAGAAATCGGTATTGGCAGTGTTTCCATGTTCTTTTGTGTGTGAATTTTTAATATAAATGCAGGATGTAAAGCATTAATGTGAGTCAAGATGTTTCCGTGAACAAGTTTCAACAGTTCAACTTTATAACAATTATAAATAAACTGTTAAATTTTTCTGGACTATGCTAGCATTTGGATTTTTTAGAAATAAGTAAATTTCTTATTGACGGCAACTAAATGGTGTTTGTAGCCTTTTTATCATACAGTAGATTCCATCCATTCCCTATACTTTTTCTAACTCAGTTGTTCTACATGCAAGTATATATTTTTAATGTTGTCTGTCTCTGTACTGTTCCTGTAAGTTTGCTATTAAAATACATTAAACTAAAAAAAAAAAGTTCATTTATCCTTGTGGACGTGGAATGAATCCCTGAGAGATTTCTCCTTCCATAGCACTAGGCCTGGGAAGAACTCTAATATTTTTCTTCTTGTTCAAGTCCCCAAAAGACACACTCTTTAAAGAAGAGCTTGGAATGTCTTAGCCCCTGAATGACTCAGCCCTGGGGCAAAGCTGAAGAACAGTTTGGAATGAAGAAGAAGGTGTCTGCTCTGAGTTGGCTGCGGCGGGGCCATCTGTCTAACAGCAGAAGTAGGGCATTCAAACATGCTGGGTCCCTGTTCTAGGGTTTTGGTCAGTTCTTGATCAGAAGAGAAAATGAAGCCTATGAGTTAAAAGCTTGGAGGAGATGGAAATGACTTCAATGACCAAAATCAACAAAATTGCTTAATTAATCGAACCAAAATAAAAAGCATTAGATGAAAGAAAACAAACCCGGTCGACACTGCCCCTGTTTACTTGGCTGAGCGCTGGACCGAGAGGTATATTTAACCTCAGTATGCTGCAGGGTTGCATCTCGAAGCTCAACAGGAAGTATCTGGAGTCCCAGCTAAAGATATCTCTCTTTGCTCAGAAATTTACGAGCAGCTGTAAAAGTGGCGCTACAGTGGGCAGAGGGCGGGAACAGTCTTTCTTTCAAATGAGAGAGGCCGCCGAATTAAACACTCGAATATACCAAGTTCACGGCAGCAGAACACACCTGGCACACTAAAAATAGCCAAAGTGGAGGATTCTGTTGTTAAAATAATGCTGGACTGATAGGCCTCTTTTCCAAACCTAATGAGAAACACGTAGAAGGGTATGTGGTGGGCTCTGAGATTCTTTTTTAAAAATATTTATTTATTTATTTATTTATTTATTTATTTATTTATTTATTTATTTATTTATGTGTATGAATGTACTGTCTACATGGAGGTCTGTGCACCCGTGTCGTGCAATGCTGCGGAGGTCAGAAGAGGGTGTCGGATTCCCCTGGAACTGGAGTTCTCCTGGAATTGGAGTTTCAGACGGTTCTCAGCCTCCATGTGGGTGCTGGGGATTGAACCCAAGTCCTCTGCAAGAGCAGTCGGTGCTCTTAACCGCTAGGCTATCTCTCCAGCCCCTGGCTTGAGATTCTTAAAGGGTGTTAGAAACCTGGTCAAGGGGAAGGGATTCGATTCCTAGATTTGGCACTTTCCAAAAACAAGGTGCTTCCTTAAAACAAGGGCACCGAGGTGGCGGTAATCAATGTGTTGTTTCTTGATAACCGAGGCAGAGACTGTTGCACTGAAGCAGCCAACGCTGCATACCTGGCCTGCCGTCTGGCTGACATGCGGTCCTGCCGACAGGCAAACTTTTTCCATCCTGGTCAGGGACCGTTTATTTTTAAACATCCTTTTGTTGGCTTTCCTTATCACTGCCCGGCACCCTGTCCACTAATGTTGGGCTGGAATGGTTCCCATTTACTCCTATGGGCTCACGGGACAGAGCTGCTTGCTTCCAGATATGCACAAGGGCAAGGGTGTGTGACTGTATAGCCACAGAGGGGGCCCCCTCCTTACCCTTCCCAGCACAGTTTGTGGATCCAGGAGCATTTAACTCAAACTGTGCTGTGGAAGGCAATGCTTCATTTTTTTTGTCCCCAAGTGTCACGTTTGGGTGGGGATGAGACAGCTCAGCCCATACATGTGAGAACCTGAGTTTGATCCCCAGAACCCACATCCAAAAGCTGAACCTAGTGCTGAGCACCCATAATCCCAGTGCCGGGATGTGGGAATAGGTGGATCCTAGCCAACAGGCCTAATGGTTTAGCGTGAAGCCACTGAGAGACCCTGTCCCAAAAAACAAAACCCCCAAACAAAAAAAAATGACAGTGAACCATGCCTAAGAAGGAATGATACTTGAGGTTGTCCCCTGGCCCATGCAGGCACGCATACACATGTGCACACACGAACATGCACACACACATACACACATGCACAAAAATAAACGGTCAGTTTCCCTTTTGTGCATGGTGGCCTCAAAGGTTGTGGAGACAGAAGGGCCCAAGCAGGCAGCAGCAGTGTGTGGGGGAGGTGCTGTTGCTTTGGTACGGGGCATCCTAACAGAAAGGGGGAGAGGGCAGCATTTCCAGGCGTTCGGAGAGCACGGACCACGCACACAGCTGGCCCATGTTTTCTTTTGTGGACTGGCAACACCTCACGCAGGTGAAAGCAGTGTCCTCATGTGTTCTGGAACAGAGGGGGCGGCAGGAAATACACTTGTCTCCCATCTCAGCCGGGATCTCTACCATCTTTACTGGGTAGGCTCCTGTGTCTGTGTCTGCATTGAGCAACTCACAGCAGGGCTAAGCTTAGTTATCACCTTTGCCCACACTGGGACTATCCCTGCAGGCTGGTTATTCTCATAGCCGGATGGAGAAGCAGCTATTTTCTCCTAAGCAGGCTTCTGTAAAGATTGGGGCATGGATGTTTGGCAGAATACATGAGCTCTGGTGGGGTGGGGTGGGGGCATATGGTGGGGAACACGGGTCTAGATTTGATAATCTTGTACAAAATATATATTGTAAAAAATATATATGTAAAAAATAAATAAATAAAAAGGATTGGGGCTTGGGTGGCCCAGTGGTGAGAAGATAATTTATTTTCTTCCTTCCTTTTCTTCTCCTCATCTGCCTTACATGCTTCATTTAAATCAGGCAAAAACTTTTCCGTCCACCATGACACCTATGGTCAAAACAATACATATTGTCTCCAACTGGAATTAAGCATTAAAAAGTAAAATGATTTGCTGTGTTAGTTGATGGGATTATGAAGGTTTCCCATGCCCTTTCTGTACTAATATTGTTAAGTAGGCATTAAACGAAAGAGGGCTACAAGATGGTTCCCAGCACCTATAGCACGTGGCTCACAACCACCCATAACTCCAGCTTCTAGGGGTCTGATGCTCTCTTCTGGTCTCCTCAGGCACCTGTACTTATATGTACCTACCTGTACACAGACATGCCTCAAGTACACGAAAATAAAATAAATATTAAAAAAGAAGAAAGATTATATCTGGAATTTTAACATTTTATAACATGGCATCAATTACCCTGAATTTGGCTTTATTCTGCATGAAAGTACAAAGTTAAAAGTCCAAACCTTAGCTGAGGAACCATGGGCAGCTGATCACTGCTGGGTGAGGGAGAGTTGAACCCCTTTAAGGGAGCAATGCTAGATAGGCTGATGAGGCTCCATGGATCAACTCACACTGAGGGACATCTGAGAACACAAACTTGACTTGATATATAAGACAGAATGCATGAAATCCAGTGTGTGTGTGTGTGTGTGGGGCTACAGGGAGGGTGAAGATGGGGAGGGGTGGATACAAATATGATTAAGATGTATTGCAGGAAAGGCACAAAACCCAATAATATATGTATCTATATTGTATATTATTAAAAATGCCACACAGTCTAAAGTATTTCAATGACAGAATCATATTTTCAGCACCTAAAGTTTTTAAGAGTGGCCTCCTCCATTTCAAGAGAGTTTTGGAGAATGTAGGAAGAGGCGAAGGATGTGCACTACTTAACTGTTAATCAAGTCATAAGTTTTCTACTAAGAATTCCTTCAATGTTGTAGTACTTGAGATTTTCAAAGCACTACAACAGTCCACAGTTGGAAAGGCTGGCCTCCAGCCTGTGGTGGTATCTGGGAGGTGGTGGAACTTTTAGGAGGTGACTTACTGGAAGGAAGACAGTATTCAGGGACACGTCTTTGAAGGGAATGATAGGACCCTATGCCCTCCTTTTCCTCTTCATTTGCTTCCTGGACACTATGAAATGAGCAACTTCCTTGATCAAACACTCCTCCAGGATGTTCTGCAGGGTCCCATAGACCAAAAGGCAACAGGTCAACTGACCACGGACTGAAACTCTGAACAGTGAGCCGGATTGATCTTGGACATTTGCTGTAGTAGCAGGGAACTGGCTAATACAGAAGTTTACAATCTTTTCAGTCAGTGAAGTATTTCCTGAGCATCTATTATGTGCTGAACATTGGACAAGGAGTTATTATCTGTTTCTCTTCAGTTCACCTTTCCCCCAAATTCTCTTCCCGCCAAGTCCCGTGGTTGTTGTGTAAGGCATCAGGCAGGCAGCATCCTTCACGTCTGACATTTAAAGTTCTAGATACCAAGGCAGTGTCAGTGATGGGGATTTCTAATAACATGTGGCTCTTCTACTAAATAAATGGCTATAAACTATCATAAAGTTTGCCTTACCTATGACACCTATTCCACACACCCCGTTGTTTCTTCAGGGGGTAAACAGATTATCTGCTGAGATCCTTCCAATTTCTTCTTTCCCAGACAACTTCAAGTTCACCATTTCCTCTAGGTTGATTAAAAAAAAAAAAACCTCTCACTCTGTTTGACGAGGAGGTAGATGACAGAGAGGTGAGGTAAAGGCGACAGCTGCTGGGCACCCAGCAGGCAAACGGCAGAAGGGAGGAAAGGCCAGCCCTGGTTCTCTGACTGCGGGCCCAACAACCACAGTTGTATAGAGTGACCAACCGTTGTCAGACAGAAGTGTGAGGTGGAGCGGGTGACCCTTCATATTGGATGAAAAATCAGGGATCAGGATATGTGCTCCTTCCAACTTTCCCCAGACAGCTCGTGACCATCACAATTGTCCACTTCATCATCACACCTAATTGGTCAACCAATCTATTCCCCTTTGTCTCCCCAGGAAACAGAACAAACAAGACATTCACGTTACAATAACTTTCTAGCCTAAAAACTTCATACTGGGTCAACACTTAAATCCCTTTGGTGATGCCAAGGGGCATGTTAAGAGAGCACAGTTGGTTTTTTAAAAAGAAACATGGTTTACTTACACAAACTGATCAGATTTGAGAGATCGTTAATGCCCTTGAAGTGGTTTTTGTGGGTGTGAAACAAATGGTGAGAATTTGAATTGTTCCCTTATTATAGTATTGAAATTAAGTCTATTTAATGTATCACATCATGTTCATGCCCTTTTTTTTTGTATTGTATCTATTGATAAACATTGTGAAGAAAAAAATAAAGAGAGAGCACTGTTGGGGCTGGAGAGATGGCTTAGCAGTTAAGAGCGCTGACAGCTCTTGCAGAGGACCCGGGTTCGATCCCCAGCACCCACATGGTGGCTGACAACCGTCTTTAACTCCAGTTCCAGGGGAATCCGACACCCTCTTCTGACCTCCAAGGCATTGCATGACACAGGTGCACAAACCTACATGCAGACAGTACATTCATACACATACAAAAATAAATAAAATAAAAAAAAAAGAGAGCACAGTTGCCTATGTCAATGTCCATCATAAGTGGTGAGAGCCCCACACTGAGTTTCTCCAACAGCACACCATGAATTGGACTTAAGCTGTTTGTAGTTCTGTTCTTAACATATCTTAAGTTAAAGAAGTTCCACAAGCTTATGAAACCAACTATGTAAATGAGTGACACTTTTTTCCCCTTCTTGAATTTACCTCTTTCATTCTCCAGGATGGTCCTCCTGATTTTATTTTACCAGAATTTGGTGAACATGTCCATATTTGTACTAATATTTGGTGGTTAAAGAATTCGCTAAGCTCCTCTTAGTCTTTATATTTTTAAGACAGGAAAATACAAATTTCAGAGAGAGAGAGAGAGAGAGAGAGAGAGAGAGAGAGAAGAGAGAGAGAGGAGAGAGAATAGCCATGGATTTGTATGTAAATGAATGCAAATTGTGTGCATACCATGCAGTTCTCTGCAATAAAGGATTAGAGCAACTCTTGAAGGAAGTCATCACTCCACAAAGGTTGAGAGCTACCACCTTTTATCTCTTCGCTCTTTCTTTAGTTCTGGTTAGTTGTTTCTTGAGAAGCAATAGTCAGGGTGGCATCTACCAGCCCAAATGAGGATATATCAAAGTTCCAAAAGAGATTATTTTCTTTGTAATCCTTCAGCAGCTGATGCCTGTTATTTGGTGGATTTGGAGTTGCATCAGCTGCCACTGGATCCGCGCCTTTGGGGACTGGTATATAATGATTCTTGTGTCCATTTTCTGAGTGGAATATCATTATCCCATTAGTACAACCTAATTTGGATTGTTTTCCCTAGATGTGCTGTCTTGTATTTTTCCACTGAGTTTCATCTGCCACCTGTCTATTTCTCAGCAGCCGTCCTGTCAGATCTTCTGGAATTTACATAATGCGGATTTGGCTTTATATTTTGACATGGTCTTCTGCGAAGCTGAGATGTTCTTGTTACTCTCCTCCCCAAACAATGTTTAAATAAGGAACTTCCCATATGGTGGAAACAGCTATGGTCCGAACACATTGCGCTCCTGTGTCCGCAGACTGGGCAGAGGGGGATGCCTGGCAGAGACCACAGTGCCCAGGACCTCGTGTGTCCAGACAGGAACAGATAACCAGTTATTGCCAGAGATGTAAGCAAAAATAAAAGGCCAGTGCAGAGCGGTGCGTGTAAGGGTGTACGCCGGTGCACATATGTGCTCCGTCATCTTTGGCCCCCTGTTTGCTAATGAGACACAGTGAACTCTGTGAACCAACCACAGGCAGAAGCCAGGAGGAAACCAGGTCGAATCCCTCCAACACCACGTGAGGTAAATCTGCCTGCCTGCCCACTGGGCGCACCACATGGACTGTCAGGTGAGTGGGAAGTAAACGCACAGTTCTCCACTGAAATGAAGGGCTACTATGACTACAGACAGCAAGCACACTGGCCACCACTTCGAATATTTTGCTTCACAGAGAGTTCCTGTTTTCTAAATCTTTAGTTCAGATAGGTCTATGCCATTTTTTTGTCCAGAAAAAAAGGTTCTCTTGTAAAAACTTGTATTTTGAAAAAAAAAAAAAATCTTTTATTTTGGTTGAAAGTTGTAAGTACCTCTTTTTTTTTATTAATTTTATTTATTTCTGTATGTGTATGAATGTACTGCCTGCATGCAAGTTTGTGCACCCGTGTCGTGCAATGCCGCGGAGGTCAGAAGTTCAGAAGAGGGTGTCGGATTCCCCTGGAACTGGAGTTCTCCTGGAATCGGAGTTTCAGATGGTTCTCAGCCGCCATGTGGGTGCTGGGGATCGAACCCGGGTCCTCTGCAAGAGCGGTCGGCGCTCTTAACTGCTAGGCCATCTCTCCAGCCCGTAAGTACCTCTTTATGAACAGAAATCTAGACGGCAACGCCAGCCAGCTCCTGCAGCGGTTCTCACACTACAGTGGTTAGGGAATAGAGCAGTACCAGTGAGGAGTCCCCATGTCACTCTTGGTACCATGACGATGTCACTTTGCTAGGCAGAGGTCCGTTTTTCTGCTATGTGAAACGGTCTTGACCAATATATGGGGTCTGGGTAGACAGAAATTGGGTTCCGAGAACTACTTTGGTTCTGTGGGACCCACAAGAATGCCGTATATTCCCTCTCCAACCACAACCTGCCTCCTTTTCTCCTCGGTGACAATGTAAGACAAGACAGTTTAAATTCACTTACTTTTATCAGCCTTGACAGAAAGTATACTTCATTCTACTACTGGAAGGGGGCTATGGGAGCATGGAGTCTGGTAAAGCTGCTTTGGTAAGAACCTGGTGTTTAGGAAGAGTGGTCCTTATCTCTTAAATCTTGACCCCTGGGGGATTCACTAAAGGAATTCCATGTCTGAGCAAAACCACATACTGTATCAAAAAGGACTGGGGAATGCTCCAAGTGGGCAAAGGAGCCTTGGGCCTTCAAGGACTCTATAGGAGCCGGAAGCAGGTGGGCAGGCCTTCCTACTTCTTGTGTGCGCCTTTCTCCCAAAGGAGGTGATGCCCATCTCCTATGTAGAGAGACTCTGGGATGATGAGTCCAATTAGTAGCAGTTGAGGTAAGTTAAAACACTGTCTCCCAAGGCTAGATCTCAGGGTCACAAAGCAGATATTGCTTGGATCAAGTATGTTCTCATGATACTTTTGTTTTGTGCTCCACAGGAGAGAGCCAGCTATATGACAGTGACACTCTAGCTGACGAGAATACGCCTTTTCTAGGGTGTCTATCTTGACTGTGGTATCTTACAGGAGATTACAAGACTTAATGGTATAATCACAGGAAAACTGTGAGGTACAAGCCATACTTACCAATCAACAAGATGTGGTGATTTCAAAGACCTTCCCTATCAAGGCTCCTTTTCTGTTGTGGGGTTTGAAAGACATCGTGCAAAATATTTTCCTTACCTTTATCTATGAGTAAAGTAAATAACGGCACCAGGGAAAAAGTCTTTAGAAATTTCTGGCTAAGATGAGTTAGGGCAGATGCTCTTAGGAGTCTAACAGTCACAGTGAGAGAAGGAAAGGAGAAGTCCCCATGTTAGCTTTTCGCTTACAATTTTTCATTAAAAGGACTATTCTGTGTGTGGTGCTAGTAACGAGCACCTCCACGGCTCCTAGGGGGGCAGCAGGAAAAAGAGACTGGTTGTGGCTGGGTTGAAGCAGGACAGAATCAGATACTGATGTCAGGGGACAAGGCAGCCACTTGGTTGGAAAACCACTCTTTGTTCCTAAAAATAAATCTGACCTTGTTTTGGGGGAAACTTCCCTGGAATGAAGCCATCCAACTGCTGGCCTCTTCGTAGAAGTAGCTCAGTCTTCCTCAGTCCAAAGGGGGGCTCCACAGACCCTCCCGATCAGGTGGTCTCTGGTAATAAGAGTAGATAGGTAACACAGAGGCAGATTCTCTTGACGGGATATGGGTGGTGTATATATTTGTAAGGCAAAATAGGCCCCAAGGAAAGAGTGGACAGGTCTAGGGCAAGGAAGGGGGTGCTGGAGGTGGGGAGAGAAGGCCAGGCTGGAAAAACCACCTGGCTGTGGTGAGGACACCTCCTACCAAGGCCCTCTGTATAGTAACTTCTCAGTGATGTGACCGATAGGAAGAAGAACTGAAATGGAGGAAAGGGTTATTTTGGCTCATGGATTGAGAAGGGATATAGTCCATCGTCATGGAGAAGGCATGGTGTAGAAAGTAAAAAGTGGCTGGTCACAGTGTGTCTGATTTCAGGAAGCAGAGAACAGACAGGAAGTGGCACTGGGCTATAAAACCTTCAGGCCTGCACCCAGTGACCTACTGCCTCTAAAGGTTCCATAGCCTTCCCAAACAGTGCCACCAGCTGGATACCAAGTGTTCAACCACATGAGCCAACAGAGACAGTTCTAAACACCTCCCACGAGGTGTCCACACCACACTCTCCTTCTAGCAAGTTTTCTACAGCACAGTGAATCTTTCCTAACTTTCTCCATTGGGTTCCTTCACCACAAGTTGCAGCCATTATTTATAAAATAGGATGCTACATGCCTAAGAAATACAGGGGTCAGAGCCCTTCTGTTTTGGAGACAGAGAGTATGGGGCAGTCCTGTACAGACCGATGACAAATTAGCATCAGCCCAATAGTCAAAGCTATCACTCAGTGCTCTTCTAGGTCTGAGCCTTGTGTTATGGGCTGATGGTCCTGAACATAAAGAGTTTTTACAATACCCCCTTTTTTGTTTTGTCATTTGTTTTGAAAAAGGGTCCATGTACCCTATAGTGTGGCCTTGAACTCTCTAAGTAGGGATGATGATTATCTTGAGTTCCTGATCTTCTTGCCTCTATTTTCCAAGTGCTGGGATTACAGGCACACCCACCACATCTAGATCTCCAAAGTGGCCCTTTAGAATATTAATCAGTTTAGTTAAAAAAATTTTTTTTTATTATTATTTATTTCTGTATGTGTATGAATGCACTGTCTGCATGCAAGTCTGTGCACCCGTGTCGTCCAATGCCGCGGAGGTCAGAAGAGGGTCTTGGATTCCCCTGGAGCTGGAGTTCTCCTGGAATTGGAGTTTCAGACGGCTCTCACCGCCATGTGGGTGCTGGGGATCGAACCCGGGTCCTCTGCAAGAGCGGTCGGCGCTCCTAACCACTAGGCCATCTCTCCAGCCCCTAGTTTTATATTTTATGTGTGTGCAGGAGGTGTGGGGGCTACACATGGTACATGTGTGAAGGTCAGATGACAACTCCCTTGAGGACTTGGTTTTCTTTCCCACCATGTAGGTCCCAGGGAGTGAACTCAGGTCATCGGGCTTCATGCACCCCAAACTTCCCCCAGGAGCAAACACTAGGAAGAAAATTCAGTAGGACCTAAATCATTCTTTTCCTTATAAAGGGTTGGGACTATAGGATGTAAAATGATGGACAAAAAGACTCATTATACTCGACTTCTGAGTCTAGCTGTTGGAAATAATGTTCTAGCTGAGAAAACAGGTATAAAAGATTTCTCAGGAACCTGTAGTTGATGGAACTACAAATGTTCCTGCCTAGGCCAGGGTTTCTTATTCAGGTGACCAGGAGAGACTGTTTCTACAATCAGCTGTGGGTGTCTAAAGTTAGACCATGGAGGCTTGTGTCTCTGGAGGGGGGATTGAACATTAACAACTGAAGCCAAATCACCAGACGATTCTTACATACATGGAGCCTTAGGAACCAATGCTGTCTTTTGTTTGGTTATGCGGTTATTTTTTCTTTTTGAGATGGTCTTACTCCATAGCCCGAGATGACCTTGAACTTTTGATAGTGTCTCTTTCTCAGCCTTCCAAGTGCTGGGATTATAGGCATGATCTATTGCTAAGTCTTGAAAGATTCCTGTCTTCTCTCTCTTTTAAAACAAGCGGGGGGAGGGGCGGATAATGAGAAACCAACATATTCTGCAGGAATAGACCTGCTCACCTACTTCACAGACAATCTTATGAAGTTATCTTAACATTAATAACTAACTCTCCATCAACTTATACAACAGCAAGAGTTTGTAAAAGGATGAATGGTCCAAAATGGAAGGCGTCAGTGAATTCCCCATCACTGAAGTGGTTCAGGCCGGGGCTAGAAAACCACTTATCAGAAATACTGCAGAGAGAACTCAAGTATCAGTGAAGGGTCTCAACTCTGAAATAATGTACTATATTTCCTCTACATCTATGATAACACTATAACAAAATCAGCCTCAATATGTCAAGAACTGCATGTTTTAGAAGTCTCCACATCGATTCAGAAATGTTACTGGTAGTTTCTAAAAGAAGGGTATGAAAGCCAGTCTATAAAACAGGAAACCCAGAAGCTGAAGACAGAGAAATCAATGGACTTGGACATTCTTAAAGCTTGAATTCTAGCCCTGAAACTGATTAGCTGACCATGAGCACAAGCAGACAAAAGAAAAAGAAGGCCAGGTCTGGTGACTGAAGCCTGTAATGTCAGCAGTCAGGAGACAGAAGGTGAACTTGAGGCCAGCCTGGGCTACATAGTGAGACTTCATCTCCAACAACGACAACGGCAGCAGCGAGAGCAACAACAGCCACCATCAGGGGAGAAACAAAACAAACACAAAGCTAGGTTCCCCCTGCCTTCACCACCCGAGCGTCCTGACTGGTGCTGGGTGCATGGAAATGACTCACAAGCATGGCGTTAATCAGAGTGTGGTCTTTAAACTTTCTCCGTGTTTCGAGTTCCTTGACAGCAAAAGAAGGCTCTCATCATTGTCCAGGAAGCACAGTTCTCAGGAGGAAAAATGCCCGTGTCGTCTGCACCTGTTTTCCATTACCCCAGCACTTCCTCTTTACTTGTCGAGGCTGTCATAGGCACGGACCATCACTACTACTAAAAAGAATCCACAGATGCTGGGGAACCATGTCACCAAAAGGCTCAGGCTTCCTGGGAACAGAAGATGGGCCACAACAGAAGAAAACGTCCAAAAGGTCCTGCACGTCCTCCATGAATTCAGCTAACATTCAGATAAACAGGATAAATGGCTTCACACGGATCTACTGACCTCAGCACAGCTGCCCACTCCCCTGAGTCACGTTCACAGTGTGTAGACTGTACACAAGCAGCCCTGATAGCTTTGGACCTTGGAATTGAACTTGGTACAGAGACGACTGAGAAGAGAAATGATCAATATGATAAGAAATCACATGACAGGGGCTGGAGAGATGGCTCAGCGGTTAAGAGCACCGACTGCTCTTGTAGAGGACCTGGGTTTGATCCCCAGCACCCACATGGTGGCTAAGAACCGTCTTTAACTCCAGTTCCAGGGGAATCTGACACCCTCTTCTGACCTCGGTGGCACTGCACAACATGGGTGCACCAACCTACATGCAGGCAGTACATTCATACACATAAAAAACAATAAAAAAAATTTAAAAAAAGAAATCACATGACAGAACCCTGTGACATCCCAATATGGGCTGTTTCTATTGGGCATTTTATTCCTCAAATAGTTTTTAAGTTTGAGAATCTAAAACGAATGGCTAGAACCTGAAACAAGCTTCACCTGGCTCTCCTTCGCAGCAAGTCAGGTGACCTTCCCTTTCATGAAAAAGGACCATCTTAGAGAAGTATCCGCATCACAAAATGGCCTGGCACCAGTACTTGGCACAGCTCCTGTCCAAATGCTGCTCTTTGGAGATGAGATCTGTTTTACTATTCCTTAGATTCCAGAGGTAGAAATAACTAGACTGCTCCCTGTCTGACTGGCTGATCCATACAAGTCATCCCCGACAGCTGTGCACTGGGCAAGTATATATATTTAATTGGGTGATGACGCGTTGCCATCTCTCTGGCTGGTCTGGACACATGAAGGCAAGGACCATATCTATTTTGTTCATTGATTTATCTCTAGTGCCATGCGCCATGGCTGGAACATAGAAAGTGTTTGTCCTTGGAGGGTGGAGAATGTTGTGCCCTTGCCTCTGGTCACAGGCCCTGCACCAGGGCTACTCAGGTAAAAGCAAATAATCAATCTGCATTTATGCTCAACTTATCCTTTCATCTGACTCATAATTTATCAGCCCAGTGTGTCAGGTGTGAATCAAGTCTCGAGGATGCTGTTGTCAACAGCTGGATGAGGCTCCCACTGTCAGAGTGAGCATTTCCAGAGGTTGGAGGACAAGAGGAGGTGCCCACGTGAAGGGCTAGGGTGAGAGCATCCCAGGCTGAGGCAGCAGCTGGCACAAAGGTGGAGCAAAGCCGACTCTGCCCAGGAGCCACCGGAAAGCCTCTGCAGCCCCAGGCAGGGCAGGAAGGAAGAGGAGGACTCAGCAGGAGAGGAGTCTGAGGACATCAGGCCTTCAAGGTAAAAAGTGGGCGTTTAATCTAAGTGTGATGGAGGTCTCTGGGAGGTGTGAAGGGAGGTTGTCTCAGGTCTCATCTGTGCTGTGGAGGGTAGCTGTCCTGAGAACAGGTTGATGGATGACAGTTGGAGCATCAGCAACAACAGCCACCATCAGTGGAGAAACAAAACAAACAGCTAAACTCTCCTTGGCTGTAGGTCCAAGCAAATGGTTATGATGGCCTGGACACCGAATGAATGAATGAATGAACGAATGAACGAATGAGTGATCAGACAACAGAAATAACCAGGCTGCATTCCATGGCCTACTTTTAAGAGTGATTGCATTGAAAGGACCCTATATTTTAGTTTCAAAGAAAGAGAGTGGGAAGAATAATTTGTGAGTTATGAAAAGAATTTAAATTCTGTGTTGCTCCATTAACAATCAAGACAAGACAAGTCTTAGTAAGAGAAGAAGACGAAGGAAAAAAAAAGCCAGGGAGGGGAAAATGACAGGAGGAGAACCATGTTTGAGAACTAACTGAAGATTTATGATAGTCATTTTTAAACCTTAGACATGAATTATTCTGAGTCAAGATGACTGAATTTACTAGACGAAGTCGTTGTAGGATGGAGGGCATAGCTGTGTGATATTATACCGAATCTCCATGATGCGAAATTAGTGGGAATTAAACTGTTTGTAACTTCCTTTCAAGGCAAGAGAAATAAACACGTGTAAATGTTAATGAGGCCGATGACCTGTCTTTTGGTGCAATCTGATAGTAGTCCCCAGACCTGCAGTGAGCTACATGGGCCTGAGAATAAGAAGGGCGGTCCCAGGACCAGAATGAGGGATGGTACCAGGGTTCTTAGCTCCTGGTGGTCGCATGGCTGTGATTTTCTGGGTTTACGCATTCCCTTTTCAGCCCTCAGAACTCTTAATCCTATTCTCAGTGCCCTAGGTAAACTGGGATATATTTCCTCCTCCTAGACTGCCGTTACTCACACAATAAACAGGTAATAAACATTTTACTGCCCTGAGCAACCTCCTGCTGGGCAGGCAGGCTGGAGAGAAAGGCTATGGCAGGGTGACCCCCTACAGGACAAACTGCTGCGACAAAGGATGCTAGTAACCCTTTGACAGAGCTCACCTCTGTGGTTCCAGGAGAGTGACCCAGAGCAGCCAGCGCGCATTAGCTGGTCCCGCGCTCTGGAGTCCTCTCTGCTGGAGGCTGGGAAGGAAGATTTGATTTCACCAAAAGGTAATTTAGTTGCCATTTCAAAGCCCTGTCTGGATAAATTAAGGATGAGGAATGGAACTGGAGTTTACAATCTCCCAGTTTAAACCACGAGCAGGGAGTCAGGAAGGCAGGGAGAAGGGGTGGTTAGTGGCCAGTGAAGTGCTTCTGGACAGAGTGGTTCCCTTTATTTCCAGTGTGCAGCTTGCCTTCTCACACACCTTTGTTTCCTGATTGTTCTTTCTATCCTCCCTACATATCAGATCAGGTGGTTGTTACTGTCCACTGCTTGTGCGGACACCGTGGCCATCCCATTTTTCGCAGCTCTTCTTTCTCTCCGTCCCTCTCGTCCCTTCTTTTTCTTTGCTGAGGATTGAACACAGGCTTCCTGCATGTACGCCAGTATTCAACCACTGAGCACATCTCCATTCCAACATCCTGTTTTTTAAAATGCTTTATTTATTTATTTATTTATTTAGCACTGTGCAGGTCAGAGGACAACTTTCAGAGTCAGTTTTTACCTTCTATCATGTGAGTTCTGGGATAAAACTGTTTATCCAGCTTGGCAACAAATGCCGTTCTAAGCTGAGCCATCCTGGCTGCCCCTAACACTATTTTTCTACCACTCTTGGGGTTCTTTCAGAGGCCTGCTACCAGGCTGGGGAGATTAGCTCAGTGGATAAAGTGCTTGGCACACAAGTATGAGATCGGAGTTCAGATCCCCAGAATTTAAAACAGTCAGAGATGGTAGTGGGCGTCAGTAATCCTAGCTCATTGGTGGCGGGATGGGAAGAAGAGACAGAATACTTCTGGCTAGCTTGTGGTTTGCAGTGTTGAACAAGAGACCCTGCCTCAAAACAAGGTGGAGGGTGAGCACTGACAACCAGAGTTGTCATTTGAGACACACACATACACTATACACATATACATACACACATACACAATATGCACATATACAATACTTACAGCAGACATACACAATAGACACACACATACACGATATACACATACACAATACACACAGATACAATACACACAGACAGACAGACACATGCATAGACATACATGCTCTTTTTTAAAAAACCTGTTACCTTCAGCTTAGTTAAGGCATTTTGTGATTCCAAGCGCTTGGGAGATTTTTCAGTCTTCTTCCCCGCGGAAGGGGCAACTTGCAGCTCTGAGCAGATGTGGCACCTTCCCCATTCTGGGGAGGGAGTCAGAGCTAATGCAATGCCATGAGCTCCGCTTCTACTGCTGCCATGTAACTTATTTATGGGAAATAAAAATCTTGCTTACATAAATATTTCCCACCAAACAGCATGCCACATCTGGATTACGAACCCAAGACAAATGATAAACGCATACACATAGACAATCTTCCAATTTGGGTAGGCTGAAAAAAATGGTTATTTTATAAATCAACAGTTCTATAATGTCAATTGCATTTAATTATGGTATACAGCTCTAACTTTAATTTTAGAATATTAATTTCTGCTGTAGAAGGGTCAGGACTGCTCAGCAGGTGCTGAAACAGTGCCCTGTGTAGAGGTGGCTTCCCTTGGATACCCAACTGGGTATACCCGAAGTGTTTACTATCTAGACACAGCCCGATGTACTTCCCATATGCTATTTCTGCTTTTGACTATTTTCTGATTTAACCCTGGAAAGGTTAAAGGGATGACTGCAGAATAAGGTGACACCTGATTAGAAAGCATCCTGAAGAGATCGGTGGAGAATAACAAAATCACAGGGCCAGAGCGAGGCTTCTGACCATTTGTTAGAGGGGCTCAGGTAGACTGAGGCTGTCCCTCCACTGTCTCTGGACACCTCCTACAGAGACAGCTAGAAATACACTCAGAGAAGCCACCTGCAAAGTAAAAGACTTTAACCCTAAACAAAAGGCACAAAACAGCAAAGCATGGGCCCAGAGAGCAGGAAGAGGGCAGAGACCACGGGGAGGGAGCAGTCAGGCAAGGACTTTGTGGAAAGGGGACAGCATCCGGGATGGCTTAAAGACAACACAGCATGGAGAGGGCAGGGACAGTCCTCCGTTCACGGTGTTAGGCTTTCAGTGGGAACTGGACTCAGTTTAGAGTCATCTGAGAAGAAAGCCTGGATTGAGGAACTTCCTAGATCCTGGCCTGTGGGCATGTCTGTGAGGGCTTGCCTTGACTGTTGGTCAGCGTGGGGGTCCAGCCCACTGTGGTGGGCATGTCTGTGAGGGCTTGCCTTGACTGTTGGTCAGCATGTCTGTGAGGGCTTGCCTTGACTGTTGGTCGGCATGTCTGTGAGGGCTTGCCTTGACTGTTGGTCAGCATGTCTGTGAGGGCTTGCCTTGACTGTTGGTCGGCATGTCTGTGAGGGCTTGCCTTGACTGTTGGTCAGCATGTCTGTGAGGGCTTGCCTTGACTGTTGGTGGGCATGTCTGTGAGGGCTTGCCTTGACTGTTGGTTGGTGTGTGGGTCCAGCCCACTGTGTTGGACAAATCTGTGAGGGCTTGCCTTGACTGTTGGTCGGCGCCGGGGTCCAGCCCACTGTGGTGGGCATGTCTGTGAGGGCTTGCCTTGACTGTTGGTCGGCGTTGGGGTCCAGCCCACTGTGTTGGACATATCTGTGAGGGCTTGCCTTGACTGTTGGTCGGTGTGTGGGTCCAGCCTACTGTGTTGGACATATCTGTGAGGGATTGCCTTGACTGTTGGTTGGCGTGGGGGTCCAGCCCACTGTGTTGGACATGTCTGTGAGGGATTGCCTTGACTGTTGGTCGGCGTGAGGGTCCAGCCCACTGTGGTGGACATGTCTGTGAGGGATTGCCTTGACTGTTGGTCGGTGTGGGGGTCCAGCCCACTGTGGTGGGCATGTCTGTGAGGGATTGCCTTGACTATTGGTCAGCGTGGGGGTCCAGCCCACTGTGTTGGACATGTCTGTGAGGGCTTGCCTTGACTGTTGGTCGGCGTGGGGGTCCAGCCCACTGTGGTGGGCATGTCTGTGAGGGCTTGCCTTGACTGTTGGTCGGTGTGTGGGTCCAACCCACTGTGGTGGGCATATCTGTGAGGGCTTGCCTTGACTGTTGGTCGGCGTGGGGGTCCAGCCCACTGTGTTGGACATATCTGTGAGGGATTGCCTTGACTGTTGGTCAGCGTGGGGGTCCAGCCCACTGTGCTGGACATATCTGTGAGGGATTGCCTTGACTGTTGGTCGGCGTGGGGGTCCAGCCCACTGTGGTGGGCATGTCTGTGAGGGCTTGCCTTGACTGTTGGTCAGCGTCGGGGTCCAGCCCACTGTGGTGGGCATGTCTGTGAGGGCTTGCCTTGACTGTTGGTCGGCATGGGGGTCCAGCCCACTGTGGTGGTACCCTCTCTCAGCAGGTGGTCCCGAGCGGCAGCGAGCAAGCAGCATCTTTCATGGCCTCTGCTGTACTTCTGGGCTGTGAAGTGACTTCTGTGGCTTCGGTTCCTGCTTTGAGTTCCCCCAATGATGGACTGCGATCTGGAATTGTTTGCGCAATAAACCCTTTCCTTCTCTAAGTCGCTTTGGTCAGGGTATTTGTTACAGTGCCTGAAGCAAAATAACAGTCTTTGACTAACTGTGGTTCTGTGTTTGCACAATGAAAAATGACAAAGAAGACGACGCAGGACCTAGAGGCCAACAGCAACGAACAAGGGAAAGGGCTAACGGGCCAGTGTCACATGGGAAGAGCGTCTCTCAACTCTGTGGGTGCACAGGGCAGATGACGATGACAAAATATTTTGTCCCCCACCAACTGGGGACAAAATGTCTGAATACTTGGAGCCTACGGGGAACATTCTCATTGAATCCACCACAGTGGACTTCCAGGCCTGGCACCCTCAGGCTCCTGTCCTCAGCTGACACCTCGTCTTTCCTCTATCCCGGCCACTCTCTTTAACCATGAAGACTTTTCTGGGGCTCCCAAAGAAGCCCGCTTTGTTCCTTTGTGCCAGCCACCCCCTCAGGTTGGGACTCTCTTGCCTGGCCCTTCACTTGGCTGGCCCCTCTTTTCAATCTCATCTTAGTCCTGAGTGTCACCTCTGCAGGCTTTATCTGGCTCCAAGACTAGGAACCTCATCTAAGCTTTTGATGACGGTATCATCCAGCCTTGAAGAGGTAACCGACACATCAGGTGATGTAATAAGTACCAGTCCCGTGGACATATAAATTGGCTTCAAAAGCAGACTATTGCTTGTTAGTGCAGCAGGCAAGAAAAGGGAAGCATCGTGGGGAACTGGGGAGAGAACTTGGTGAGGTGTTTGCCACACAAACCTGAGAATCAGAGTTTGGCCCCTAGGAACCATATAAAAAGTCAGGTGTGGTAGCACATGTTTGTACGCCCAGACGGGGAGTCACTGAACCTGCTAGACAGCCAGTCCAGCTGGATGCTTGTACACCCAGAGACGGGGCGTCACTAGAACTTGCTAGACAGCCAATCCAGCTGGATGGGTGAGCTCAACATTCCTCTCAAAAAAATAAGGTTGACAGCTTCTGATAAATGACCCTGAGGTCAAGCTCTGGCCTCCATACACACAGGCACACATGCATATGCAACTGCAGACACACATATGCATGTACACACACACACACACACACACACACACGCATACTGCCCTGGGCTGGATAATGTTTGGGGGCAGACAGAGCCATTTGCAGGACTATCTGCCTCTGACGTGAGCCCTTTGCTGCCTGCATCGAGGTCTATCTAAGGAGTCAGGCAGAACATTAGGGGTGGTTCCCTGACCCAGAGCCAAGTACACTCATTCCTCTGAGGGCAGCTGGAGTAGGTAAAGAGAAGGGGGTTTGAAGCTCTGTCGCCTCAGCAGAAAACCACTGAGCTGCTCTACTGGTCAGGACAAAGTGAGGTTTCGATTTCCCTTCTTCTTTATAAAGAATCACAAGAGGCTGGGCTGTGCCCTTGCTTGTCTGAAAGCCACCCCTAGCCTGCTCTGAGAACATTTATAAGGCCCTTGTGGTTGTAGGTTCTGCAGAAAGGCTGTGAGCTGTCCTGAACTTGCCTGAACGTACTCTACTTTGATTCAGAATGAAACTGCAGGATTCCTGAAGGCCTTGCAGATGGCGGCTTATTGAGGCTCCAGCCAGTTACCTAATGGTCTTTCCACAAGGTCAATGTCTTCTATTTTATTTTTACTCCTAATTTCTGTAAGGAGCTGAGGGACAGTCTTTGAGGGGTCAGTCAACTGTTGACTGACTTACAGACCTCCCAGAACACATGATTTTATTAGGGCTTAGTTGTATTCATTGTTCTTCAGTTGAAAATTCCAAAATGTTATCATTACATGCTTGATAGAAATGGAAAATAATTTCTGTACATTTTGAGCTTTTGTTAAAAAATTAATCTATTGCTGGGTGTGGTGGCACATGCCTTTAATCCTAGCACTTGGGAGGCAGAGGCAGGCCAATCTTTGTGAGTTCAAGGCCAGCCTGGACTACAGAGTAAGTTCCAGGACAGCTGGGGTTACAGGGAGACCCTGTCTTGAAAAGACCAAAAAGAAAAAAAAAATCTATAATTCCTTTCCTGTGTGACCTAGTGGTCACAATTTTAATTGTGTTTTTAAAGTAGTAATCTTGCTTTAAAAAAAAAAGCATTTAAGATAATTTCTAAAATGTTTCCAAGAAACTCAATAAACTATTCTTTTAAAATCTAGAAACACAAGTTAATATTTACTGCCTGTTGAAAGAAATAAATCATAGACGATGTCTGTACCCTGGGACTTGCTGGCATTACATGTAACTGTTGGCGATGATGACAGCCTGGAACATGGAAGAGATTCTTTATAAATCAGAGACGGGAGGAAGGGTAAGGGGCTGTCGCTTTGGTGATTTCATTTGCAGCCACAGCTGGCCAGATTGCTTATTGGAAAATAAAAGTCATGGTAAATTGAGCTTGACAATAACCAGACTTGACTACGTAGACCCTTCTCCACTACAGCAGTTAGAGTGAGTGGAGGAGGGGAGGTGACAAGGGAGGACTTTCCCAGCCCTGTCATAGATCCGTCTTCCTTATCTTGTAGGGCACAAGCCATATGCTGCTCCTGTCGGTGCTGCTTTCTGTCAGCTTCTCTCTCTGTATCTTCTTAGTGTCTCTCAACTGGGTTGAGTGTAGCCATTTTGTGTTTTCTGCTCCTCAAGAGGGAACAAAATCCGAGCCATGCTTTCCAACACAATAACCATTTAATTTTAAAGATGAAAAATTCAGGGATGGGAGGCTTGGCTCGGTGGTTAAGAATGCATACTGCTCTTGCAGAGGACCTAAGTTTGGTTCCCAGCACCCACATTGGGCAGCTCATGACCACCTGTAACTCCAGCTACAGATGAGCCAGCAACTCTGGCCTCCTCAGGCCCCAGGACTCACACGTACATAGTCACATACAGACACACATATGATTTAAAAAAATCATTAAAAAATTCAGGCACACAGCCAGACTCCAAGTGCTCACACACATGCAGCTAACAACTACTCTATTCTGTTATGCAGACATAAAGCAACTCTCACATTCCAGAAAGTCATATCAAACAGCTGCAATTCAGAAAGCTGAATTGGTACCAAGAAGTCCACAGATTCTGAATTGTGGTAAGGAAGATAACTGGGTTTATGAGACTCCACGGATTCTCTAGTGTCCTGAATCTTCCCAGACAGCAGGAAACACAAATGTTGTGACTCCGGATATGGTTCAAACACTGTGATGCCACAGACAGACGTTGAACGAACTTACACGTCCCCACAGAAGCACAGGAAGAGCTGTGCATGTTCTGTCCAACAACAAAAGTCGCGAGGCACTTCATCTTGTATTAGCCCCTTCTATTGCTCTCCTTAGTAAACCTGCTTCCTGTCATCTGTAGGTGACTATGCAGGTATCATGTGCTTCTGAAGACAAAGAATTACAGAGGCTCTGATAATTCCCCTCTGCTTAGAGGACAGTCACCAAGGTCATTGCTTTATCCTTGTTAGCATCCCCAGCCTCCCAGTTAGCCAGGTCTACAAACTCCACATCCAAAATGTATCACTCTCTGGATGTTCTTGCAATGTGTAGTATGAATTCTAATTTTTTTCACTTTTGGAGATGAGGTATTGCTGTTTAACTTGGGCTGATCTTGCACATACGATCCCCCTGCCTCAGCCTCCAGAATGCTGGGATTATAGGTGTGCATCTCTACACCTGACTCTTAAATTCCTCACTTATTTGCTACCTTCAGGATGTTCTACATCATCAGTGAAAAACAGTAAGAGGTTTAGTTGGAGAGGAATCCCAGAAACATGCTACAACATGAAGTAATAGAACCCACCCTTTCCTATTAGTGACAGAATCTACACTGCAGAGCCCAGATGCTGCGCTGCTTGAAGCAGATACCAGAAAGGAAGAGCCTGTCCCCCTACCAACAGATATAAAACAGGGGTGCTCCGCAGTTTGAAAAGTAGAGGTATGCTGTTTCAACTTGGTAGACTTCGTGCTTTATAGTCTTGTGAACCTCCAAATCCTTATTCTCCGACTAGATTAACCTTATGAGAGCAGCTTTCTATCAAGCACGCTATGGCACTCTGTCCCTACAGTCTGCACTGCACACCCATCGTGGCTATTTTTCTCTACTGGCCTCATTTGTTCTCCTGCATTAGGCAGGATTAATTATTGTCCTAATTTCCTAGGTGGGCAAATGGAGGACAAAGCAGTAAAAGGCTCTGGCTTCACACAGGGCAGTGAAGTGTGGTTTTACTTTCAGGCCACTGAACACAAGACAAGCTGATTTCATGGCTGGGGCACGTGGGCATCGGCTTTGATAATAGCTCTTCCATTCCTGGTGATACTGCCTCTTGTGAAAACCTGAGAAAATATCTGACACCTTCAAGTCAAGGCGACTGACCAAGATGAACAGCAGTTTGATAAGGGCGACAAAGCCCCTTCTTGACTTTTTCCACCATGCAAGAACTCACCTGTCTCCTTTGATGGGTTAATAATATAATTATCAGTTTGGTCCTCGTTCTTTTTTAAATTTTTTTAAATTGTTATTTAACTTTTCCATACATCATATATTTCTTAATCCAATTTCCCTTTCCATGCCCCCCTACCCCGCTTGAGTTCATGCACTCTGCCATACATGTTTTGCATCTTTTTCCGAGTCTTTCCAGGGTTTTTTTTTTTTTTTTCAAAGCAGAGGCTTATTGTTTTGGGGAGAACTTCACTGTTTCAGTCGTTTTTTTCCCTAGTTCTTTTTTGTTGTTGTTCTCTCCAACTTGTATTGCTTCTATATCTATATCTATATCATCTATATCTATATCTATCTATATCATCTATATCTATATCTATATACCTATACACATATACACATACATAAATATATACATACATACATATACACACATGTCACCTGAATTGGAGGATTTTCTTTTTTTTTTTTTTAGGCTAAAAGATGTCATGTTTTGGTCCTTGTTCTAAGTTGAGCTTGAAATGTCTCTCTTGTGTTTAAACCTTAGCCTCCAGATGGTGGCACTGTTTCAGGAGGCTACGGAAACTCTGGGATGTAGGCCCTGAGGAAGGGGGTGGGCCTGAGAATATAGCCTGGGTTCCAGTCCTGCTTTCTGATTCCTGATCTTCCAAGATGTGAACAAGCCACACCAAGAACTGCCATCACCACAGATAGAGCCTCTCCAGCTTCCCTGTCTTCCTCACCAGGAGAGACTGTTCCTCTTGAAACTGTGAGCCCACATAAACCTCTCTTCCCTTAGGTTGCTTCTGTTCTAGTGATGGCAAAAGTTAACTACCACAGTCCAATAGAAGCTGAAATGGGCAGGAAAGAGGGATTGGAGGAACCATGTGGACTGATCACAGAACATGAGCACCGAGAAAACTTGTCTGGAAGTGGAAGGAAATGGAAAAAATGGTGAGAATTGAGAATTAAGACCAGACCACTGTGCTTAACCCACAAACATTAGTGCTGTGGTGTGGATGAATGTCTCCTAAGGAATCACACACACATTAAAGGATTGGTCCTCAAGGTGATGGGGCGTTTTGGAGTTAGGGATCTACTGGGAGGCCCTTAGGTTATTGGGAGTTTATCCTTTGAAGGAATCGTGGGTACCTGACCCGTCTTTTTTTTTTTTAATTTTATTTATTTCTGTATGTGTATGAATGTACTGTCTGCATGCAAGTTTGTGCACCCATGTTGTGCAATGCCACGGAGGTCAGAAGAGGGTGTCGGATTCCCCTGGAACTGGAGTTCTCCTGGAATTGGAGTTTCAGACGGTTCTTGGCCGCCATGTGGGTGCTGGGGATCGAACCCAGGTCCTCTGCAAGAGCGGTCGGCGCTCTTAACCGCTAGGCCATCTCTCCAGCCCCCGGCATGCATTTTAAACAGGGAAGAAAGGAAGGGAGGGAGGAAGGGAGGGAGGGAGGGAGGGAGGGAGGGAGGAAGGAAGGGAGGAAGGAAGGAAAAAAAAAAAAAAGGCCCACGCATTCTGAGTACAGGGGCCTTAAAGGCAACGCTGCTCTGAAAGTCCTTTTGTGCTGTAGAGCCGAAGGAGAACGCGAACGTGGGGCTGTGGGGCCCGTTGTTCCGACGCAGAAGGAGAACGCGAATGTGGGGACGTGGGGCTGTGGGGCCCGTTGTTCCTACACAGGAGAACGTGAACGTGGGGACATGGGGCCCGTTTTTCCTACGCAGAAGGAGAACGCGAACGTGGGGACGTGGGGCCCGTTGCTCCTATGAAAACGCTGCCCAGTCTGCCCGGCAGATGGCTCATTTCTGGACCCTATTTCTCCAGTGTTCCTGTGTTCCTGTGAGGTCCTGCCCCTGGAGTCAGGTCCTAACTGCTGTCAAATGCTCACAGACAAGGGTGGCACGCACAGCCATTCATTAGAAGGTGGTGACTGCAGTGGTGGCCAAGGTCACCGGGAAGACTACGCCATGAAGCTCACGGGGTAGAGCCCCCCTGTGCAGAGCTGCCTCGAACGCTGCCAGTTCCCAGCGCCAAGCCCGGCTTCTCCCTTTGTTACCACTTCCTGTCTCCTGCCTCTGGCATGTCAAAATGCCCCATGTCTTTCTACTGGGATCCGAACCCAACCTGCTACCTGCTCCTCTCTGGATCAGCCCTGTCTTGGCTTCAGTGGGGCGGGGAGAGTCTGGGCAGGGCTGAGGGGCCCATTTGTCTCATTGCAGATTTGGAGGAGGCCCTCAGATGCCCCGCTGCCACGAAGCAGGCAGGTAATCCTAATAGGCAGGACCTCGCAGTCGGCGACCGGCCATCTGATTGGGTGCACATTCATCTTCAAATTATGTTGTGTGACAGCCGGGGCTGCTGAACACCATTTTAACATGCAGATTGACTCCTCGGAGGCTCTTCATTATGCATTTAGCGGTCTGTTTTCAGACTAACCAGCATGTCAGAGAGGCCCCTTTCCCTTCTCCACCTGGGTAGAAGAAATAGCTCACTGACTGTGGGGGAGCCACGGATATTAAAATGCGTGTTTATTTTCCTGAACATCCACATGCAACACCTTTCCCCCCATGCAGAAGGAAAGACAGGAAAGAAGCAGAGAGCTGGATTCTGAAGTTCAAAGAAAATGCCTATGCCAAGTAAGAGGGCCTTTGTGGATGCCAGGAGGGGAAGAAGCCAGGGCGGCCCGATGTCTCAAGCCACCCTGCCTGCCTGCCCGCAAGCTGCCCTGGTACCACACAAGAGCTCTCTGCACATGCGCACAGACCCACCTCTCTCAGAGCCCCACGTACTTTCAGCGGCACACTTCCAATTTCCTGTTTCTAAAATTATCTGCCTCTCCAGTGACATTCCATGTGATCTTGGTGAGTCACAGGCTGAGCCAACTCCACTCCAGTGTCTGTGCAGGGGACAGCACAGCAGGGCCCTGGGGCGCTCACCACTCTTCTGTCCCTGGTGTGCCAGTTTCCTCCTGCTGAGACTGTGTCTCTGACGCTAGCTGCTACAGGACCAGCACTGTCGCGTGCGTGCATGTGTGTGTGTGTGTGCACGCTCACGCGTGTATGGTGTGTATGTGGTCTGTGTGGATTGTATATATGCATGGGTGGTGTGTATGTGTGGTGTGTGTCTGTGTATGTGTGGTGTATATGTGTATTTGTGTATGTATTTGGTCTGGGATTTATATGTAAGTTACGTGTGTGTGGTGTGTGGCATGTGTGTGTGATGGGTGTGGTATATATATATGTATGTTTGTGTGGTGTGTGCTTGGGTATGGTGTAGATATTACATGCATGTCTGGCATGTGTAGTGTGTAGGATATGGGTGTGTGGTGTGTATTTGTGTGTGTTTTTTTAAAATTTTATTTATTTCTGTATGTGTATGAATGTACTGTCTGCCTTCAGGTCTGTGTGCCCGTGTCGTGCAATGTTGCGGAGGTCAGAAGAGGGTTTCGGATTCCCCTGGAACTGGAGTTCTCCTGGAATTGGAGTTTCAGACGGTTCTCGGCCGCCATGTGGGTGCTGGGGATCAAACCCAGGTCCTCTGCAAGAGCGGTCGGTGCTCTTAACTGCTAGGCCATCTCTCCAGCCCCGTATTTGTGTGTTTGTATGTGATCTGTGTGGTATGTATATGTGTGTCTGGTGCGTTATGTGTATTTGTGTGTGGTGTCTGGTGTGCGTGTGTGTTTGGTGTATGTCTGGTGTGTATGTGTGTTTGTATGTGTGTGTTGGGTTTGTGTGTGTCTGGTGTGTATGAGTTTGTGTGTGTGTGTGTGTTTGTTGGGTCTGTGTGTGTCTGGTGTGTATATGTTTGTGTGAGTGTGTGTGCGTGTGTGTGTTGGGTCTGTGTGTGTCTGGTGTGTATGTGTTTGTGCATGTCTTTCTTGATCTCCTTCCATTCTTAAGAAGGAGCCATATTCACACTGGATTTTCTTTTTCTTTTTCTTCTTTTTTTTTTTTTATTGATGCCTTGTGTATTTCATACATCATTTTCCAGTTCCAGGCATATTTTCCTTTCCCTTTCCCCCACCCCCCCCACCCCATCCCAGATCATGCATTCTGCCATAACTTTCCTGTAAAGTTCCACTCTTGTCACACATGGTCCTTCACTGTGGCATCTGCGCCACTTGCTCGAAGGAAACCGCACTTGCTAGGCTGAGCTGCATTCCAGCCCTCACTTCCTCAGTGGTCCCCAGTTCCTCCACCTTTGCTTCAGGCCCCCACTCAGGGCACACCAGGCTCCTTCTGCCCACTCTGACCGCCCAGGCTTTCCAGTGTGGTTCGAGGCTTTCCCGCTTCACTTTGTTGCTACCAGAGCAGAGTTCACAGAGTTGCTACCAGAAGCTCAGCTGGGATAGACAAGCTCAGAGGCAATGACTAGTGTCGTCCAGACAACGACTTCTCTGCACAGGCTTCCCAGAGTCATCCATCTGCCTAACCACTTGTCCCTCAGCTTCCGGGTCATTCAGGGTGGGGCTGGATGCTGGTACCAAAGACAGGGCTGGGCTTTTGCCATTTACATTAAAATATTAAGCAGTATTTTCATAGGGCTTCGGGACGGTGGGGAGGTGAGATGTACTCCGGATTCTGCCGGAGGGTGGTGAGGATAAACAGAATGCAGTGGCTGCTCTGGAATCACAGTGCTCCTGAGGAGGGAGCGAATGGCCGGAGATGGCAGCCTTTTATTTTCACATGGACCATGGTGATCCCCACCGGCAGGAACATGTGGTTGCGGAGCTGTTGCTGGCTGGTGTCACACTGTGGAGTATTGTCTGGAAAGGTCTTGCCCAGCAAGAACAATATGGCTACCGAGTGGCAGAGGCAAGGCTTAGCGGTCTGTCCCTTCACTCACGTACTCCGTTTATGTATTTATTTATTTCTACGATAAAACTAAAATGCTAGAATTCTTAAAGTGCTTCTGAGGGATTTTGGTCCAAACTACAGTTTTAATGAAAGTTCTTAGCTGGTCTTGGGGGTGCACATCTTTACTCTCAGCACTTGGGATGCAGAGGCAAAGTGGATCACTGGTTAAAAAAAAGTCCTTGATGGGTGACAAAGGGGACCAAGGTAATGGGGAGTGGGGAGGAGTGAAAAGTGTGACAGCAGGATGTGGAGGGGACACACTCAAAACGCATTAGAATACGTGCATGAAAATGGCGTCATAGTCTTATATAATAACTTTAAAACAAAAAAGAAAGAAAAGTCCTTGGTTGGGAAATGTGCAGAGGGTCTGCAGGCTTCTCATAGGCAGAGAAAGGGGCCTTGAATCCCAGAGACCATCCTGTTAGGGACCTGTCACTGGGACCAGAGAGCATCAAGTTCAAGGTGACACAGTGGGTGCTAAGAGCTGGATTAGGTCCTCACTCCAACGCAGAAGGCCCCCAGTCCCTCAGACTGAGTCTGTGTTTGGAAAGAGGGCCTTATATGAGGAGGGGATTAAGGTTAAATTAGGTAATTAGGGCTCACCTTGTCCAATGTGACTGGTGTTTATAAGAGGAAATTTAGACAGAGACAGATGAGTGGGAAGACTGGGAGGGACAAGGAAAGGGGACGGCTCCACACCCAGGAAGAATCAGGCCTAGAAACATCTTGATCTTCCAGCTTCTGAACTCTGAGGACACACACACAGTATCATTTGTTCTAAGCTGTCTGGTGTTTGGCATGCCCTTAAGGCAGTGGAAAGACAAGACTGGAAGACAGACAAAGGAGAATTTTTTAGGGATTGCAGGGATCATTTTCTCTGATAGATCTTGAGGATGGAGGCCCAGAAATCGAAGACCAGATGCTAATTTCACAGGATCAGGTGGAAACTGGGCTGTTTTCTCTTGGCAAAATCTCTACAGAAGTGCGGGTGCTCTTTAGCTTCCTCTGCGTAAGGCAGAACTGACATTTCGAACTGAAAAAAATGCTGTGAAGGAGCTATCTGGTCCTTCAAATAAATCTCTAGATTTTTCTTTGAGCCAATCAATTGGTTTCCGCAGGTGTCAGCGGAGAACGGACATATGTGTCAATACAGCGGTGCGTTCCCAGCCAGCTGTGTTCACTGTGGGGACTGGGAGTGTGTAACTCCTCAGATGTAGAAAAGGATAATTTAGGATTATGAGATCCAGGAGGTGAGGGTAGAATGGTCAAGCTGTACATCGGAGGAGACAGTGCCATGTAGTGACTATGGAGACATGGGGGTTGAGCCTTGTTAAGGGTTCTGCTCTGCTCCACCTGGGACATGGTGACAAAGCAGGAAAAGCACTACATTTGAGGACACGCTCATGTGAATTATTGCCATAGGAGGATTGCTGTGAGTTTGAAACTAACCTGGGCTACATAGTCAGCATCAGGCTAGTCTGGGCTACAGTGTAAAATACTGTCTCAAAACCCCCAAACAAAACCCCAAACAGAGACATTATCCCCAAATACCCCCCCGCCCCCAGTAACAATACCCAAATAAAACACATGTACACTCCTCTCTTGGGTTTGACCACTGAGCGTTCTGTTTCTGGACCTGGATCTGGTTTCTGACCAGCAGTGAGCAGCCTTGAGCTGTGCCACTCGCAATCCAGCTCGGTGGACCCAGCACCCCACCGAGGAGATCTTTATCCTTCACTTAGTCACACTAAATGCTTATGTAATCCAGTCTCTCTTGACAAATACACAGCCCTACTGGAGCGGACGACTCAACTGAAGAGAACCTTGCTAAGTTCACTAAGGATTGTCTCTTGATAGCTTGGGACAGGAGAGCCAAGGAAGAAACAGCCAGTTTGAATTCCTGTTCCTCTTTGAATGATGTTTCCGCTTCCTTCTTCAAAGAGCCATTTTCCAAGTCAGTAACTTTTATAAACCCCAAGCCTCACTACTTTCCTAAACAATTTTCAAGTCCCTTTTCTGGGATTTAATATCTCCTTGGACAAGCCAAACTGGACACAGAGTAGCACTAATGTTTTATCTGTTATCTTAGGTTTTCAATATTATTTTTCCTTAACCCCCAAGCATGCTATTGGCTTTTTAAATTGCTGCTGTACATTAGACAGATATTTTCCCCAAGTTATCAACCATGACTCTTAACTTACTTTACAGTGAGTTCACAGCCTATCAGAGATTATGAGAAGTTTCAATGATATCTCCCGAAGTGCATTATTTTATACTTAACCAAATTAAATTTCATCTGCCTTCACATTCCCCAGACCCCCAGTTTGTTGAGCTTAGCCCAAAGTGTCTCATAGCAATCCTTAATTTTTTATTAACTGTGCCAGTTCAAAGCTTTGTACTCAACTCTCTGCTTGAGTGCTTTGCCCTGAGACTCTCTTCACACTTTTGGAAATTAGTGGGTCTTTAAAAGACTACCATGAAACTGGTGGTCCGTTCAGTGACATGTAAAAAGATCCCCCCACATTTATGCCGAGACTCTCAAGTAAGAGCCCAGAGTCACATTCAACCCCAGCAAGCCTCTTCCTGGGTGGAGCAAAAAGCATTCTAGCATGTTCCTCATGTACTTCAGAGGGCATGAGGCAGGCCTATGGAGGAATCCCGGCAGGCTTTGCTTCCAACTTCCTTTGTGACCCCGAATGGTAGCAGGGGCCTAGATAGGTGCTGACCCTGAATTCAGTTCACTGTGCCCTTCTCTTCCTAGTGGCTTTAAAATATTTCTCTCTGAAGACACTTTTTTTTTTTTTTTGGTGTTTTTGAGACAAGGTCTCCCTGTAGCCCTGGAACTCACTCTGTAGACCAGGCTGGCCATGAACTCACAGAAATCCACTTGCCTATGCCACCCAAGTGCTAGAAGTAAAGGTGTGTGCCACCGTGCGTGGCTCACCATGCCCAGCTACGTAAGAATTAAGGTCAACAATTGACAAATGGGACCTCATTAAACTCAAAAACTTTTGTACATCAAAAGAAACAATCAAGGAAGTGAAGAGAAAACCCACAGAATGGGAGGAAACCTTCACCACAGATACATTTGACGAAGCATTGATTTCCAGAATATATAAACTACTCAAAAAACAAAGAAGAAAGAAAACAAACGACCCACTCAAAAGATGGAGTGAAGAGCTGAACAGAGACTTCACAAGTGAGGAAGTAAAGATGGCTGGGAAACACCTTAAAAAGTGTTCAGCAGTGCTAATAATTAAGGAAATGCAAATTAAAACCTCTTTAAGATATCATCTCACTCTGACAAGACTGTCTAGGATCAAGAATACAAGTGATACCAAGTGCTGGAGAGGTTGTGGGGAAAGAGGAACACTCATCCATTGCTGGTGGGAATGTAAACTTGTACAGCCACTATGGAAAGCAGTGTGGAAAACCCTTGGAAGACTCAAAATGAGCTTACCACCCGACCCAGTCATACCACTCCTGGGTATATACCCACAAGACTCTTCTTACTGCAGAGATACATGCATAGCTATGTTTATTGCAGTTCTGTTCACATTAGCAAAAAGCTGGAACCAACCCAAATGCCCCTCAACTGAGGGGTGGATAGAGAAAATGTGGTACATCTACACAATGGAGTTCTATGCAGCAGTAAAAAAGACAACATCATGAACTTTGCAGGTAAATAGATGGAACTAGAAGATATTATGTTAAGTGAAGTAACACAGTCCCAGAAAAACAAATGACGAATGGAATCCCTCATCTGTGGATGGTAGCGCCAATTACCCAGTTGTAAATATTTCTTGTTGGGAGTGATGGATATTGGAAAGAACAACAACAACACCAACAACAGAGGGGACTGCATCAAAGAACTGACTGAAAGGGTGAAACTCATGGGGTGGGGGGTTGGGAGGGGGACATGGGTCTAGATTAGATTTGTAATATAATCTTGTACAAAAAAATATATAAATCAATTAAAAATGAAAACAATTTCTCTCTGTGTGCGTACCTGTGTGCGTTGTGCATGGATGCATGTGTGTTTATGTGTATGTCTAAGTGTGGGCGCAGGGCCCCATGTGGCAGTCAGAGGACAATGCTGGTGGTGATATCTTTCACCTTCTACTGGTCTGAGACAGGGTCACCATACTGGCTGAACCACAAACTCCTGAGGCTCCCCCTCTCTCTGTGTCCATCTTGCTACATAAGCACTGGGGTTATGTAGAACTATTGTGGGCTGTGGGGATTCAAACCTCAGGTGTTCAGATGCGCACGGCAAGGACTCTAACAAAGGAGCATCTCCTCAGCCTGGTGACCTTTCCCATAAAAACTGGACAGACACAAAGCTGACTCATTGGGTGCTTTTCCACAGTTATTTCCTGAGTCTCTCATGTGGAGGGAGACGAATGTGTTGTACTTTGTCTCTAGTTCTTTGCTCTTCTTGCAGCCTGGGGAAAAACTTCAGACTCAACAGAATAAACTCCTCCCTGTGTAGCTGAGACTGCTCACTGACTTCCAACTGCTTCCTCCCACTTTTAGCCAGGCCTGTTGCTAGCAAGCTGAACATCTATATCATCTTCAAATTCTCTTGGCAAAAGCCCTGGTCGCCAAACCTATGTTTTGGCCTATGTGATTTAATGAAATTTGGGTGGATTTTCTTGGAAGTTTCCATCAAAGAAGAATGGCGGCTTTTTATGTCCCTGGAATGGAAATGCTGCCTGGAACTCACATGTGATGGCTGGAGCTCTGTAAGCCATTATAGACTATGAGAATAGAGAGTTGGTTCCCTTGACGACTGTGGAGCTACTTTATAGTAGTTGTAACTGCTCACCTCTGAACATCCTTTGTGAGAGAGAAAAAAGAAGTATGCTGTCCAAGACTCTCTTCTGGGGGTCAGGCTGGGAGGAGAGTAATGTTCTGTTATTTGTAGCTGTATCTAGTTCTTACTGATAGAGAAGACTAGCCTTAGATTTTTTTTTTCACATAATCCAAGCCTTTTAATGCTAGACAGTGGCCTTAGAGGTCAGTAAGCTAATTCCAATTCATCATTGAATAACTACATGTGAAAAGCAGTGGACTAAGAAAAGGGAGAGAAAAATGCCATTAAATATGTTTTTGTTTTTCTTTTAATGAGCATGGTCATACAAGGCTAAGTGTGTTAAGTGTCCCAAGAGAGGAGCTCCGTGTCCTGGAGTGGCAAAGGAGTATGGGCAGATGAGGTCTGCTCGCTGAGCATGCAGCAGGCACACACCTGGGACGGGAGCATGTGGGGTTCAGACTGTCCTCCAAGAGGTCTTTACTGTAGTTTGTAAGTGTGTGGACCTCATTTTTTCTCTCCAAAGAAGTGATATATAATCAGCTTTTAAAGGAAGTCTTTGAACAAAGAAACTAACAGATCAGAGAGAACACTTAGGTAACTTTACAGGTTTTGTTTTGTCTTGATTTCCATCTTTGGTAAATAGAATGCTGGTAGTTCAGAAAGGAATGGGTGATGCAAGGCCTGAAGGGTTCAGCCATGGTGGCTGGGTAGGTTCTGAGTAGGTCTAGAATAGGCTGGGCCGAGGTACCCTGTGATAACCCCGGGAGATTTCTACCTTACTATGCCAATATAGACTAGTCACGTGTGGAATTCAGATCCAGTCTGGACACTATGGTCATTCAGGCTTTGCGGTTTCCTTTAGATGCAGACAGCCAGGGAGACCCAGGCAGGGGCAGGGTGGGATTAGCGGTCACCCATTCAGCTGTGAGACTAGTCAGCTCTTCCCTGGAAACTAGTTTCGAGAGAACAAGGTTCATTTTAGGAAGCAAGAAGAAGGGTTCTGGGAGTAAAGATGAACCGGGAAGTCACTGTCTTGAGGTAAAGACCAAACGTGTCAGCTGACCAGAAGAAAGCAATGCACAGGGAGAGAAGGCGGCCGCTGGTGTCCACTGGCCTTGCCATCTTATTTCAGGCATGGAGAAGGCAGGTGAAGAGGGCCAATGGTGGACAGAGAACAAGCGGCTAGAGTGTAGGGGAATCAGGAGTTCTGGGATGCTGGGAGGAGGAGGGAAACAGTTCCAGGCCAAGCACTCCTGAGAGGGAGCTCTGTGTGCATCCCGGGCGCCACCAAGCCTGGGGGATCTTGGGAAAATGATGAGATCTCTGTCAACCTCAGTTCCTTCATACCTCCAATTGGAGCAATGAAGTAGAACTTGCCAAAATGTGGGTAAGAATTATCCACAGCTTGGCAGGAGGCCTGCCCTTCCATATATACTCAATGAATATGACTCTGGTAGACCAATGAAAACAATAAAGAAATCACCAGCAGAGTACTCTTTATCCCATCTTATTTTACTTCCAGAACATTTTTTTTTTTTTGCTTGATGTATAAACAAACTACCTTTTTTAATTGTGGGAAAAATATGTTTTAACAAGATTCCCATTTGAGTCATTTTAAGTATCAGGTGGCATTTTGCACATACAACAGAACTCTTATCCCTTAAAAGTTTTTTCATTCCCTTAAAGAGATACTATGGCCATTAAACAGCAACTATTGCCTCTGCAGTGAATTTCTGAAGACAGCTCTTCTACCTTCTGCCTCACGAGGTGCCTGTCCTAGGTACTTCATCTGAGCAGAACTGCCCGATATTTATTCTGACGTTTCTGCCTTCTTATATTTAGCATAATGTCAAGGTTTATCTATGTTGTAACATATGATAATTTATTTTTAAAGGGTGAGTAGTATTATACTGTGTGGATACAGCATTTTGATTACCATTCATCTGTTAATGGGCACGGGACTTGTTAGCAGCTTTTGACTGGTCTAAAGAACTCTGCACCTGAGTAACCTTCTACTATAATCTCCTCAGCCAGCCAGGTCTTGACTGAGCTCCTACGGCAGCACACAGAAAAATTAAAATATCAAATTAGGGGGCTGGAGAGACGGCTCAGCGTTTAAGAGCACTGACTCCTCTTGCAGAGGACCTGGGTTCGATTCCCAGCACCCACATGACGGCTGAGAACCGTCTTTAACTCCAGTTCCAGGGGAATCCGACACCCTCTTCTGACCTCCGAGGCATTGCACAACACGGGTGCACAAACCTACATGCAGACAGTACATTCATACACATAAAAAATGAATAAATAAAAATTAAAAACATATCAAATTAAGGGCCTGGAGAGATCATTCAGTGGCTAAGAGCAAGTACTGCTCTCGAAATGGACCTGAGTTTGGTTTTCAACACCTATGCTGAATGGTTCACAACCATTTATAACTCCAGCTCCAGAGGATCTGACACCCTCTTTTGGCCTCTGTGGGTACTGTACTCACATGCAAAAACTCACATAAAGACACATACTTGCACATAATTTAAAAAAATCAACAAAAATTAAAAAGACTATTTGGATAAAAACCTACACTGATATGACATTAATTTAAGCTGGGAGTTAATTTGATAAACATGTTGTTTAAGTATCTTTTAGGTTCTCAAAATGTACTGTTTTTCAAAATTTGTACCACCATAGAAACATAAATTTTAAACGTTTATGAACCATAGTCTTGTGGCTCAAGTAACCAGGAAACCCATTATCCATGTGATTAACTCATCAGCCAGGGCTGGAGGTCTGCCTCAGTGTCAAGAGCACTGGCTGTTCTCCCAGAGGACCTGAGTTCAGTTCCTAGTATCCATGTGGCAGTTTATAGCTGTTGTAACTCTAGTTCCAGGGACTCTGGTGTGCTCTTCTGACTTATGCAAGTATCAGGCATAGGCGTGGCACACATATGTGCATGCAGGCAGATACACACATAAAACAAAACCAAATAAAACAGTAAATTTCCTCTGAAATATGATAAAAGAGGTTTCATGGGCCTGGAGGTGCAGCTCAAGGGTGGACCTTGTCTATTGTGTTAAGGTTCTGGGTTTAACGCAGCACCTTACACACATACACACACGTACGCACACATACATATTCCTTAGGAAATTTCTTTCAGCACTAGCCAACAAGTGCAGGTCTTGTCCATGCTAGGCGAGTCATTACTATTTGGCTACCACACACTCAGCTCTTTAAACTCTTAATTTCAAAATGATAGTCAAGGGACCTTTGCTTATAATACCAATTAATGCTGGAAGTTCCTGAAAACTAACCATTGAGCATTTGGTTACAGAGCACATCATTCTAAAACCAACACTATTCCAGAACCCTGGGTATAGTTTGCAGCATTTTAGCCTGTTGTGTTCTAGCCATCTGTTTCTGTATCGCTTCCTCATGGACATAAGCTTTTATTTAACAGCCAGCTTCCTGGTGTTGATGCTGTAGATGAAGGTGCTCTTTTCCAGGGCAGCCTGCTGCAGAGAGAGATGGCCCCTGCAGTCAGGGTCTCGGCTAGCAGGTACTGGACACACTGGATGAATTCAGACTAGGAGTATTAGGGCAGAAGCACACTATGTGTGAGAAACATTAACTCAGACAGTGTGATGTAAATATTTTTTCCTTTGAATGAATCAATTCAATCTAACCAACATTTATTGAGCCTTTGCTACGTCTCAGGCATTCTGCTAGGCTCCAAGTATACAACTGTTATCAAGGAGCTGTGGAAAGAACAGACGAAAATCTTGTTACTGTCACACACCAAGGGATGAGGTTTAGACTCAGACTGTATTAATCCTAAGAGAGACCAGAGAAGTCATCCACTTCTTCCCAGAACAAGGAGTAAACAGCATATTTAAAGCAGTTCATCTGAGTCTGGAATCATCTCTGCACTAGGGAGGCAAGAAGATTGAATTTGAGGTCAGTCTGGACTACACTGTGAGATCTTGTCTGAAAGAACAAAAATAAAACAGTAAGTAAAAATAGACGAGAAAGATGAGGGCTGGAGAGATGGCTCGGCAGTTAAGAGCACTGACCTGCTCTTGCAGAGGACCTGGGTTTGATTCCCAGCACCCACGTGGCAGCTAAGAACCATCTTAGGCCGGGCATGGTGGTGCATGCCTTTAATCCCAGCACTCGGGAGGCAGAGACAGGTGGATCTCTGTGAGTTCAAGGCCAGCCTGGTCTACATAGTGAGCTCTAGGCTAGCTGGGACTAAAGGGAGACACTGTCTCAAAAAGATAAAAAAAAAAAAGAGGAGAAAGAGAAAGAGGATTTTGGAACTGAAATCTAAGCTGACATCTGAACACCAACACCAAATTCAGGTTTAGAATATTTAAGATAGAACTTGGATATTAATTTATTAATATGCTATGAGTTACAAACATTCAACAATAATTCTCACAGAGGTTAAATGAATTAACCAAGATCACACAGCTAATCTGTTCTAGTCTGTATTTTCAGATAACAAAGCATACACTTCATGCTTGTAGATTCTTGGAAGAGACATCACCCTACCCTGTTCACAACAGAGATTTGAAGAAAAGAGACATCCTGCTCCAGGGAGACCTCTCTGCAGAGGACACGTGTGGCTGGCCCACACCCCTTCTGAACGGCTCTTCGGTCTCCTTATGGGAGCTATCGCCATTGACTGTGACACTGCCTGGCAAGGTGCCCGTCTTCTTAGCCAAGTGTGTGCACCTGACCCCTGCGCCTGTGGTCGTTAGCTCTGAGCACTTTGAATTCAAGCATCCAGATGTAAGGCTAGAAAGATAGTAAGAATGGCAGGCTTGGGTGGTGGCATCTCAATAGTGTAAAGTAGCACTGCATGCTCAAAGAGCCCGAGAAGCACCTTTATTCTGTGTTTACAGCCATGGCTCTGCTGCGTTCTGGAAGCTGTGGGTGACCAAGTAGTTTTCTAGTACATACATATAAATATATGCATGCATACATACATATATACATGTATTAGAGTTTATTCTGCTGCTCTGTCAAAGCAAATGATATTCTGATTTCAGACATGCAGATGTGTAGTTTCAGACAAGAGGGCATACCTTCTATAATTTACTTGTATGGACTGGAAAATTTCTTTGTGTGTGAGGTTTGTGTGTGTGTGTGTGTGTGTGTGTGTGTACATGTCTGTGCAGGTAAGAGTATAACCTTCGGTAGTGGCATTCTCTGGCCAGCCTTCTCTCCTGAGTACCCACTGGATGAACAGATCCTTGTCAGCCTTGCCGGGATGTCTACCTGCCTACCTGCAGGGCCTTGTTCACCCCTACTATTTTTTCTAGCTCCTTCCATCTCTGCCTCAATAGCTCCTTCACTCTCTAACAGGAATCTGGAATCTGCAGAACTTAACGAAGTGCCCCCAAATCTGGTCTGAAATGTTCTCTCCAGTTGCCAGAATGATTGCCCAGGGAAATGCCGGTTTGGTGGCTAAAATGCAGCTTGTGGGGCCAAGCCTACACCCTGGGCTGGAAGAGCACATCTGTATTTGATTCTTGTTAATGGCACTGCCGGCAGTTCTCGGTCCTCTGTGGAGTCAGCCAGGACTGTATCTGTCTTCACACCACTTAATAGACAGGGTCAGGTGCCAAGAGGCTGTCTGCCCTGAAGGCTTCTTTTTGGAAGGAAAGTAAGAATTGGTGGCAATGACACCTAGAAACTTCGAGAGTGGAAAGAATACTCTTCCTAACCAATATAGTTATCTCTGCTTAGAAAGTGGCTGAGATTCCAGTTACATTGCCTCTTCCCCAGGGCTCAGAAAGGGCGGCCGCACGTTAGGTGAGAAGGCGCAGCTGAAGAGATGTAGGATGCACAGCACACCTGTCAGGTATGTCAATAATCCATCCTGAACTTCAGGAGAGCCTGAAAACTGTCTAACTTGAAATTTCATTAGTAATACTAATAAAAATATTCCTACCCCAACAATAGCCCTGCATAATGTTGAATGTCACAGACATTTTATTGAGAGAAAGCCAAGCAAGCAAATTTGGAAGGAAGCCCCTTAAAATGCAGACCTATGCCTAATTTTTTAAACAGAAAAACACCCCAGAAGTATAAGGATACAGTCTGAATTTGAAATCAGTTGGAGGGGGGGTCATGCTTTCTGTGTCCTGTGTATTGTACAGGAAACGATTTTGAATGCATTTTAGTGAGTGTTAAGGGTAAAATTAGAATGGCTTAAAACTCCAAGGCAATCTCCTATTAAATTGTCACAATCTATTTTGTTGCAGGAGTTTCTGGGGGATGTTTAAAGCATTCTCTTTTATAAGAAACTGAAGAAGAGGATGGAGTCTTTAGAAAGTCACATTTTCTGGGAAGGAACAGAATCCATTCTTCAGAACACAGTCAGACTTTCTTGGCATCAGTTCGACAAAATCCTCCACCTCAAAGATGTGTCTTGAAGGCAGTAGGTGGGAAGGGAGTGTCTGTCTCTGAGGCTAATCCTTCTGACAGAGACTTCACGCTGACCCCACTGACAACTTGTTGGACTACTATTGTCAGAATATCAGCTATTTCTGGAAGATTCTAAGTCACTCTAGAAGAGCTCCCCAGGTACATTCCTATGCATGTACATAACACACACACACACACACACACACACACACACACACACACACAAGTATAGACAGATGCCTGCCACAAAGTAACACCTGTCACACCGTTCATACTTGCCATCGGGGTGGCTACCGTCAGTGCCCATAGGCCACAGTCATAAGCATCTGGGCACAGTGTTCCTTTTGGTAGTGCCTGGGAACCTCTTTGAAGTTGGAAGACTCTGAACAGACATCTGAAGTGAGATTTTGGAAGACATGGGGGCCTTACTTTTCCCTGTAAAATGCCTCATCTGTAATTTTTTTTTTTTTTTTTTTTTTTTTTTTTTTTTAGTAAACAAAGGACAAGCCTCACCTCTCCTGCTGAATCGGATTCATTCCACATTATAATCCTTGGCTCACCAACAGGATGACTTTAGGAACTGCTGATATCTACTAGGGCTGTAGAGAGGGGAAAATCTTGAAAAAAAGATATTTTACGCTTCACATGTCTGACAAGGGGGAGTGGGGCCAATTTACAGCAGGGGCTTAATATATTTTTGATGAAAATTGCTGCAGTGCCGCACAGATTAAAGAGAAAACAGCTCTTTTGTAATGACAGCAGTAGATTCTGAAATGAAGCCCAGCTGGTACAAAGATCCTACATGGATTTCAAGAGATGTACCCTCTTCCCAGGCTTCACCCAGCATGGAAACGTCCTCCAGGCTGTAGGCCTTATTGATTCTCTGCTGGGGAGACTCCTGGGGGTCTGCTTGCTAAAGGAACTGGTCCATTATGGAAAACTGTAATGGCATGAATATGTTGAAAAGCCTGCCAAACAATCAGTGTGGATCTGGACAGTCGCAGTGTGGCTTATCTGGCCAAAACATATAGTGAACATCTAATATTATTCAGTGACCCACATGCCATCGGTGAGGTCTATCCTCTGTACTGGCAATAGAAACTGTACAATTTGTGTGTTTGGCAATGATTACAGATCATTAGAAAAAGGCTATTCACCAGGATTGGGGATGTAGCCCAGTCGCTCCAGTGCTTGTCTAGCATGCCCTGGGCTCCACCCCAGCACTGCATAAACTGGGCATGGTGGAGCATACCTATAAGCCCTGGACTTGATAGGTGGATCTCTTGATAGGAGATCTGAATTCAAGCTCATCCTTGCCTACAGAGGGAGCATGAAGCCAGCCTGAGTCAGAGACACTGTCTACAAAGAGAGCTCAAACAGAAAAGGGTAGTTACTTCCCTTGAGAGTGGGGTACGTGGTATAGCAAGAGGGAAGAATAAATGGACGGACGGCGAGAGCCAATAAATGAACGGACGGCGACCGCAGCAGAGAGCCAATAAATGAACGGACGGCGACCACAGCAGAGAGCCAATAAATGAACGGACGGCGACCACAGCAGAGAGCCAATAAATGAACGGACGGCGACCACAGCAGAGAGCCAATAAATGAACGGACGGCGACCACAGCAGAGAGCCAATAAATGAACGGACGGCGACCACAGCAGAGAGCCAACAATTAGGTTTCAGGTCTCAACTTGTCATCTGACCACTGGGCTGGGGCTGAAAGAACCTCATAAACCTTTAATCCCAGCACTCAGGAGGCAGAGGCCAGCCTGGTCTATATAGAGAGTTCCAGGCCAGGCAGGACTACATAGCAAGATCCTGTCTCAAAACAAAACAAAACAAAAATAAGACAACACAAACAAACTAAACCACACAAAACAAACCCAAAGAATTCTGTGTGTGTGTGTGTTTGTGTGTGTGTGTGTGTGTGCTGGGAATGACTCAGGCACTTGTGGCTTCTAGGCAATCCATTCTACCACTAAGCTCTACTTGCAGACCACCTCAGAGAGCCTTATGTAGGTTATTTAATTTTCATAAATTCAATATCCTCATCTGTAATTTGGCACTGATAACTTATAAGATTATTAGGGTACCCTAAAGTGATAACATCAGTGTGCCCAGCCTCCTAAGAGTGTACCATATGACATCACTTGTGGAGTTGGCAGCCTTCAAATGGTTCTGGTAGTTGATGGTATATGTCACATAAAACTTCACAGTCCTAATGTATATCTCAACCAAAAAAGATTATTTTAAAGGAATAAAAACCATGATAGATAGATTTGTATACAGGTGGCGATGTTTAACTAAAGCCCAGTTAGACTGGCTCTCTGAGTGGTCACAGGTCAGCAGGTGCATGATGCCATGTGAGACACTAGACTGGGCATCTGGTGAACCAGGCAACAGGCTAAGGTGACGATCACATGGCAGCTGATTGCATCATGTGGTACTGGAGAGATGAATTTAGGCCAATGACACCAGCCAGTGGAGCCACTTTCTTTTTTAATCAAGTCAGGGGCATGTAATAAAACAGGAAGGAGTGTGTATATCCCACCAGATCAAAGAAGATATAACCCAAACACCAAGTCCTAGGTGTACCCCAAATCATGGAAAGAGTACTGTGCAGAGAGGGACATGTGGGCTGGCTGAGAGCACACGAGGGGCGGAGCTTCAGGTGAGGGCAGTTTACAGTGACTCTGCATGAAGGGAGAATACAATGGTTGAACTTGTCACAAAGATATGTCAATAGGAGGAAAAAAGAATATATGAAACAATCCTGCCCCTGCCATCGATACTTAAAAGACATAATACTCAAAATGATCCCAACTGTTCCAAAAACCAACCATGCTCAACACTGTTGAAACGATGTCAAATACAGACAAGATATTCCCTGTTAATTTTTAATAAATATGATAAGGATATTCATATTTAGAACTGTAATACACACACACACTATGTGGCAGGTGATGCTACCTGGTCTAACATTTGCTTGAAAACAGCACCCCACAATAAAAGGAGGGGCTGGTCAGAGCAGTGAGGCCTCTCTCTATAATCAAATTTGGATGTTATGCTTATGGGAACACAAAAATCCCACTGGTGCCAAATATTTAAAAGGAGTCTATGTATTACATTGAGCCAATAAGAAAATGCTATCCTTGCAAGGAAAAAATGATTTAATATCTGTTGCTTTAAAATGTTGACCCAGGAGCTGGGATGATAGTTCAGTGGTAGTGTACCCTGGGTTTGATCACTAATACCACAAAGCAAAGGAAAGCAAAACAAACCAATAAAACCCACCCAACTCAACCCAAGGAACTTCAAGGCAATTTTCCATCTCTGATAATCTATTCATAATCATAGAAAGCTGGACTCCTCACAAAGTTCAATACCTAGAGTAGCTGGGCAGGACCCCAGAGATGGGCACAGAACGTTAGATAAGCAGATAACTTGCTTCAGAAGCTGCTTCTGTCGTGACCGTGGTGTTAAGTGCATTGGCAAAATGAAAGCCATAGAGTCCAGCTGCTACCTGCCTCGGCTTCTGTGGCTGAGCCCACTACGATGCTCCAGTAACATCTGAAAACCCTCCCCCAAATCCCACAAAAGCTTTTCCCACGTTCAGATGGGTGAGGCCTTCTTGGTGGCATTTTGTTAGTTTTTCAATGTGCTCCCAGTCTGACTGTCAAAATGAAACAAAAATCATCATATTTTGGTTTAGTATTAGATTTCAAAAGAGAAAGGTTGTCCCATTTAACGAGGGTGTATAACTGTTTCTCCTCCTTTTCAGTGCTCAAGGGCTAGGTGCATGCTAGGTAAGTTCTCTCTCACTGAGTGACACTCCCAGCCCTTTAAGTGCTTCCTATTGTGTGTTCATGTGTATGTGTGTGCATGTGAGTTCACGTTTATGTGGAGGTCAGAGAACAACCAGGTGTTTTTCCTTAGGTGCCTTCTACCTGTGTGTTTATGTTCGTGTGTGTGTGTGTGTGTGTGTGTGTGTGTTCATGTGTATGTGTGTACACAGGTATGTATACGGAGGTCAGAGGACAACCTCAGGTTTTGGTCCTCAGGTGCTGACTAGCTTTTTAATCCTACAACCAGGCACACACATGGCCTTCACCCATTAAATTTGTTAAACTCAAATATCTAGTAAGTTTACTCTTCTGATCTTGGCAGATTTAAAAGCAGCTGAATTTATTCCTTTATAGGTAATTAGTTTAGGCAGTTAAAGCAGTCTATACTTATATATAAGCTCTTGAGATTCTTTGCTGAGTTTTCTTAGTTCTGTGGTTAATAAGCAATTTCCAACTCTTGCCAACCCGATGTAGCCCCTGGAACCTTAGGTTCAAAGAAGCCTGGGGAAAACCACATCCAAAAGCATGACCTGCCTATATTACTTGAGGTAAATAGTGCTGTGTGTGTAGTACTTTATACAATGAAATAACCAGCTTCCAAAGCCAATTACTTCAATGAGTTATAAGTTCTATTTTTTTGTGCATGGGATCAACAGCCCTTTAAGTGATTCTTGCAAAAAAATCTCAACATTACAAATCAACTTCACCTTCCAAATGGCCCAGTGATCATGGCACCCATTCTACTTTCAAGGTTGAAACAACTGAACTCAGGGAATGGCCAGCCGAGTGTTCATAAAGTGAGCACTGCGTGTGCATGAGGGAAAAACAGATGTTGGAGAAGGAAACAAAAAGTCCAAGGAAGGGCACCGACCAAATTCTTTCTGTATTCATAACACAGAACATTATCAGACTTGCGAAGAAAATGAAAAATGAATATTGTAAATTAGAGAGAGCTGTAGGGGCCAGGGAAGGGATGGGAGACAGGAAGGAGAGGGAGGACATCTTTTCCTTCATGTTAAAATAATCCGCACCTTCTGTACAAACCAAAGACTGGACTTCAGAGTAAGTCAGTTCCCTCCTACATGCTGTGAGGACAAGGGGCAGCTTCAGCTGATTCCAATTGTGGTCCTTTACAACTGTTTTTCCAGAGGGAGTTTACTCCAGGGCAGCCTGTGACTCAACATTTAAACAGAAGCAAAAACACTTCCATACTGACCCTCTTAAGTTTCAGGAAAAGCAAAGGAGAGAGGAAGAAAGGGGAACACAAGACTGAATATTTATAACGTCAGGAAGAAAAGTCCAATTCTTACACAAAACGATCCTGGATACTGCCAAGGACTGTACTGATTCTTCTACCATTCTAAAAATGATGTCTGGTCTAATTGATGACCCAGATTATTTTCAGTTCAGTAAACAGCATAATCTGGCTATTTTTCTTTTAGCTCCTAAGAGCCCACACTTTTTTTTTCATGTTACATGCATCTTCCATAGTGAATATTCTTGAATGTTCCCTGGTATGCAGTGATGTAGGGATATAGAACAGGAAGAGGTCTATTTCTTAGTGTAGATTTACTAATGGTTACCTGTGCTACCTTTAAGACAAAAAGTGGAATAGAAGTCTACATGTGTGGTCTCAGCAAATGTGGATTATAGTCTAAAGATTTTGTCTTCCCATATGTAAACCCCTTTGTATAGGGGTGGAAAGGAAAATAGGCGCTTAGTAAATGACTTGAAATGACTTGACAGTGATGGAGATGAAACTGAATATTATACGTTTATGTTTAAAAACTTTATAATGCGGGGCTGGAGAGATAGCCTAGCGGTTAAGAGCGCCGACCGCTCTTACAGAGGACGCCGGTTCGATCCCCAGCACCCACATGGCGGCTAAGAACCGTCTGAAACTCCAATTCCAGGAGAACCCCAGTTCCAGGGGAATCCGATACCCTCTTCTGACCTCCGCGGCGTTGCACGACACGGGTGCACAAACTTGCATGCAGACAGTACATTCAAACACATACAGAAATAAATAAAATTAATAAAAAAAAAAAAAACTTTATAATGCTAGACCTATAGCCTGATGCTAGAGGGCTTACTTGTATGTGTGAGGCCCCAGGTTCAATTCCTAACATCTTTTTTTAACAGAGCAGAAACAGATTTTAAAAACAGAACAAGGGCCACTCATGTGTCTCGGAAGGTAAAGACGTTTGTCACCAAGCCTAGGGACCTGAGTTCAGGTCCCTGGGATCCACACAGTGGAAGGAGAGAATGAACCAATTCCTGAAATTTGTCCTCTGATTTCCACATGTATGCCACAGCCCATGTCCCCTTATACTGTAAATAATAAAGATAGTTAAAAATAGTTAAAGAAAACCTCAACAGACAAGAGAGAACTGTACCTCTTCAGGTACCACTCAGGACTTAGCAGTGCAGGAATATTATGGTTTAGATCCTAAATACCCTCAAAGGCCTGGCGGCTAGCCTGGGGTGCTACTGGGCAGCACAGGAAGCTTTAGGAGGTGGAGCCCAGTGGAAGAGAGCTAGGCTTTCGTGGTATGCCCTGGAAGGGGATCTTGAGACCCTGGACTCTCCCTTCTGTTTGCTTCCTGCTTGCTATAAGATGACCAGACATCCCGTGCTGTGCATCAGATGTGCAGCTTTACCACAGACCCAAAGGGTCAAGCAACCATGAAGCAAAACCTCTGAAACTATGAGCCAAAATAAGCTGTTGTTAGCTTTAAGCTGTTCATCTCCAGTATCTTGTCACACTAACGGAAAAGCAAGTAGCAGGGAGGCCGCATCTCTGGAAGACCATGTCTCGGAGGCAGATGGACCTCTGGTTCACTTGTATTTGAAAGCTCAAACCATCTTATTTTTTTGAAAAGAATGGGAGATAATGACTTCAGTGTGGAAGAAGAGTTTTATAAACAGCCGTTTGCCCAAAATGAGTCATAGGTTTGGACCGATGAGTTGTAAACAACAGCGATTTCATTTGTTTTGCAAGCAGTAATCCTGTTGAGAAGAGACAGGCTGGCACATTGCTTTAGCGATCTGCAATGTTTTTGGCCCTTATTTTGCAAAGTGGTAGGACGTTGTGGCAGAAAGAAACACAAGTGACATTCTGATGCCTGTTATGGGGTGTATCCAGGTGGGGTGGGTGCTCGGGATCTGGTCTGGTGCCTGTGGGCTGCAGATGCCTAGTTCCTCTAACGCACTGAGGTGGAAGCTGCTGGGTTCTCAGAAATAACCAAAGCAGTCAGGAGCCTGCCATAGACAAGCCAGTTGCCATGGAAAATACCACCGTTTACACAGGATTTGACCATTTCGAGACCTCTTCCTCTAGTGATGCTGGGTTGTCAGCTGCTAGCAAGCACTGCCAATTGAAATTCAGGACAGTCAGTTAAACTTGAACCTGGAAGAACAAATTACACTACATGCTCGTATACATTAAAAAATTATGTTATTCACTCATCTGAAGTTCAAATGTAACTAGTCACCTTGTTTTTGAAATCTGTTAACATGATTCTCAAGACAGACAACTCACCACAGGGTGGGACTCAGAGGCTGGGCAGAAAACACAGGCTCAGAAACAGCAGACCTTTCCCACCTAGAAAGTGACCTATGTCCTAGAGAAGATGGCAAAACTAGGAACAGATTTCAGGCCAGGATCAGCATCCAAGGGAGACACAAACTGCACAGAGGAGGAGCAGGGCGTATGTACACATGTGGGCATGCAGGTATGGTGGTATCTGAAATCCCAGGAAGCCTGGAGCCTCCCGTCAGGCACCTAACCAAGGTGGAAAGGTTGCTGGATGGGAACAGATAAGAAGGAGCGTGGTCCTGGAGGGTTAATCCCCAAATCTCAGGCAGGTTGCCTCAGGACTGGGATCCCCTCTGAGGGGCTCCCCAGATGCCTAAAACAGGACTTACGGACACCTCCGACTGTCCCCTTTAGAATGGCTGGGTGTGCGCCTTAAAGAGTTGTTGTCTAGCTAACATCAAGGCCTTTTCTTTTCCCTATAGAGTTTCAGTCCTGGGTCTCAGGTTAGCATCGTCTTTGATATTTCCAAACCCCAGGTACAGGTAAGTGGCAGAACTCCAATTCTCCAGCACCACTGGGTCCAGCCATGGCCAGGATAGGTGAGCAGAGTGCAAAAGGGACCTGGGGGGGGTATGTTGTTCCTTAAATTAGTTACAACCTCCTAATGGGAGAGAATATCGACCTACAAATATGCTCTTCTCCTCAGATGTCTTCCTGTGGCAGGGAATTCCTCTCCATCGCCCTGGTTACCTGTCTTCCCTACGGAGATTTGGAACTGGTGCCGTTTGCGATGCACAGCACCTCAGTGCCTTCTGCTGTCTGCTGTGCTCTCCTTTCCTTCTTCACTCCTCTTCCTCCCGACATCCCACTCTTGGACCACACTTTTATATTTTCCTTTTCCCCCAATACTGGAATAAAGTAAATTTGAAATAAAAGGATAAATTTTATCTTCTTGTAAAAATACAGATCAGTGTAACTGACTGTGGTAGGGAGGAGGCTCCCCCAGTCTCCCTGCCTTCCCGGGATGGCACAGTCTTGGGGATGAGGCCACCCAGCTATGTCTGAGAGTTGGATGGATGGATGGGTGGATGGACTAGGGAGTGGCTGGCCTTGACAGTAATATTGCTTAAGCCTGTGCCTTTGTACTGACACCCTCCATTCTTTCATTTAAAATGAGGACATTCATTTGAAACAGAACTACTAAGATGATTAAATGAAACACATGTTTGTACATTAAGTTAATGTGAGAGTGCTTTAGAAATTGAGCAACACTTTAGAGCTGGAGTGTGTGTGTGTGTGTGTGTGTGTGTCTGTGTGTGTGTGTGTGTGGGCATGCTTGGGAGGCATGAGCATGGAGTCAGAGGCCAACGCTGTGGAGTTGGCTGTCTCCTTCACCTTTATGTGGATTCTGGGATAGAACTCAGGTTACTAGGCTTGTGCAGTGTGCAGTGTTTATCCACTGAGCTGTCTTACTCCATGCTGGACCTTGAACAGCACTTTTCAACTGCAAATTAGGTCTGATGACCTAAATGAAAAAATGTCTCCAGCTTTATTTTACTCCACAACAGTGTTAGACCCACAGATGCTGTGGTGTAGAGAAACGGGTGCAACTTCTCTTTATCAGTGTTCTCTGCTCACTGCGGTTCTTCACGATGCTTCATGATACGAGCTGGTGAAAATTTTTTCTTTATATTTTTAGCTGATACATATAAATTGTACACATTTATGGGTATACTGCAAGGTTCCCGAAGACGCATATATCAGACCAATTTTAAATGCAGTGCTTCCAGTTATAAGATTAAAAAAAAAAGATTTTAACCTTTTTTTTTTTTTTCTAGACAGGGTCCCCCTGTAGCCCCAGCTGTCCTGGAACTCACTCTGTAGATCAGGCTGGCCTTGAACTCACAAAGATCCGCTTGCCTCTGCCTCCCGAGTGCTAGGATTAAAGGCGTGCGCCACCACGCCCAGCAGATTTTAACCCTTTAAAACTGGAGTGGGTGATAGCTCAGCTAGTAAAGCACTTGTCTTGCAAGCATGAGGACCTGAGATCAGTTCTCCAGAACACACACCATGGTGGTCAGGGCTTGTGATCTCAGTGCTGGGAAGGAGAGAACTGTGATTCCTGGGCTCACTGGCTGGCCAGCCTTGCTGACTTGGCAAATTCCAGGCCAGTGAGAAACCCTGTCTCAAAAAAAATAAGTGACTGGTGCCCAGGGAGTGACAGCTGAGACTGTCCTTTGGCCTTTACATGTACAGACACATACATGCATGCATACCAGCACAGACATGTACCTCATGTACAGGAACACACATGAACACACACAAAATAAAAAAAAATTCAACCATAGCTTTCCATGGTCCTTTATAGATGACCAGCTTGGGGAAGATTTTATACTATAAAACAAAACAAAGAGAGATTCACTGTTTTGAAGTTCCAAGAATTAATGCTCTCGGGTCTAGCATCATGAGGGGGATTTCAGGTGTCAACAGGTGTTTGGGAGATGGGGGCTCTTAATGACCACATTTGGTATCAAAACAACAGAGAGGGCTAATTAGGGAGGCTGGCTCTGGTGGGGGGTGCCCATTGGTGAAGGTGGGTGGCGGCTGAGAATGACTAACGCTCCCACCTGGCTCTACAGTGCTTCCTTTCCCGCCATTTCTCCAGCATATTCTCCAAAACAGCCAGCACCACCCAGCACTTGATGGTTTATAAAGCGCTCAGCATGTGCGCATGCGCATGTCTCATGACCTTTCTGAAGCCCTGTGTGGTAGGCCTCGGTTCTCCAACTGTTTTTTTTTTTTTTTTAATTTATTTCTGTATGTGTACGAATGTACTGTCTGCATGCAAGTTTGTGCACTGGTGTCGTGCAATGCTGCGGAGGTCAGAAGAGGGTGTCGGATTCCTCTGGAACTGGAGTTCTCCTGGAATTGGAGTTTCAGACGATTCTCGGCCGCCATGTGGGTGCTGGGGATCGATCCCGCGTCCTCTGTAAGAGCGGTCGGCGCTCTTAACCGCTAGGCCATCTCTCCAGCCCTCCAACTGTTCTTTGTAGAAGAGAAAACTGCGGCCAAAGCTGAACACTTTTCTGGGGCACCACCCAAATGGGAGTTCAGGGCAAAATCTTAGTGTAGGGACTTGGCTCCAGCGCCATGCTGGCTCCTCACTCAGCCTGTGTGATTCGGGCTCACTGGACGCTCTGATAAGACTTTACAGCGAGGGTTCAAAGAGGTGTTGCGGAGAACAGCGGGGCTAGAAGACCCAGCTTCCTGCCGTAGCTCTTTCCCTGAGAGTTTGTGTCAAAGCGTACTAACTCCTTAGCAACCTGGGTCTTTGTTTTCTCCCCTGACATCAAGATGGTTTGAGTTACCCAGACATTCTCAAGTTTTAAGAGTCTTAAGTACTTGGTAACAACATTGCTACAGTTTGGATCTCAAATGTTCTATGAAGGCCTACAGGGTAAAGGTTTGGTCCTTAGCTTTGTGTCGCTGTGTGGGGCTTAATGGGAAGTATTTAGGTAACTAAGAGGGTACCATCCAGAAAGGCACTGTGGGATATGGGCCTCCTCTCTCCCCTTCCCCTTCTCAGCCATGATGTGAGTTGTTTTCTTTCTTTTATATAAAATAATTTTTATTTGTGGTGTGTTTGTGTGTGTGTCCATGTGCGTATGAGGGCACACACATGTGCATGAATGCCTTGTGAAGGCCACAAAAGGGTGCCAAATTCCCCAGGAGCTGAAATCACAGTTCACTGTGAACTGCCCAACGTGCGAGCGGGAAACTACCCTGCTCTTCTGGAAGAGCAGCAAACACTCTTAACCTCTGAGCCAATAATTGCTTCAGTCCCAACATGAGTGACTTTTTCTACTTTGTGTCTCCATTGTGGTGTGCTTTCATAGGTCCAAAGCACTAGGGTCCACCTATCATGGACAAAAACTCTAAAACTATAAGCCAAAGCAACCCTTTTCTATTTATAAGTTGATCATACCAGCCATTTATTATAGTAACAGAAAGCTTGTTAACACATGTGAAATTTACCTATATATGATCTCCTCAAATAAATGTACACATGTAAGCTATAAACACAATGTAGCCTCATTAACAATGCCAGGGCATTCATAGATTCCAGGGAGACTAGCTGGCTCGGGCTACTTGAGTTTTAAGGTCCCCTCCTTCTCTATCCCTGGCTGTCCCTTTCTTCATTTTAAACCACAGGGTCTCACTATATTGGCCAGGTTGCCTTGAACTTGGGGACTCAGCTTAGCCTCTAGAGCAGCTGGGACTACAGGCATATGCCACTGTGCCCAGGTTAGACACCTTTTTCACAGTCATGTTAATTTATATATGCCTATACTCTCCTGTGTAGGTATAAATTTAAGTATAGCAGTAGAGTGTTCACTTTTGTAGCAGATTAATGAATATTTTGGGAAATCAAAAGAAAAGATTCACTGATCTAAGACTCAAGAGTTGAAGTGTGACTTCAGAAGCTGGAATAATGCACCTGAAACATAGCTACTTTGCAACGACAAATAACGATGAATAGAAATGAATTTGTTATAGGCTAGAAGTTCATTTGGTTCCCATTTACGCAACGACTAATGGCACACGATGAAGAAAAGTCACTTTGGCAATATTACAGGGGAGGGTGGGCATTTCTTGTCTGAGAAATAATACCTTAAAATGAGTTAATTTAATCCAATTAGTTTTCAGATGAAAATTATTTAATTACTAATGACTTCTACCTTGTCAAGTTCTGGTGGGTTTTCACATAGTCTAACCCCAATTTAGCTAATCAGGACCCTCCTTTTAAAAATGCCACTTTGCGATGATTTCAGAAACAGAAATAATTAAACACTTGCATTATCCAGGAATAATGTTAGTGAGAAATGAATAGGAGACAGATGAAGAAAATGAGAGGACTCTAAGAGACGAGTGGATGGATGTACATTTCCTTTCTGAATGGAAAGACCTGCTACTTTAAAGATGTTAGTTTATCCCAAATGATTCTATACATTTATTGTAATTAAAACCAACATCCCAGAGGGAGTTAATGAAATGGTTTTATAGTTATTCTAGAAATAGCGACTGGAAGAAGAACAGAAAGAGACACTGGAATATGCCTATGTGCAGTAAAAATGGGAAGTTGTACAAGTGGAGGAGGGGCTGATGGATCACGGAAGGAGAAATGGCGACCCAAAAGGCGATCTTCAGAATTGATTATGTTACAGGATATGAGGAAGGGAGGGATTATCAGCATCTGAAGCTCAGTACCTCATGACTATACCAACATGCTAGTTTTACATTTATTTCTCAGTTTTGTATGTGTGTGTGTATGTGTGTGCATATGTGTGGAGGTCAGAGGACAACTTGTGGGAGTCAGTTCTGTCCTTTCATCATGTGGGTTCTGGGGATTGAACTCAGGTCATCGGATTTGGTGGCAACTGCCTTTACTGGCTTGAGTTACACCTTGTAGAGACCCGCCACATACATTTTTCAAAATCATATAATTACTGTGAAAAATTAACTTCCCAAGACATTAAAAATATTTAGAAGTTACAAATGAAGAAATCAGTAGTTAAAAATCTTAATCTTTAGCTGACTGTGGTAGCACACAGCTTTAATTCCAGCACTTGGGGAGGCAGAGGCAGGCAGATCTCTGTGAGATGGAGGCCGGCGGGCCTATTTGGTGAGTTCCAGGCCATTCGGGGCTACAGGGAGACCCTGCCTCAAACAACGACGATGGCAAATCTTAAAATTAAGAAACAGACTAAAAACTAAGCTTAAAATTTTGACAAAATACACATTTATGGCACGTAAGTTTTTTTTTGTTTTGTTTTGTTTTGTCTTTTTTGAGACAGGGTCTCCCTGTAGCCTCAGCTGGCCTGGAACTCACTATGTAGATCAGGCTGGCCTTGAAATCATAGAGATCAGCCTGCGTCTGCCTCCCAAGTGCTGAGATTAAAGGTGTGTGCCACCATGCCCAGCCAGTATGTAAGATTTTAAAAAGAAATAATAGATAAATAAAAGAAATAATAGATATCTTATTCTAAGGATTGGGGAATAGGAAGGAATAGAAGATAGCTTATGAATTAAAAATTAAATTTAGCCCATAACTCTTCTTTTCTGAGATAGGGTTTTACTATGTAGCAGCCTAGGTTGAATGTGAACTCATAACCCTCCTGCCAATCAATACTTCCTGAGTGCTGGGATTACAATCCTCTGCTTACTAAGAATTCTTAAGAGTTTATGGTGGTGCACACTTTAATCCCAGCACTCAGGAGACAGAGGCAGGCGGATCTCTGTGAGTTCAAAGCCAGCCTGGTCTACAGAGCAAGCCCAGGACAGCTAGGACTAAAGGGAGACCCTGTTTCGAAAAGACAAAAAAAAAAAAAAAAGATTTGTTCAATTTCCCTAATGATCCTATAAGTGCTAAATAAAATGTCAAAAAATGTAATAGGAATAGGAATGTAGCTCAATGGTAGAGTACTGGACTATAATGCAGGAGGCTCTGGGTTCAATCGTTAGCATTGCAAAATGGGTAAATTACTAATTAATTTAAAAAGTATTCAGGATTATATCGCAATTTAAAAAGAAAGCATATGGGGCTGGAGAGGTGGCTCAGGGAGAAGAGCACTTGCAGCTCTTCCAGAGGACCCAGGTTCGATTCCCAGCACCCACATGGCAGCTCTGTGGTTGGTGTCTGGTCACAATTCATTGGACTGTTAGGAAGCAAAAAGCAAACAGGAAGTGGGGCCTGGCTGCTAACCCCCAAGGCCAGTCCCTAGTGACCCACTCACTTCCTCCAGCAAGGCTCTACCTTCCGAAGGTTCCCAAAGCGGCTGGCAAGTGTGTAGACACATGCGCCTATGGGGGCATTTCACATTCAAGTTGGGACAGATGCTGGAAACCAGTCCCTAACATGTGCCAGTCACAGTTACTAACGGTGTCCAACTGAGTAATTCCTCTTCTAAGAATCTATGTAATAAAAATATCAGAAGTTCCGCTGAAAATTTATTTAGAAAGATGGTTGTGAACAACATTAAAAAGCAAACAACTAAAATGTTCAAGAAGAAGAGACAGATTAAATTTTAAATAATTTATGGCATAGCTAAACCAGGGGAAATTATGCTGGTATTAAAATTGCGTTTTATAAATAATGTGTAATGACAGAAAAAACTCAATAAATGAAAGACAAAACATACAAAACCAAATGATCAGTGAGTCAACACTGTCACATCAAGACACCATAGAACAAATTCCTTCCATGAAATCTGAGAAACCATTTTGGATGGTATGATCATGTATGAGCCTAAAAACATGTGCTTATATTTTAATTTATAAAATAAACACTTTTAGGATTAAAAGATCATATAAAATACTTTGAAATTTACAATTATTTAGAGGGGCGACGCATACTCAGGGGCAAGAGACATTAAATGTCACATCACTGCCTTTGTTCTTTTTTCTGTGACATATTAGTTCTCTGGCCCTCAATCAGTCACTTCTATACATTTTGGCTTCTTTAGCTTAAAAATAGCAATTTTAAAAACATGCCTCTCAAACCTATAAGATGATGATGATGATGATGATTGGGAATTTTTGGTCTGGGATGTAGCTTCATTGGTAGAGTTCTTGCCTAACACGCACAGAGCCCAGAATTCAATCCTTAACAAGAAACAAATGACTGTGGCCCACACCTGTAACCCCAGCACCAGGGAGGTGGTGGAGGTAGGAGAATCAGAATTTCAAGGTCATCCTCAACTACAAAGGAACTTTGAGGCCAATCTGGGCTACATGAGACCTTGTCTACACACACACACACACACACACACACACACACACACACACACCAGCTTTTATTGTGTATAGGACTGAATTTAAAACTCTGACCTAAATCGACCTTGGAGATTAAGGAAAATTTATTGGTGCATATGTGAGAAATCCCTATTCTGAATATCTTAAAATTTCTGTACTTATTTCATCACACACAGGAACTGTCTTTGTTACCGATCAGCATGGGACATGCATGTGTTGATCTGTAAAAAAAAATGGCTAAGTGGCTTTGCAGCCAAGAGAGGAATGATAAATGGCATCTAGGTGAGATAGACAAGAGAGCTCTAACCAAGGATGGACAGCCTGGGCTGACACTGTAGGGTGGAGACACCTCAAAGGGGCATACATGTGCCCTCAGATATTCTGTGTGACAGAGGCAGAAGTGACTGGTAGCAGAACACACCTACCTTCATGCATAGGGTCCACCAGGAAGGACACAGGTCTTTGCCAATAGTGCTTTGCCGAAGTTAGATCATTGGGAAATAAATTTAAGATGTTTGCTTTGTGATTAGCGTGACAAAGGTGAAATGTGCTTTGGGCATTTGGGGATATGGCACGTGAGTGATGATGGTGCACTCCAGTTTGATATAGTTTCCTATCAAACAAAATAAATGACTGTGGGCTGGAGAGATGGTTCAGTGGTTAAGAGCACTGGTTGTTCTTGAAGTGGACCTAGGATTGGCTCCAAGCACCCACATGGCAGCTAATAACGATCCAGTTCCTGGGGATCTGACATCCTCTTCTGTTCTCCATGGGCATGGCTACACTTAAATACATGCAAGCAAAACACTCAAACACACAAACAAGTCAAAATAAATGATGGTAAATTCTAGCTTATCAAGCCCCATGTTCAATGGCTGTGCTGGTTCACAGCTGTCCTATAACTAGGGCTGAGGGGGTGCAGTGAGGATCCAGGCCTTCCTTCCTCACTTTCTTCTTTTTAGCCAGGGGCATACACCGAATAGTTAGAACTTAAGTGTAGAGAGGAAGCAGCCATTCATTTGTCAGAGAGACTGGGCAATTTTCCCTACTTTCTCAGCTGCGTTTTACCTCGGTGCAGAACTCTCTCATCCATCATTCATTCACCCATCTAACCATTCATGTATTCATTCATCCATCCATTCCTCCATTCATTCTTCAAACAACTGTGTGTGCCCAAGGGAGCTCCCCCTGCAATGTCTCTGTGACCTCAATATTTTCAATGAACATACATCAGTGTATAAGTGAAGGGTACATATTGCAGGCCTGTGGCCAACCACTGCAGGCACCATACCACTTCTAAGTCCTGTGATTTGATTATCTCCATCTTTATTGGCCACAGAGGGGAATGGATATTATAGCTTTGTGGCTTTTGAGAGTTCAGTCCTTAGTGAACCGCCAAGCCTCAGCAGTAGCTCCCAGCTCGCACGAAGGGGGATTTTCTAACCATGTTGCTGTACTCATCAGAAAAGCAAAGGAGGAGAAGCAGGTGACATATTACAGAACACAGCGACAGATAAGCCTAACAAAGCCATGTTTCTGCTATTCTCCTCTTTACCTTTGTGCTCTTTCCCTCCGACTTTTACTGTCAACTCTTCCAATATCCCCTCCCAAAGAAGACTCCAGAAGAATTTAAATTGGTCTAACCTCAAAGAAAAGAAACCGTAAAGCTGTTTATTATATTCTGTATCATGTTTCAAAAATATATGGCTCTCAGAGCCCACCTCAGTGTGAGCTCTCCACTCAGCGAGCTGGGGGCGGGGGGGGGGGGGAGAGAGAGAGAGAGAGAGAGAATATACAGATGTGTGGGGTGTTCACAGTGTGAGCATGCATGTGTGCTTGTGTGTGAGAGAGACAGAGAAAGAGTGAGGGACGAGAGGGAGGGAGGAAGAGGGGGAGCCTGTGAATGGTGGTGTGTGACTCCCTCCCCTGTTCTGCAGAGCTGAGTGGCTCTCCTCTCTCAGAGCAATTACTACAAATGATTTATGTGGCCAGTCAAGAGGGTCTGCCAGGGTTCTTATTTCATCTCCAGAAAAAGGAGCTCTGCTGGAATGTTATCAGGGAGCCTGGGATTAAACTGACAGCTGCCTTCTGTTTTCCCAGTGACAGAGCTTCTCCTCTGGACTGTGGCACGTGTGCAGTTTCCACAGGGAGCACAGAAGGCAAGGCAGCAAAGCCCAGCTAGCAGAGGGCCACAGGGGAGGGGACATTGCTCACTGGGAAGGGGAGGCTTCTGTCTTCCCTCTGTGTTTATCCTCAGAGGGTGTGTGCCTTGCCAGCCATTTTGGGACACAAGCCTGGCTTCTGCAGGCGGGAAGACTTGTTCTTTATTGAACAGTGCAGAGACAACCAGAGCCACGCTTGCCCCTCTGTTACCAAGCTCACATTGCTGTGCCAAGGAAACGGGGCCCCTTGCCAAACAGGTCACTGCAATGTAACCCCGGCTCTCAGTTCCGCCAGACTGGTACTTGTCAGGTCATAGGGGATGGAGCATGAAACCAGTCAGAAGCAGAGAGGCTGTGGTTTGGCCAGGCAGGGAAGCGCTTTGGAAAGGAAAACACCGCGACCTTATGAGCTCCCGAGCTCAGACATCCCAACTCTGACAGACCACACTGGTCTTCCTAAGGCCTCAGTCGCAGGCTTGACCAGCCACAGCCATCCCTGCCCAAGCTGGTTGGTTGTGTGAAAGGAACACAGAGCTGGTTAGCCATGAGGTTGATTAAAGAAAGACATGGACACACGTGTGTACACACACGTGCACACACACGTGTGTGTACATGTGTGTGTACACACGTGTGTGTCCGTGTGTGTGTGTTATGTTCCAATGACTGCATCACAACGCTCTGTCCGTGTGTGTACACACGTGTACATGTGTGTGTACACGTGTGTATACACGTGTGTCCGTGTGTGTGTTATGTTCCAATGACTGCATCACAACGCTCTGTAGATAAATAACAGTAATTACAAATTAAAGAAACTCTCAACGGAACAGAGAAGGTTATGATGAAGAGATTGGTGGGTGGAGAAGCAATGAAGAGAGGATAGAAAGGAAGACGAAAGATTGTAACAAAAGATGCAGACCGTAAAAACATCATTATGGTTCTATATTTTTCTGCTCTAGTCAGAGATATTCTGTTAAAAGCACATCTTTTTGGTTTCTCATTTCCAAATTGTGTTTTTAACTAACGCCTTGCCAAGAGGTGTTGAGTAATGCCCGAAGTAAAATTAATTTTTATCAAGTCATATATAACTACTCCGCTGGCCGCAGTGTGTGGCAGCAGTGTCCGGAGATGAAACCAGAGGTGGCGGTGTGCGAGGCCACAGAGGGACCTCTGATCTTGGAGGAGGGTGTTCACGTTTATGGAGCGCGTGGCACACTGGGTAGCCTGCGTGGCATGCTGGGTAGGCTGCGTGGCACGCTGGGTAGACTGCATGGCACGCTGGGTAGGCTGCTGCACAGCTTTTGTCTTCCCTCTGTTCCTCGCTGCAACTCCATGAGATATTTTTATTCTCACTTAACAGTTAAGGTTATGGATGCCAAGTGAGGTTAAATAACTCGTTGCCTAGTCTGACAGAAACCACTAGCTGCCCAGCTAATAGTCTTTTCCCTTCCTTAGACCTATGACTGTATTTGAGGATGGATTTCTCAGCCTCCTTTGTGATTTGCACTGACTGTCTAGCACAGTTCTGGCCAATGAGATGTCTGCAGAAGCCCGGGGATTGGCGGTTGTCCTCGCCCTCCTCCTATTGCTTTCTGGTTTCTTTTCTCTGCTTGTCTAGAGAACAGACATAAGGCTGGTCATGCAAATGCCATCACATGAAATACCAAGCCCGAGGGCGAAGGAGTTGGGGAATGCCTGCACACCTCCAATCAGCTGCATTTCCTTTCACCTGTCCGTCTTTGGCTCTGACTACAGGAGAAAATGAGACAACTTTTGTATCATGCTGCCGTAATCGAGTGCAGACATGATCTGAACTGACAGCCTACAGAGGAAAGCTAGACTCCGAACGCAAAGCTTACCGACCTAAGGCCCTCCATCCTCCTATGTCTCGCCCTGTGTTCTCAGACTGCCCAAAGTCTAGAGAAGACTCAGATAAGCTGACAAGCATGGGGTATCCTCTTCTCCTTATGCAAATGCGAAGGCTGGTAGCTACTTAGGCTGCTTAGGAATTTGGGCCTGTATCAGGCCCTGAATTTAGCACCTTGGTTTTCTTAAACAAGCTACACGTTTTGACTACTTACAGGGGAATCAGAAAACTCCCTGAAGTTATTCAACGGTACCTTGCCTTCCTTCAGGATGTTTTCATGCAGACCACACTACTACAGCAGACCCAAAGAGACAGTCCCAGATGCAGAACTTCGCAAGTGAGACAGATTGTTTTATGTTGATGCATGTAGAGGAAGGGTATGCATTAGAAATAAAACATCTGGAACTGGAGAGATAGCTCAGTGGTTAAGAGAGAGTATAACTCTTCAGGAAGACCTGGGTTCAGTTCTTAGCACCTACACCAAGGAGCTTACAACAGCCTGTAACTCCAGTTTCAGGAGACTCTGATGACATCTTCTGGCCTTTGCAGGTACCTGCACACATGCAGCAGACACACACACACACACACACACACACACACACATGAATAAAAAACTTTTTCTTTAAAAAACAAAGAAAAGCTGGGTGTGATGGCATACAGCTTTGATCCCAGCACTTGGGAAGCAAACTTTCCTAAAAAGTAGAGAAGAAAGAGATATCAATGTAACTTTAGAAGCTAGAAAGCATGCAAATGTGTGGGAACTCATGTAGCTGGGAAAACTCAAACTTAAAAGTTCAGTGGGGGAAAAACCAAGAACAAGCAAGCATTGTATGTTAAGAGCTGTTAAAAAATATCAGAATTAAGCTGGGTGTGGTGGTGCGCACCTTTAATCCTAGCACTTGGGAGGCAGAGACAGGCAGATCTTTGTGAGTTCAAGGCCAGCCTGGTCTACAGAGTGAGTTCCAGGACAGCAGGGGCTACAGGGAGACCCTGTCTCGAAAAAGACCAAAAAAATAAATATCAGAATTGGTGAAGCTGGGCACCTCAGGGACCTCTAATGATGGATGCACATGTGGGGTTAAAACTTAGGAGGTTGGCCGAACACTAGTGTAAGAAGCATTAGACTCAGGGGCTGGAGAAATGGCTCAGGGAGAAAAGCACTGGCCACTCTTGCAGAGGACTCAGGTTCAATTCCCAGCACCTGCACAGTGGCTAATGACCATCTGTAACTCCAGTTCCAGGGGAATCTAATGCCCTCTTCTGATCTCTGTGCGCACCACATGACACAAGTGCGCTTACATACATGCAGGCAATATATTCATACACATAAAATAAGAATACTAAATAAAATATTTTATATATATTTTTTAAAATTTTTATTTATTTCTGTATGTGTATGAATGTACTGTCTGCATGCAGGTCTGTGCACCCGTGTCGTGCAATGCCGCGGAGGTCAGAAGAGGGTATCGGATTCCCCTGGAGCTGGAGTTCTCCTGGAATTGGAGTTTCAGACGGCTCTCGGCCGCCATGTGGGAGCTGGGGATTGAACCCGGATCCTCTGTAAGAGCGGTCGGCACTCTTAACCGCTAGGCCATCTCTCCAGCCCCCTAAATAAAATATTTTAAAAAGAAGCATTAGACTCTGAAACACTTCTTCATCCTATACATAGTACAGGGCCTCATGACTACAGGGTGAGCATTCCTAACCCAGCAATCTCAAATGCAAACAACTCCAAAAGTTGAAACACTCTGAGCACCAAAACAAATGGAAAAACCCACAGCTGATCTCATGTGACAGGTCCCTGTCAAAACACACATGTATTAAAAATACTATATAAATACAGTCTTTCCGTTGTTATTTATTTATTTATTTATTTATTTATTTATTTATTTATTTGGTCTTTTCAAGACAGGGTCTCCCTGTAGTCCCAGCTGTCCTGGAACTCACTCTGTAGACCAGTCTGGCCTTGAACTCACAAAGATCCACCTGCCTCTGCCTCCCAAGTGCTAGGATTAAAGGCTCGTGCCACCATGCCCGGCTCGTTGTTGTTTTTTTAATATGCATCCCTCTCCACAAGAAATATTTATGACTGGGGTTACTGGTGCTAGCATCTACACCCAAAAGGTAAAGGCTTCTTGCCTGCAAAGTGGGATACCTGCAAGAAAAGAGGCGATAAGGCCCTGCTGTGGAAGACCTGATGTAAGCATGGGAAAGATGTATTGAGACCACACTTGCAAGTGTACAGATGGTCTCTGGAATACCAGAGAGTGTTACCAAAGGCCACTAAACCAATAAAGCAAATACTAGTCTCCTTGAGTAAAGCAAGACTCCTCTGTCAGCACCAGCTACACCTCACCTGTCTGGAAATACTGTGCAGCAGTGGCAGCCATATGTCTGTATATCCTAAATCTAATTGGCTATTAGCTCTCTCCTTGGAGGAATAACCCACAGCTGATGCCACAAGCTTACATCCTCTAGTGGTTAGGAGATGTTATAAGCCACAGTAAGACCCTGTCATATTTTACAGAAAAAATGTAATTCATGGATTAACATACCATCCAAACATCTGTGTCTATACCAAAGTAACCTACCATAACAATTAGTACTGTTTAAATACCTATATATCTAAATGCCTGTGCTTCATTAGTAGGATTGAAAGGTTATTCCTGGACAAACTGTCAGCCCATGAAAGGAAACAGCCAGAATTGACCAGAGTCCAAGACAACAGCTCCAGAGAAAGTAGACTGTTTTGCTTCTTGTCCACCTGTGCCCCTTTTCTAAGCCTAGGGAATAATCTGCGGAAGAGGGGGTGTGGTAGAATGTAAGGGCTGCGATTGGGGTGAATGGTGAAACTATAACAATATAGACTGGATGCTTATTTGATCAACTTGATTGAACATACAAGCCCCCCCCCCCAGCTGGATGGTGGGACCCTTGGGCTGTGTGGGTTTGGGCGCAACTGCTTGCAAATTGGTTTTATATGAAGGATGCTTGTACTCATAAATTATTACTTATTGTTAAAAAATGAAAAAAAATAAAGAAGTAAAAACCAACCAAACAAACAAAAAAAACCCCCAAAAATACTATACAAAATCACCTTTAGGTTATGATAGGCATATCTGGTGTATGCGTTTAAGTTTGGACTTTATGATGATTATTCTTGATGATCAGCTTGACTGTATCTTGACCCGCCTTTAGGTGGGTCTCTGACTATTCCCTAGAAGGATTAACTGGAAAGGGAGGACCCTCCTCCAGAGTGGGCAGCACCTTCCAGTAGCCCAGTTAGATAAAGTCAGAGGGAAATCAGTGCTGGTTGTCTCTCCTCCACTTCCTGCTGCTGAGTGCGTTCACCCTATCCCTGCCGCTGCCCTGCCATCCTTCCCCAAGCAGACAACCCAGCTTCTTCAGCCTTCCAATGTGGGGGCTAAAGACTATTGGCTCTCTAGGAATCCTCTAGGCCTGAACGTGGACAGCTGGGGCACCTAGCCTTGTGAACTGAGCAGCTAGTGGGTTCTCAGCCTCTTCAGAGTGCAGATGTTGGCTAGCCCGGCCTGCATAGTGTAAAGCACTGTATTTAAGGCAGTCTAATTAATCTTTTTGTACCATGTATTCTTTCTATCTGTCCTGCTCCTCTAAGTACCCTGATTAATACAAGTCCTATCCCCAAGGTATCTATCTCATCACATACAAGCAAGTATTCCAAAATCCAAAACAACTCTGGTCTCAAGCATTTCAGATAAGGGATAGTCAACCAATATTTGTCCTCCATCCTGGAAACAACTCTGGTTTGTTGTGCTGACAAACAGAAATAGAGATTTTGTACAGGGGAAGGTGGTAGTTTTGTACTGGAAATGTCAATTAAGTGGAAAGCCACAACTCTGGTAAGATAGCCATACCCTACACCAAATCATCCTCCTACCTGGCTTCCAGCCCACTGGTGGAGTCCCAGTGCTCCTAGAGAGAAGTCTAGTAGCCTCCTCTGGAAAATTAGCTAGACTATGAGAAATGACAAATAGATCCCGTGTTCCCCAAGGTTTTGAGGCTAATGATCAGCACCTGAGAGTCTTCACAAGTTAGAATACTAATATCTTATTCTAACCATAAATGCATAGGCAAGAATCACCACACATTTGGGAAAGGCCTGTAACACAAAATACAGTCTCTAATAAACATATGAAAAAGAGAAAATAAAATGACAGAACAGTATTTTTAAAAATTAGTACGATTCCAAAAAAGAGAAAAAAGATTGAAGTAAGAACTGGATTGTGGGCTGGAGAGAAGGCTCAGTGGTTAGGAGCACTGGATGTTCTTGCAGAGGACTGGGATTTGGCTCCCAGCACCCACATGGCTAACAACTGTCTTTAATTCCATCCAGTTCCAGGGGATCCTAGGCAGTCTTCTGGGCTCTGCAAACAATAGTATGCATGGGCATACTTACATACTCATAGGCAAACATATGTATATGTATATGTATATGTGTATGCATATGTGTATATATATGTATATGCATATGTGTATGTGTATATGTATGTGTATGTGTATATGTATGTGTATGTGTATATGTATGTGTATGTGTATGTATATGCATATGTGTATGTGTATAAGTAAAGTAAAAATAAATTTTTTTATGCGTATGAGTGTACTGTTTGCATGTCGGTTTGTGCACTCGTGTCGTGCAATGCTGCAGAGGTCAGAAGACGGTGTCTGATGCCCCTGGAACTGGAGTTAAAGATGGTTCTCAGCCGCTTTGTGGGTGCTGGGAATTGAACCTGGGTCCTCTGTAAGAGCAGTCGGTGCTCTTAACCGCTGAGCCATCTCTCCAGCCCCCCGAAATAAAAACTGTTTAAAAGAACTGGGGTGCATGAGTGCACGAGGAGGGAGAGGCCAACATTGGAGACTTTGCTTTCCACCTTATTTTTTAATCAAAAATTTCATTTATTTATTTGGTGTCTGTGCACGTACACATGTATGATGTGTAATGAGTGTGGGTGCGTGAGTGCCACACTGCTGTGTGGAGGGTCCGAGCACAACTTTTGGGATTTGGTTCTTGTCTTCCACCTTGCCAAGGCAGGCTGTCTCTAGTTTCTGCTGATGCACTGCATACTCAAGGCTACTTGGCCCATTAGCTTCCAGTGTCCAGTGTCCACCCCCCATCCCGCCTTACGAGTGTTGGGATTACAGATATACCCATGTATGTGGCTTTTTACATGGATTTTGCCTGATAATTCAACCTCCTAGTTCTTCACCATTTTCTTTTCTTTTGGTATTTTTGAGACAGGGTCTCCCTATAGCCCCAGCTGACTTAGAACTTGCTATGTAGTGAGGCTGGACTCTATCTCACAGAGATCCACCTGCCTCTGCGTCCCCAGTGCTGGGATTAAAGGTGTGTGACACCACACCTGGCTTCTTTGTCTTCTTTTGTGAGACAGGGTCTCTCACTCAATCTGGAGTTCACTGATTTGGACAGACTGGCTGGCTGGGGCAAGGCCCTGGGATCCTCTTGTTTCTGCGTCTGAGTGCTGGGATTACATATGATCCATATCAGCTTTTCACACAGGTGCTGGGGATCTCAACTCAGGCACTCCACCCCCTGAACCATCACTCTAGATCCAAGAACAGTGAACATTTGTAAGATGAGAACAAACTCAACATGGTGATGCATAACCGTAATTCTACGATGTATGAGGCTGAGGCGGGAGATTTTGAATTTGGGACCAGCCTGGGCTACATAGTAAGACTCTGGGGGAAATAAAAGGTATGGGGGGGGGGGAAGAAGAAGCAGAGAAAGCCTTCACAAACTGAAACAGAAATAATAATAAGTAGAAAGATAAAACTAAAGACCCCTTTCAGAAGACAGAACAAAATTAGACATAAAATAGAGAAGACAGAGATAACAAAACTGGTGGTCAGTCCAAAAGGTACATCCTAAGAGCAAACAAGACATTATGAAACCTTCAGTGAAATCATTCGAGAAAACTTTCCAGAATCAGAGGACAAGAACTTCCAGTCCGAAAGGCCCAGAGAATTCTCTGAACAAAGAACGCAAAAATGACCAGAGCAGGGCACATCAGCTTTCTCACAGGAACTCTGCAGGTCACATAAACATTCATGAGGAGCTTCGAACGTCCTTATTAAGTTCTTTATAACCTGGAATCCTATATCCAGTCATATGTGAGCTAAGTGTAAATCTATTTTTCTATGTACAAGACCTAAAAAAAAAAAAAGACCTCTCATGGACTCCCAGTCTCCCTTGGGCCCCCATGGCTGCCTGTGGCCATGATGCTGTATCTCCCCTGATAGTCTGAGAACTGAAGGCTTCCTCTCCCCATAAGACCCTGCTGTATTGTCTATAATAGAATGCCTTATGTCTACTAATACTCTCCCACTGCAAAGCCTGATCATGATAAAGTTCTTGTAGGCTTCCTTCCTTCCTTCCTTCCTTCCTTCCTTCCTTCCTTCCTTCCTTCCTTCCTTCCTTCCTTCCTTCCTTCCTTTTTTGAAAAAGGGTCTCCCTACAGCTCCAGCTGACCTGGAGCTTACTCTGTAGACCAGGCTGGCCTTGAACTTGCAGAGATCCACCTGCCTCTGCCTCCCGAGTGCTAGAACTAAAGGCATGCACCACCATGGCTGGCTTAAAGACAGTTCTTAGCCTCCATGTGGGTTCTAGGAATCGAACCTGGCTCCTCTGTAAGAGCAGTCATCGCTCTTAACTGCTGAGCCATCTCTCCAGCCCTGTAGGGTAATTTCATGTCAGCTCCATTCAAGGACCCTGTTTTCTTTCTAAATTACCACACAGCAAGAGATTCGAGAACACAGTTCACTAAAATGCATTCTAAGCTAGAAGAGACACAGAACCCAAGGACAAACAAGGGACCCAGTACAAAAGTGATATAACAAAGGCTGTTGCCAGCTCCCCAGCCTAGTCAGTACCCTTCCAGAAGGGAGCCAGAGGGTGCAGGACCCTGGGGAGGACTAAGCCCATGAAAAGAAAAGAAAAGCAGCATTAATCACCTACCTAATTTTTGCAAATGAATTGGGAAAGGATTTCACTTTCAATGAAGGTTCTGTGGATGATTAAGGGCTAGGAGCAGAGAGAACAGAACAAGCCAAGAAATACACCACAAAGGTAGGAAAATCACCATTAAAGGCAGGCAGGTGAAAGTTGTATTTGATAGAAATGTCATCAAAAGCCACCATTTGGCTCACTTACGAACAATATGTATGTAGCTGTAACATGCACAGACACATACACGCATTAGTGCTAACCTCACTGAAAGTTGGGCTACAATGATAGCCGTGAAGATGGAGGGAAGGAAGCTTGTTAGAGAAGTGGAAGAACTGAAGGTCAGTCCCTAATCTTCCAGGCTAGGGAGCCAGTAGGTAGTCTCAATGAGAGAAGCCAGGAGGTAACTGCAGAGATACTCTATTTGGAAACACAGACTCACTCCAGAAAGAGAACTCAGGGTAGGAAGAAGGGTATCATGGGGACTAAGGCTTTCATCACAGGCACTTTACCAAACTCAGTGGACTCTCAAATTGGGTAAGCAATTTGATACTTGACGGTGACAGACTGAAGACCAAAAGAGCCAGTAGTTACTCTTGAGCACCTGCTCTGGATGCACCGAATTCCTCAGGCTTTGGCAGCTATCCCAGGAGAATCTCCTACACAGGGGATTTTAGTACTTGTACCATTATCCTCTGCAAATCTGGGCCCAAGGTTCATTTGGGGCTGTGGTGGAGATATGTGCCACTGCAATAAGCTGTGTGCTTTAGGGACCGTGTTGGCAGAGCTCCCATAGCTGAGAGGCGAGCATAACCTTCGGAAATTGGTGAGCCCTGTGGAAGCTGCAGTTTCTGGGCTCCCCAGGTGGCCACAAGCCTTCTGGGGACATCTGAGTCCCACTAGTATCTGAGTTCGTTGCTCCTCCCTTTCTTGAGCTCCAGTTGACCATCCTGCAATTAGTAAAGGCTACAGGGATGGAGATGATGCAGACCCAGGCAACAGCGACAAAGGGCAACGTCTGCAGTGTTCTGTGCTATTTCAATGACTGCGCTGCAAAAATGAAAACGCACCTTTAGGGTTTAGAGTCTAATGAGGTGGCATTAGATAAGTCAAGGAAAAGTTGCTGCATGTAAAATATAATTATCTAGAGAAGCAGCTATAAGTGCACTTGGATTTAGAACACAAAACCCAATTTTAATGAAAGGAGAATAAAGTTTGGGGAAAGGCAAGTCAGGAAGCTAGAAAGCTCTGATTGTGCATGAAAGACAAACAGGTCTGCTCTGTAACTGGGGGTCCACTTAGTCTCTACAGACGGGTAGCTTGTAAATTCAGAAATAAGGGAAGGCAACATCCTGGGGTGTTCTGTGCTTGTTAGGACGCATGCGCGTCTTTGTGAGTTCAAGGCCAGCCTGGTCTACAGAGTGAGTTCCAGGACAGCTGGGGCTACAGGGAGACCCTGTCTCAAAAAAAGCCAAAAAAAAAAAAAAATATATATATATAAAATAAAAATAATAAAAAAAAAGAAAAGAGTAAATCATGCTTTTAGACAGGTATACACAGCCTATTGTATAATATAATAGCCAACATTTTTTGAGACCTTATTTTAAAATCCCTCTGAAAACTAGATTTTTTGGGGGGGGAGTTTTCCTCTTTAGATTTTTTTTAAATCCTCAAAAGAATCCCATGGATTTGTTCTATGATGTGTACGCAACAGATTAAAGTTTCCATTTATTTAAAAGGAAGGTAAAATTAAGACATAAAGAAATTAAATGAATAGGGCTGGACAGATGGCTGAGCGGTTAGGAGCACGTGCTGTTCTTACAGAGGACCCAGCACTCACACTGGCTCACAACTGCCTGTAACTCCAGTTTTAGCTGATCTGATGCTCTCTTCTGGCATCTGGGGGCACCTGTACGCACCTGGTAGATGTACATATTATATACAGAATATAAATTATACATATGTATACATATACATTATATACATAATATATATGAATATACACAGACACAAAATATTTTTTTAAAAAAAGTTAAATAATTAGGCCAAGTAATAAGCAGTAGCAGTGTGGGGACTCAAATCTAAGGCTTAAAAAAAAAAATCCAAGCAATTAGCATATCTGAATCTACAAAATTAAAACTTTAAAATATTTATCAATCTGTAGAGATCTTGGTAAGAAAAGAACATTTTTCTGCTGGGCGTGGTGGCGCACGTCTTTAATCCTAGCACTTGGGAGGCAGAGGCAGGCGGATTTCTGTGAGTTCAAGGCCAGCCAGGTCTACAGAGTGAGTTCCAGGACAGCTGGGGCTACAGGGACACCCTGTCTCAAAAAGACCAAAAAAAAAAAAAAAAACAAAAAAGAAAAGTAACACAGCCAGGACAAGGATGGCCACGAGCCACAATAAATAACACTTGTAACACTTGGCCCTGTGCACCAGAAAGAAGAAGAAAGAAAACCCACTCATTGTTTGCATGGTGGGAATATCACATCTGTGCATATATTCTCTGCCCCTCCAACATAAGTCTTCCAAGATCCCAGGCTCTGAGACCTAGAAGCGTGTCAGTGGGGAGGGGAGAGACCAAAGATAAAAATAGAGATGTTGATTGCATTGTTACTAATTCAGCTGAGCTCAACAGCTCCAGTCTGAGTCAACAACCGCCAGGGAAGACACAAAAAGAGAGGGTGATGCTCCCTGCCTTTGAGCAGAGGAGGCGCAGACGGTCACATCAGTTACTTCCTGACCAAACAGACCCACGGCACTGCGGCTGTGCGGTGTGAGTTCAAAAACAAACAAGGGGAAGGCAGTGAGGGATGAAGTGGACGCAGATCGATGGACAGCAGAGCCCTGACCCTCTAGCCTCTTGTAAGGATCCGGGGCTGTGGGGGATGGGCCGACGAGCCTGACTTGGAGGCCAACTCACACCGTTCAAACACAGCATTGTTTTCTCTGGGGCATAAGGCTTACTGCCATTCCAGCCTGGTCTCCATGGCAGCGGTGGAGGAGGGAGAGGAGAGGAGAAGCAGATGGGGGTCACAGAGGTCTTAATTCTTATGCAAGTGTCCCCATTGCTCGCCTCTTTCTTCAGGAGGACCTGTATGCGTTGCCCCTTCTTGGGGCTCGGGAAGCCCCCCCCCCCACCGCCCCATTGGCCCAGTTCAACTGGATAGATGGCAGGGGCCTACTTCAGTCTGGTCTTTTGCTTCCAACTAGCAGGAGCCTCTGTTCAGTCGGCTTCTGCTTGGCTTGAAAATAGAGAAAAGACCTATTTCTACTCTTCTAAGCCTTCTTTTTCCCTGTTCCCAAACTACATGGCTTTACAGGTTGTAGATGCCAGGCACAAGGACCGGGTCCTTGAAGGAGGGAGGCCACATTTGCATTCTTGATCCCAGAGACTGCTGCTGCCACCGGACGGAATGAGGTGGGCCTTCCATGTCTGTAGTTACTGAGTTGGCCTTCGCAGTTCTAGTGTGTGTGTGTGTGTATGTGTGTGTGTGTGTGTGTGTGTGTGTGTGTGTTCCTATTGGATGGTACTGAAGCAACCTTTGTGTGTGTGTGTGTGTGTGTGTGTTCCTGTTGGGTGGTACTGAATCAACCTTTGTGTGTGTGTGTGTGTGTGTGTGTGTGTGTGTGTGTGTGATCCTGTTGGATGATACTGATGGTACTGAATCAACCTTTGTGTGTGTGTGTGTGATCCTGTTGGATGGTACTGAATCAACCTGTGTGTGTGTGTGTGTGTGTGTGTGTGTGATCCTGTTGGATGGTACTGAAGCAACCATTCTGAAACAAACCCTGGCCAAGATGTTCTGCTGACTACCTTTAATGCACACATTTAGCCTGGAATTCAAGATCTTCCATAGCCAGTCTTTATTCCTCCTAATAATCTTCCTTTTCTATCCTTCAAATGCATTCATGATCTTGGCAGGTCACAGTAGGAAGAATGAATGAATGGAAAAACAGGCAAATGAATACCAAAGAACTCATTTCAGTTTCTATCCTTTGGTTCATCTGGTCACCATTATCTCCCTCTTGATAATAAAGTTTCTCTTGGCTTTAAAGACCTAGGCAGTTTCCACCAGGGTCGAGTTCATAGCTCAAAGGTACTTAGTATGATTCAAGTGAAATGTGTGATCTCTACTTCAGTTTGTCAGGACTTGAGCCACCACCTATACTCTGGTTTTAGAAGCCAGAAACCTGGGCTCCATCCGGAAACGTTGCTTTTCCTCAGGCTTCACATCCTGGTACCACCAAAGTCTTTTCCCTGGGGCACCAGAACCTACAGATCTGAGTTGTGTTGAATTCCATTCACTTTCTCCTGTGTCTTTTTCCTCTCACTCTATTCTATTAGCCTTCAAATCACAGAACTGAAGTCACTTCTGAGTAAGTCTCTGCACATCTGCTTGCCTCCACCACCTAAGAGCTGTGTCCCTTCATGCTTGGTCCTCACCACTCTCCTTCCAATCACAGTGCTCTGCCTCATCCACCCCTGCCCCAGCGCAGTTGCTTGTACACGGGTTCCCAAACTTCAGGGTCCCTCCCAATCACCTACGTGGCTTACTAAAACCTATAGCTCACCGTGTGAATATTATTCTGTTGCATAAACAAATAAAACGGTCATTTTGTAGTGGCAAAGAGGGAGCTGCAGGGATGAAGTCAGGCAAGAAAACAGAGACTAGAAGAGTGTTACCAGAGCCTAGGAAGTGTGTGTAGGAGGCAGGGATGGAGGGAGGATGCTTAATGGAGACAGAAGTACCACCAGACAGGAGGGGATAGCTTCTGAGTGCTCCGTAGCCTCATAGTATAATGATGGCTGACAAAGAGCAGTTACTTAAAAATTTTAAAATGGCTCACAAAGGATTCTGAATACTCTCAGAAGAAAGGATATAGCTGAAGTGACAGAAACACTAGTTGCCTCAATCTGATCATTACACCTTGCACATACATGTTGTGAAATGTGACATTGTATCCTGTAAATATGTATGGCTACTCTGGGTTAATAAAAAATAAAACTGTACAAAAAGAAGCCAGTGTAGTGGTGCATGCCTGTAATCCCAGCACTTTGTAGGCTGAGGCAGGAGGGTTGCCATGCGTATGAAGCTAGCCTGGGCTACAGAGTGAGACTCTCAAAAAAAAAAAAACAACAAAACAAAACAAGTGGAAAAAATACCAAAAGAGGGGTTTTGGAGACAACTCAGTGCGTAACATGTTTGCTGTAGAAACATAATGATAGGATTTTGGATGAGTCTCCCCCATGGGAAAGCTGGGTCGGTGTGGCAGCCTACCTGTGATGCCAGAGCCGGGAGGCGGGGCCAGGGATCCCTGGAGGAAGCTGGCTAGCTAGTCTACCCCATCAGCAAGCTCTGGATAGCCGGAGAGACCCTGCCTTGGTAAATATAGTTGAGAACAATGGAGGAAGATACCAGAGGCCAATCTCTAGGCTCCACAGGCATGCATGTTCTTGCACCCTCACGCCCACCGCCCACCTGCCCCCACATACATACAAAAGAAAATACAAAAAGAAAATGAAGGTGTGCAAAGATTTCTGAGACTTAGAAAAGTAAAGAAAGATAAAGAGCCAATCAATCACCCGCCCGGAAGCACCCAGACCTTCGGCCTGGTAGATCTGAGGTGGGACCAACACTGTCTGGTTGGCACTCTCGGTGTTCTGTCTCAGAGAAAGCTTCCTGGCCGGGACCCGCCCTCCTTCACTGGTCCTACACGTTCACGGCCATCTGTGCTTCCTCTACAGCACTGTCCTCTCCAGGGGCTGTAATTACACATCTGTGTCCTTGTTTCATTAGCGTCTGTCTCTGTGGTTACACGCATGGGCAGGAGGTTAGGGGCCATCTCTATTTTCTGTCCCTAGCACTTACTAGGTACATGGCACACAGTGTACGCTCATAAATACCTGTTCAAGAGGGAACGATCTCTTTGATGAAGTCTTTTCTGGCTAACGGCGTATCAACACTCCCTCCAGTTTTACTTTGAAAAGACCAGTCTTTCTCAGAGACATATTTTAGAGGTTTCCTAGAAGAGGCAAATCATTAAACACTGTTGAATACCAACCCAAGCTGCAGAAATTACGAAATATATTTGGACCTGTAGAAAAATCCACTTCCCTATGTTAGGATGATTAAATGGGATAGGGCATGGGAGAAATTTGGTGTGGAGCCTAGGATATAGCACAGACTCAGAAATGCTATCTATTATTGCAGACTGGTGTTAGGCCACACCCTACTGTCCTAAGATCATATCCCTTGGCATTTTTTTTTTGTCTGAAAAATATGACTGCACACATGTACTGTAAATCAGAGTCACAAAATATGCTGAATATATCCAAATGCAACAGATGACTAATAAGCACCTACTGTATGAAATTATTCAACCTGGTGTCAGAGATAGACACATAGGTAAGAATCTGCTCCAGCTGCTCCGCCTCTGTTATCCCACGTATAAAGAAGAAATGACCGCCTTCATCCTTATCCTACCACCGAGAGCATGCACTGTGGAGGGCTACGGATCAGTGACAGACCATTTTTTGAAAGTGACAGACCATTTTTGAAAGAACACAAAACTCCAACTTTTGAAAAAGATATGCTTGAAGGTCAAGAAGGAAATTAAATTAGCTTAAAACAGTTCAAGCCTGATGTTGAGGATTTCTATCATTCCTTTGGAAAAACATTTAATTAAGGGGCTGGAGAGATGGCTCAGAGGTGAAGAGCACTGACTGCTCTCACAGGGGACCTACATTCTGTTCCCAGCACCCACATGGTGGCTAACAACCATTCGTAACTCTTCTGGCCTCTGTAGGCGTTGCATGACATGGGTATAATTGCAGGCATACAGGCAAAACATACACTTAAAATAAAAATGAACAACAATACCTAAAAAAGTTAATTAGTGAATTAATCGCACTTGCCTGGCGGGGCATAAGTGCAGGGTGAGAAGATGCCTTGCGGGGTCTAGTCTTTCCTTCCATGTGGGTAATAAGGATCAGGCTTGTCAGCAAGCACCGTTAATACCGAGCCATCTCCCCAGCTCCTAATTCACTGGGAATTCAGGCTGTTGAGGAAGAAATATGTCCTCCATTGCTACATTTTTCTCTAGCTTATGTCTTAAATCTTTACTCCAGATTCAATTATTAAATTATTAAAATTAAACCAAACATCCAAGCTCAAGTTGTTTACATCCATGTTCTTTAAATATACTTGAATTTATCAGGAGTGGTAACTCATGTCTATAATCCCAACACTCAGGAGTCTGAGGCAGGGAGATTGCTGTGAGTTTGAGGCCAGTGTAGGCTACACAGAGATACTGTTTCCAAAAACAAAACAAAACAAAACAAAACAAAACAAAACAAAACAAAACAAAACCGAAGATTAGAACTGGAGCATATTTTCATGAGGGCCTGAATTTATGTTTTCCTAAATTGCAATCCTAATTAGCCCCAAAGTAAATATAATTTTTCTTTGTTCTTTAAAAAGTAAAAATATTGAAATCACAGTTTATATTCTTTCACCACTTATTATACCATGGACCCCAAGGTATTAAACATTCTTCTAAGGTACTAGAATAGCAGCCAAATGTGCCATAATTTACTTAGCCAAATCTATTTTCTGTCACATAGGATTTCCTCCCGCCCCAATTATTCACAACTGTGAATGTGATGTTGAACATACTTTATACATATATATTTTCCTTTCTTTTAATTTTTCTTTTGATTAAATCTAGAAAATGCCAGGAAAGCATTTTATCACTGAGCTATATCCAAACTCTAATTTTAATTTATTCTTTTGAAACAGAGTCTTACTGAGTTGTCTGGGCTAGCCTGGAACTCATTCTGTATCCCAGGAAAACCTTCAAGGTGCAGTCCTCTTGCCTCAACCACCGGTGGCCTGTACTACAAGGCCTAGCTACATGCACATTTTTTATCTTATGTGTGTTCATATGTTGCTTAATTTGTTTGCTTGTTTCTGTGTGCTGGAGATAGAATTCTGCTTCTTGCATATATCAGGTAAGCACTCTACCACTGAGCTACATTCTTAGCCCTTTGACCATGCTGGTAGGATAACTTTCTTTTAAAGTACAATCACTAAGTCAAGGAAGAGGACTACGTGGAGGACCTTCTCATATCCTTCCCGGCACTGAGGAACGACAGATGAGCAGTGAGATGTGAAGGGGAAAGGGCAGAAAAGTGGTCATTCCAGAATGACCGCTGTGATAAGGCCATTGCAGTTACTGAGGTTAACATCAACCCTTGCATGTAACCTAGGGCCAAGCTATCTAGCACTTTGGGAATGGTTTTGTGTCCCTGGTCAGCTTTTCCATGGGGAGGGGTTCGGTAGGAAGTGGGTGTCGGCCGCAGATCATCCCTAAGCAGCACTGATCTCTTTACTAGGCAGTGCAGGTCTCAGATGTAAAGACAGGGGCACACACTTGAACAATGTGCCTTTTTTTTTTTTTAGAAATTTTATTTTATTTTATTATTTCTGTATGTGTATCAATGTACTATCTGCATGCAGGTTTGTGCACCCATGTCGTGCAATGCCGAGGAGGTCAGAGAGGGTGTCGGATTCCCCTGGAACTGGAGTTCTCCTGGAATTGGAGTTTCAGATGGCTCTCAGCCGCCATGTGGGTGCTGGGGATCGAACCCAGGTCCTCTGTAAGAGCAGTCGGTGCTCTTAACCGCTAGGCCATCTCTCCAGCCCCCTCCCTTTTTTTTGTATCACTAGAACTATCATTTTCCTCCTCAACACCATCATCACAATACTGCTGTCTTCATCACCATCATCATCATCAAGGTGCCAAGCAGGGGATTAGTGGCCTGAGAGAGCTGTTGCTAGAGCTATACCTCTCTGTGTTGAACACAGTTCCGGCTGGAGGTCTGGACAGGGGCCTCCTAGCTTCATACTGTGTCTCTGGGCAACAGGTCAACTTCAGGAAGAATCCAGCCTCGTGCTTTTCAGTCCCAGGAGGCCCCTCAGACACCCTAGACATATGGGCAGGGTGTTTCTGCCAGGGCAAATGTTCTCCGTCCATGAGCACAGCATCTGCTCTGTCAGAAATGGGGCTTCCTTTGAGCCTTCCACAACCTTCGCCGACCACAAACAAGAGGAAAGCAGCTGCAGAGCTGCATGTGACACCAGGGTTCTGGCTGGGTGGCTGCTCCGCTGGCCAGTACAGGCCTTCGGTGGTCTGCCCCACATGTCAAACCCTGATCAGGCAGGAAGCCAGCTGTCCTTGTTCCAGTTCCAGTTAAGGAACGGGAAGGGGGATCTGAACTGCGTTTTGTTTTTCTGCTGAACTGACACCACTGACATTATAGCATGCAGCAAGACATGTGTCCCCAAAGCAGGAAAGCTCTGTCCAGTACCTTTAGATGCAAGGCTCCATACCTGGCAGGTGGTGGGCACAGACAGGCTGTGGACCTTTGCTTGGATGCTATTTACTTACTTGCCTGAAATTCAGACCACATAATAAGGGGAAAAGAGTAACTTTAAAATGAATAACTGGTGCAAATATGAAGCAAACTCGGACAATTGTGTAGGTTTGTCTTTGGGGTTATCTGTTTGGGAACTCACAGCGCTGGCTCGGTCCCCCTTACAACGTCTGTAAGTCACTCCTTGTCGACAAGATCAGCAGGAATGTAATGGCTGTCCCTGTCTACGATCATGATTCTGATCAGAATCAGGTAGGTTCCCACTGCAGGTCACAGGATGAGCCACTGGCAGAGACAGAAAAGGAATCCAGAACTCCAGCTGGGAATCCCCGACCGAACAGGGGACTGCTGAGGGCAGCCCTGGACCCCAAAGGCAGGACCTTTAACCAGCCCTCACCTGCCTTCCAACTTTGTCCCACTTCCTGTGTACCTGTACACACACACACACACACACACACACACACACACACACACACATACACACGGCAGTCAGGGCTGGTGCAACCAAGGAGGAATGGCTGCTTTGGATGCTGTCTCTCATGGGTCTGATCTTCAGCATGGGTGCAAGTAGTGCTGGCCGTCCACACAGTCCCCACGTGGTGCACATGGCTCTGCTCAGGTAGAAACAGTAGTGCAGGCTGGAACTGAGCAGGAACAGCTCTTGGGTCACATGTCCTGGAGTGGAGTTCCACTCCGTCGGCCCTCACCAGCCTCTCTCTACCTTTCCTCCCTAACAAGGTCTATGTAATTTACACTCTGTTTATTGTCTGCTTTACAGGAAGCTGCTCCGGGGTAGAGGTCTTAATTTTTAAGCACTCAGGTCAGTAGCTGGCACAGAACAGGCAGGCACTCACTAGGCTTTTGTTTATTAGCCATTCTAATTTAGAAACTAGTTAAGAGGACTGAAGAGTATAGGGAGGAGACTGGTGCATCTGTTTGAAACACCTACCTCTCCTCCTAGCCCTCAGGCTTAGTGCTGCCCCCCTCCCCCCAGTTGGTTGTGACACAGCCAGGTGATCACTGTCACTCTGCAAAATTGAGAAGGAAGTCCAATGTTTACCGAAGCAGAAATTTCAGGGGTCAGTAGCCTGGATTGTTCTCAGGTGGTCACCAACATCCCCAGCCACACCCTGGTATTTATTTCAGAACAACTGGCCAATGTGTGAATCTTGGTCTGTAACTAAAGAATATTTAACAAAAAAGTTTCACATTTTCAAAGTCCTCATATTGTCAAAAGAAACAAAATTCCCACCTCAAAAGCCTTCTAGTCTCAGAATAGACTGAACGTTTGTTTTCTGTGTAGGTTTGAAAATGGTCTTGAGAAGTATGCAACAGAACAGAGGAGAAAATTAAAACCACAGGCTGGCACTACGGCTTAATGGGTACAGACATTTGCTGCCAACCCTGGTGACCTTAGTTCAATCCCAGGGACCCACAGGGTGGAAGGAGGGAACTGAGTCCTGTAGGTTGTTCCTCTGAACTCCACATACATGTTGTGGCATACACATACACACACAGACACGCACAGACACACACAGACACGCACAGACACACACACACACACACACACACACACACAAAACCAGGGAACTCTTAGTCTTTTCCAGTTGCTGTGATATAGAAGTCAATATATTGTTGATATAGAATATCAATATATATATTGATATAGAAGTCAATATATTGTTTTCCACCTGAACCAAGACGATTGGCAGAAACTGGGGGGCGCTGTCTAAAGCAGATTATACAGAGAGTTATCTTAGGTCCAATCAGCTTTCATCATTAGAAAGATGAGAAAGTGTCAGCGAGCATCAGCTCATTGGATATGTTACAAGCCTGCATCTTACTCTGTTAAGAGTTCAAAGATCACAGATGTTGATCAAAATATTCATATTGCCAATTTGCACTCATTTCCCTAGTTTGTATCAGGTGACGCCGCTTAATAATGACCTAGCAAATGAGTCCAGTTCCCCTTATTAGTTTCTTGCGCTAAAGACAATACCGCATAAAGAAAAGGACCATGCAAGCTGTGATGCTTACTGCCCCCGTTCCTCCTTAGGGGCACATCTGTCTCCTTGCCCCCCACCCCACCCCAGGCCCAACCAGGCCTCTCTTTTTCAATTCCTGCAGTACAATCAGGAAAAGTGAAAAAAGGTCCCTGGTTTTCCGGAGGGACCGCACAGTCTGAAAAGCTACTTTCTCAACATCATTAGTAGTTCATCTTCTGCAACCTCAGGGCAGCCCCTAGGCGGCCCCTCCTGCAGCCCCCCCACTCGCAGCTCCATCCCTCTCTTTTGGTGTCGGCTTATCAAATTAATGAAGCCTATGTGGAGGGGAGGAAGTTGGGGTGGAATATAGTGGCTTAAGAGCAGTTCAATACAAGCCCCTGGCTCCTTTAAAAGCAAGCGAGCAGCAAGTGCATGCGTGTGTGTGTGTGTGTGTGTGTGTGTGTGTGTGTGTGTGTGTTGGGTGGGCTGGCTGGCATTGTCTCCTAGTTCCTTGATAGAGGAAACCGTGTGTTGACTTTCTCTGGCCATTCATTTGTGGATAGGACCAGTACCAGTCAGGGCCATATTTTCTACTTGGTAGAGCAGAGCTCAGGGTCAGGACTCCAGGAAAAGAATAAAACAACTTCCCGCCACCTTCTCTCTCACCTTATGATAGGAGACTTTTCCTCCCTCACACCAAATGAGGCAAGTGTGTGTGTGTGTGTGTATGTGTGTGTGTGTGTGTGTGTGTGTGTGTCTGTGTGATTTCCATGAACTGTAGTGCGTTGGTAGGTGGTGGAAAATTGATCCCACACCGGGGTAGCAGTGGCTGGGTGGTCGGAGCCTGCTGCCAGGCACAGGACCCTCAGAACCTCCCCATTTTGTCCGTATCTGGAAAGGCAATTTTCATTTTAGTGCAGTTACCAAACACATCAACATATCTCACCACGTCACTGACCTAAATATAGACAATGACTTCAAGGAAGAGAAGTAGAAGAAAAAAAAAAAGAGTTGCACATTCTCTTATACCTGCAAATGCCGCAGAGCTCTTCAAACAAGCAGGGTCACTGAGGAACAATAGATAACCAGTGAGATGTGGGGGGAGGGGAGCAGAGAGGTGGTTATTATAGAATGATCGCTGTGATAAGGCCATTACAGTTGCTCAGCTTAACATCAATCCTCATTTTTAACCTGGGGCCAAGAGAGAGCATTGGGAATGGTTTTGCGTCCCTTGTCAGCTTTTCCACAGGGAGTATTGCAGGAATAAGGGGAACATACATCTGCCATCTTCCTGGCTTAGCTATGCTGGTCTCTTCTCTTGGCAGTGCAGGTCTCTGATGTAAACAGAGGTGTGCACTTGAAGGACACATCGCTTTCTCCCACCCAAGGAGAACGTGTGGTGTCTGTGTTAGTTTTCCTTGAGAACTGCTTTTAGCCACCTTCAACCTCAGCCTACTATTATCAGCCAATTATATCCAGGTCAAAGTCCCCTTACACTTTGGAAAGATGGAGTGGCCTGGCTCAGTGCCGTCAGGAAGAGTAATTTTTGGGGCTGGAGAGATGGCCTAGTGGTTAAGAGCGCCAACTGCTCTTGCAGAGGACCTGGGTTCAATTCCCAGCACCCACATGGCAGCTGAGAACCGTCTTTAACTCCAGGTCCAGGGGAATCTGACACCCTCTTCTGACTTCTGTGGCATTGCACGACACAGGTGCACAAACCTACATGCAGACAGTACATTCATACACATAAAAAATAAAAAATTTAAAAAAAAGAATAATTTTCTCCTTCCAGGATGAGTTCATAGTGTAGGAAGATCCAGTGCTAGTTCTCAGCTAGCACGCCTCAGGGAACCGTGTGGCACCTTGTGGCTGAGAGTCTGAACCCCCCCCCCCCCCCCCCGCCCAGGAGGAGCAAACAATGTGGCCTAGGTTCTTGATGCTGGGTGGGGCAACCTGGTGTGCAGTGGCACAGAGTTGGAGTTGGGGGGGCCTATGATTGGCTCCGAGAACTGACATCATTTGGTTTATAAAAACAGACTGTAGCAAGGAGTAAATTTGAATTTCCCAGTAACATCATCACGGAATTCCCGGCTGTCATTTTTTTTTTAATTATTGCCTGCATAAGGCCAAGGTAGGCCTCCATTTCGTTCAGATGGCCAGTGGGTTGGAAAGAGGTCCCCGTGAAGATCACCAGTCTAGGTAGCTGGTGTTGCGAGTGGACATAGGCTGAAGATAGGCCAACAGCCATCAGCCTGGAAATTCCTGTCCAGGGTTCAGCAGTCTCTGGGCAGGTAGGAAGTCACAGCCAAGAGTGGAAAACAGGAAGTAGCCAGCTGGTCTCTGTGCAGAGAGGCCAGCTCCCTACAGCACCTGCTGGCAGGTGTTGCGTCCTCATCCCCTTAGCAGGGCCGCGTGGTCCCTGTCGGGCACAAAAAGAAAGCTTCCTACATCAGAGTTGGGTCCAATCTGTGAATGCTGGTATTCATAAGAGCACTTATCTAATTCTTATTAACTTGGGAATTATTCATCTGTTGCTCAAACAGAACGGCTATATGGAAGCTTTTATGAGCATGAATCCCACACCACATCCAGGGATCTAGGGAAAGATACCTGAACAAAACATTAAGTACAGACAGACCTGGTATTAGAGTTTAAGACAGAATTGTGGGACAATCACGCACCTCTCACACATTTCTGATGCTCTTCCTGGTCACTAAGGCAACTATCTGCATGAGAACAATTGCGCCAAGGCTCCCTAAGTGTAGCATAATTGCCTGCTGTTAGGGAACCAGCCAGCCACTTTAGACTTAAGCAATCCAGAGCTCCATCATTTAGCCCAAAACAAACCCACGCTCTTTTGCGTCAGCAAAGCACCCACAAATGCAGCCAATCAATTTGTTTCTTCAGAAAACACACACACACACACACACACACACACACAGACACACACACACACTCACACAAAACTTTGGCAGAAATATATTCCACCATCACAAAAGGAGCCTCTCCATAATAATGGAGAATAACACATGGAAAGGGCAGCAATTGCACCCAAGTGGAGGAAGCCAAGTTGGCAAAAACCAGGGGACAAGTTGCGGCAAGAGGGAGGACAACAAGGAAGTAAGCCAGAGGCGATAGTTAAAAACAAACAAACAAACAAACAAACAAACAAACAATGATGGTGCTAAGCAGAGCCTTGTGTGCCCAAGATTATCAGAATCTTATACATGACAGTCTAGGCAGGAACGCCTGGCACAGTGAACCTCAGTTCTTACTGCTCTTTAGAAAGCAAGGCTAAGCCACAGCACAGAGAAAGCAGGGTGATGCATGTATTCAGAAATGAAGACATCCCCAAAGGGTGATAGACACAGCAGCATTGAATCTCATATATCACAACCAGAACAGGAATCCAGTTGTCCTATGATGTGCAAAGGATAATACTGACAGGGCTGCCCTTCAGCAACCAAGACTGGGTGCTGATGTTTCTGCAAAGGAACTTGAACCGGATTCATGTGAAGATATGAGGAGATCCTGACAGCAGTTTGCTTCTGTAGGGTCTTAGCTTGCCTACACAGACCCTTGGAAATAAAACTTCTTGGTTTAAGAGCGTGTAGTGAAAAATTATACAAAACTGGGGTGGGGGTGGGGGAGCAATTTGGTCAAGAAGAAATATGCCCAGAGTCATTTTTTCCAATTCAATATCTTTCTTAATTAAGCATTTTTCCAACCTATGATGAGAATACTAATAGTAATCTAATACTATACTACTCATTACTAATAAAACATATTTATGAAATGGAAATATAATGTGCCTATTTCCAAAATGTGGTTATAAATGACTGACTCTAAGCCACAATTTAAAGTGGTTTGAGAAATGAGTCTTTAATAAAGAATTGATGAGGATGATGGCTGCTGGAAATAATTCTATTTGGTAAGATTATGTGGCTCGCTTATGGCAATTTGAGCTGAGGTGATTGCCTCAAAAATTACTGCAAGTAACTAATATACAGAAATTTAATTGATGATAAATACAGTGGTGGTATGTCAACTCCTGAGAAAGCAACTATGTAATTGAAGAATTCCAAATCATCTTGTGTACTAATTATACTCAGTCATTAAGGTGTTGTCAAGATGTTCATTTGCACATAGTAGGGATTTAAAAGGTGAGTGAACAAGTACCTATAATTAGTCCTCATTGTGGATTCCTATATACAATTACAGCTAATCATGAGTCTATTAACATTTAGGGAAAAACCAAATATAACACGGTCCAGTTTAGAGCTGTGTAGCATTTGTAATAGTGAACTGGTAGGTCAGTGTGGTCAGAAAGCCCAGTTTTAGGAACCCTAAATCTAGCCTTAGTTTTTTTAGAAGGCCTCCATCCTACCCCACATCAATTAAGGCTCACTTCTAATTTTAATGGTATCACTACATTAACGGACATTTTTATTTATTTTTGTATGTGTATGAATGTACTGTCTGCATGTAGGTTTGTGTGCCTGTGTCGTGCAATGCCGCGGTGGTCAGAAGAGGGTCTCGGATTCCCCTGGAACTGGAGTTCTCCTGGAATTGGAGTTACAGACGGTTCTTAGCCGCCATGTGGATGCTGGGGATCGAAACTGGGTCCTCTGCAAGAGTAGTCAGAGCTCTTAACCACTAGGCTATCTCTCCAGCCCCTAACGGACATTTAATAGAACTTCTTTGGCAATCCCTTTGAACAAAGAGAGCTCAGTGTCAGCAGAGACCTGCATAGATCATGTGCACAGAATCTTACAAAAATCCTAGGCTTTGTCTTAGGTTGTGGAATTACAGGGACCATCACAGAAGATACATGGTTCAATGATGAGGTGGCTTAAAAGGGGGCCAGAGAAGGTTGTTTTTTTTTTTTTTTTCCAGGAGAGATCTTTAAATCATTGTAAAGTTTTATTTATTACTATTGTGTATGTATGTGAGAGTGGGTGTACCACAGTGTGTGTGTGGAGGTCAGAGGGCAACTCTTGGGAGTTGGTTCTCCTTTGCCATTGCGAGATGGATTGAACTCGGGTCATCCATCCTGCTCACTTTTACAAGCTGAGCCATCTCTCTCAGGCCCTGAGAGTTAACTTTTTGTTTGTTTATACTTTTTATTATAATTAATGAATAGTATTTAAAGCCCAGGGAACAATCTGTGGAAGAGGGGGTGTGGTAGAATGTAAGGGCTGCGATTGGGGTGAATGGTAAAACTACAACAATATAGACTGGACACTCATTTGATCAACTTGATTGAACATACAAGCCCCCCCTGCTGGATGGTGGGACCCATGAGCTGTGTGGGTTTGGACACAACTGCTTGCAAATTGGTTTTACATTTGTACTCACAAATTTTCACTTATTGTTAAAAAATGAAAAAAAAACTGAGAGAAAGATGCAGGAAAGTTATGGCAGAATGCATGATCTGGGATGGGGAGGAGTGGGGTGGGGGGAAGGGAAAGGGAAATATGCCTGAACTGAATTGGAAATGATGTATGAAATACACAAAGCATCAATAAAAAATGAAAATTAAAAAAAGGTGATAAAATGTAAATACACAACGAATGCTGGCTCCAAGTCTTAGTGGAAACCCTTCGCTTTTCTGTCCTTCACCCTCATGACCATAACAACAAAAAGGTGACTATAGTGAAGTCACAGGTGAAAGCTTATGAGTCAGATGAAGGCTTGCAAAGGGCTTCCTAACAGAGAAACCGCTCAGGTTGAAGACATGAAGATGTTGTATTTGAACAAGTGCTTCAGGAAACCCACGGGATGAGGAAAGGAGAGGAAGAAGAGGAAGTTGCCTCGGGTGACGGGGCAGCTGATGAAGTTGTTGGACACCAAAGGGCCTGGATTCTACTGTGTGGTGATAGACAAGAGGGAAGGAATTCAATGATCTGCATGCTGGCACAGTAAGTAGAAAGAATGATAATTATAAAAAAGAAATAGGGCGGGCATGGTGGTACACGCCTTTAATCCCAGCATTCGGGAGGCAGAGGCAAGCAGATCTCTGTGAGTTCAAGGCCAGCCTGGTCTGCACAGAGAGTTCCAGGACAGCTGGGGCTGCAGGGAGACCCTGTCTAAAAAAAAAAAAAAAAAAAAAAAAAAAAAAAAAATAGTCCTACCAGGCCAGGAAAGGAAAATATTAAAGTGCAAACACATGGATTTATAGACACTAACTGCTTTGTACTGTGCTAGACAATAAGCTTGTCTTTCTGTGGTTTATGTTAAAAGATGGGAAGTTTGCAGTGGATTCAGGCACCTCTAGACTGCAGGCAAGTTGAGATCATGTCCAGTGAATTCTGCATTGGTCAAGTGACACCTGGAATTTTATATGCAAATATGGGAAATCTCATTTTACAAAAGCTATCAGTTATTCTAAGCTTGTCAGAAAGAGGACAGCCTGTGACACTGAGTCAGATAGGAGACGAAGTGGAAGAACTGGCTGCGGCTGAGCTGGGAAGGAGAAGAGGGAGACATAGGAAGGCTTTTCTCAGCCCCTGGAGGTTGTGTGTGAAAGAGGGTTCACTCTGCGTCACAGCAGAGGAACAGGGAGGAGGTTATATGGAGACAGATTTCAGCTGAACAAAAGGAGGGACTTGAAAATCATCCCAGGTCTGAAAAGTCAAAGCAGATGGATGACAAGCAAGGACTCCACAGCCATTTCCACAGAGACTCTGGGAAAGGAGCTAAACTAGGTGGACTTGACACTCCTTTGTAGCCAGCCCCTCCTCAGTTGTCTAAAACAGCAGCATGCCTGGGTTATTTATATTGGGTTTCCGTAATCTCAGAAACATCAGTGCACTAAATGTTTTGTTTACATGTTAAAATAATCAACAAATATTTTTGCTCTACAGTGTTTGGAAAGGATAAATAAAAAGTAAGACAAGCTCCTACCAGCTCCCTTTCCTTAGAGCAGGAGGCAACACCACCCCATGGGCTGTGGCCGACCTCTTAAGAAGCCAGGAACCATGCACTAATTAGGCATTAATTAGGAAGCAGAAATTAGAAATACTTATAATGGAGCTTATCAAGTACCTGGAGGATACAATGAATTCCTTTCAGTTATGATCCCTAAACAACAAAAGCAGTCTGGATACAGTCTTTCACTCACCCTGGACTTTGGCTGCTGGGCTGTATGTGGTACAGGCCAAAAATAAGATGTTGTCTCTTTCAATCTGTACTGACGACACAATGACGGCCGCCTCCCCTTTCCTCCCATGCTGCTTACAGAACACGGGAGGTGTCACCTCATAAGCCAGAGACAGGCAGTGAGACTCTGGAGAGGAGGGCTAATGACATGTTGCTGAGCCAGTGTTAAGCATCAACTTCATACACCAGAGGTCTGCTTCTACCTATTATTTCCCCATAAAATCCTCAGGGTAAAAATTAGCATTAGATTCCTTTTTTTTCATGATTTTTTAAAAGCCCATAGGATGGTCCTTAGATTTGTTTTGGAAAAATTAGCCTTAAAAATCTTTTAAAAAGAAGTCAGAATTAACTGAACATTTCAAGATTCACAGATACCACATCAATACAAACTCAAGCCCAGAATGGGGCTACGAACCTTTAAAATTGCTTTATGACAATTTTCCAATATGAAAAACTTACTTATTCATTCATTTATTTATTTATTCATTTATTTTAAAAAAACCTCCAACATTTTCTGCCCCTGACCAAGAGGGTGTGGTCTTTTTGGTTCCAGTAAGCAAGGAGAGAACACAAGAGTGTTTCTCACTTACGAGGTGCCAAATTTACGTACATGCTGGGAGCACATTAGCCCTCAGCATGGGAACAGCTTTTCCTATGTGTGACCAAAGCTGAGACTCTGACTGTGTGGCCAGGAAGAAAAAAAATCAGTCCACGGGAACATGGTATCCTGGGGGACAAGGCTGGTGCATCTCTGGGAGCTGAGCCTCTGTCTGGATTCTAAGTGTGGGATTTGGAGAGCAGAGCTAGATATATTTCCTGCATGTGCTGCTCATTTCTTGAAGTGAAGCTTATGATCTCTGTTGCTTTCCAGACCTCCTTTCCGTCCCTGCAGGCACACCTTACACGTTCCACTCTTTCCTCTAGTTTTGACCTTCCAGCAGGAAGTATGCCTGGTCTCTCCTTACTCAACCCTCAGCTTTGGCAACCAGGATACACAAAAGTCAGTATTTAAAAAAATGTTTTTAAGGGATGACCTTTGGGTACCCATGGTTATGTACTCTGTGTAAACTAATGACCTGAAAGGTTCTTTGGTAGTAAGTTTAAGTGTCCGATATTTGTGCATATCATAGTCTGTAACAAGCATGGGTTCTTCTCCTTAAACAATAACATTGGAAGAAGAAAGATACAACTCCTTTATTTCTAGTTAAGAAAAACAACAGTCCAGAGAGCATAGGAGTAATTTATGATTTCGCTAGCATATTATCATCCGGTAATAATGCAATGTGAAACTACCAATTAGCTCATAAGAGGGGCAGCACATTTTCTGTTGCGAATGACTACATCAATAACCATGGGTTCAATGCCCTCACTTCCAGAAGCAGAAGTGAGCCAAGGAGGCAGAGAAGAAAAACAAAATATAGCCATAGACACACACACACACACACACACACACACACACACACACACATACACAAGCACACTCCACTGGAGCCCATACAGGGCCAAGGAAGGGGGAGGGGCAGTGGACTCGCCTGGAGCAGTCAGGAGGTCACAGGCACACGGTGCTAGGCAGCAAACTCAGTTTACAAAGAGACATCTGTTCCATTACTCCAATGCATTGTGGCTAATTACATCCTGGACCGTCTGTGAAATGACAGCCACTTATTCTCTAGTGAACCGTAAAATCTGTACATGTTCGATTTCGGGAGTAGGAGAGCGGAGACGGGGAGGTTGGATAGGGGGAAGGGGTGCAGCCAAGGGAAAGAGAAGAGGCGGGAGGAACCTGGGGGTGGACCAAGGAGGGAGTGTTTTCTTGCAAGAACACGGTCCGAGTGGAAGGACAGGATGGAAGCTGGAGATGGAAGAATCTGGACCTGCAGCTGTTGCTGCTCCTTCTCATTCAGAGACTGCAGGGCTAAGGGCTGGGACCTAAAGTTCTCCATCATCATTAGCTAGAGATATGGCTTGGGGACAAACAGACTTGCTCATTTGCTTCAGTCTTTAGGGACTCATAAAAGAGGCAGCTGGTCAGAACCAGGGTGCAGCCCCAGATGGGCAGGGCAAGCTCCCATAAGCTTTCTGGAAGAGTAAGTTGCAACATCCATTTCCACCTGGGCCCTGCCTTCACGGGAAGCTTTTTTCATATATTGAGAGTTGGGGTTGGCCTGCATGGAGAGGGACAAATCAACACCAAACTTCGGGGTTTTTTTTTGTTTTTTTTTTTTTTAGGCAAGTTTTCACTGTGTAGCCCTCGCTGCCTTTGAACTCACAGAGAGCCTCTGCCTCCTGAGTGCTGGGCTGAAAAGTCTGAGCCACCAAGCTTTCTTGAGAGGGGGAAAAATTCCATAGACAAAGCCCCGGAGGGGAAAAAATATGTTCCCCAGGACTTTGGTTGGTTGGCATTAAAACTTTATTCAACAAAAATTGGGAATCACTTATGTAACCTTGGTGACAAGGACCTAGGGAATGGAAATGTAAACTAGAGAACAGGGCATTCTGAAAGTAAAGCTCAATCCACGTGAGGCTTAATAAAGCTCAGCTTCATTTTTACACAAAAGTTTCTGCCAGAGGATTCATTGACTCAGTTGGAATCTGTATAAAATGCAATTGGTGATATGACAGGATTTAACTGTGGTTAAACACGAGTCTTCCTCTCTGTACAAGGTTGGGTTCTATGGATCAAAACGGCAGGTATAAAAGACCTGGCATCTCTCTGGAGCAAGGGCTTACCCTATAGTTCCTGCTGGCTACTGGCTACTATCTGTCTGTTTCCTTTCTTGGAAACCCATGCTGCTACCTCCTCAGTGCAACCCTGGACCTGGTAAAATGCACATCCTGATCCCAGAAGTCAGGATTAGGGGCCAAGCTGCTCATTTCAGACCAGGTCCACAGTGCTGGCCAATGTTGCTGGCTCCCAGGTGAACAGCAGGGCTCGGAAGCACCGAGCTCAGCACTGGTGTCCAGGTGTTTTTAGGTGTGTGTGTGGGGGGGGGTGGGAAAGGACTAGGCAGAGTGCTTTCATTAAACTTGAAGCACTGCATTAAATTGCTCTAGGAATTTTACTAATTTTGACCAAAGCAATTTTAACAACTCTATGTTAACTACAGAGATATCATAAAATTAATCAGAGGGTGATCACCCCTCTCTGGGAGGGGAGGTTTGGGAAGTTAAGTATAATTAGAGACAAGGTAGGAAATATGGAATAGACTTTGATTTTATGTGTACCCCAAGAAGTTAATTTTGTTCAGTTCACAGAGTGCTTGGTACTCCCCTTGTTTTCTATTGGCTCGGGGTTGGGGGAATGGCTCTGGCAAAAATGTGAGAGGGAGAGTCGAGCAAGAGCGAGGGATTGTTTCTCTCTTGATGTAAATCCTTGGGTAGCAATTTGGATTCAAATAAAGTTAAAAGTTTTTGTGTTTCTACTAAGAGCAGCGCGTCAAGAGTGATGGCCCCACAGGCCCGTAGTGGGTGTGTGTATGTTTGCATTTCTGTCCTGTGTGGATGACGAATGGCCCCACAGTTCAGCTTTCATCTACTATTGAAGGCATCCTGAGGTTGATCTTATTTTGGTCCATGTCACATTCCTTTAAGGCTCTCGGCCTGTGTTTCTCTAGGAATCAGAGGGCTGTGACTGGCTCGTGACTGAATTCAAGAACCCAGTCAGCCCTTGGCAGTAGCCTACAAATAGCCATAACATATTATACAGACTGGAGAATAGTTTCAAGGGTGACAAGAGCCTAGAGATGCTCTAACTTGGTCCCTCTGATCTATCAGTGGGGTTTGTATCTACTTTTACTCAATGATCTGTGGTCACTGAGGAGAACGCATGGCTGGATAGTATGAGCATTTTAACTCGAATTCAAGTTTCCTAACTCTTGCTTGAGAATTTGTTTTGTCATATGCTGCTGTCTCTTACTCAAAACTTAACTTTTCTCATGGCTGGAGCTAGAGGACATCATGCTGAGTGAAGTAACACAATCCCAGAAAAACAAACGATGAATGGTATCCCTCATCTGTGGATGCTAGTGCCAATTACCTAGTTGTAAGTATTTCTTGTGCACGGCCCCTTGAGCTTTTGTCCANCCAGGCATGTATTTGTGTAAGAGGATAAGTATTTTCCATATTTTCGAGATAATCAAAGTATCTAAAACACATTCATTCACCTCAGCTTATACAGATTCATTTCTGAATCAGTAGAGTATAGATTATGCCCTATATCACAAGATCAACATTGAAGATAATTATACAGTTTGACTTCAGAATCTGAACTTGATGGCTCATGCCTCTAATCTCAGCCCTCACAGGGCTAGTCAGAAGGGTGAACACATTATCTGTGAATTTTAGTCAGTAATACACTTCAACCTAAAATAATATTCTTATTTTCAATAAGGAAAATGCCCTTTCCTTGTAGAGTTTCTTTTAGAGATGGTAATTAGTAAAATTGGAATCAGTTACAAAGTTAGTGTGGAGAAAGACTGAGAAAGAGATGAAAAGCATGTTTGGCAGAATGCATGAGCTCTGGTGGGGTGGGGGAATGGGGGGGACACAGGTCTAGATTTGATAAAAAATAAATAAATTAATTAAAAAAATTAACTTTTCTTAAGAAGGTCCTTAGTTTCCTTCATAGGATGAAAGTAGACTCAAGTATTATTTCTTTTCTTTATTTTAAAGATGCATTTTATGTTTAATTATGTGAATGTGTGTGTTTATGTGCGGACATGTGCAAATGAATGCAGAGGCCGGAAAAGGGTGTCTGTCAGATCCCCTGGAGCTAGAGTTCTAGGCAGTTTTGAGTCATCCAACAAAGATGCTGGGAACCTAATTCAGGTCCTCTTTGAGAGCAGTACATGTTCTTAACCTCTGAGCCATTTCTTTAGTTCCTCAAGTATAATTTCTATGAAGGAATTGATTGTGGCTCAAAAGAAGCCAAGGTAAACGCACAGATTATTAGAAAAACTCCACTGACTTAATAGAAGCAAGGTAACTATCATTCAGGGTTCTGACCTTCAGGAACGCACTGTTGTTTAGTTGTGAAGGTACACAGAGGGCACTGGAGGCTGTACTAGATGATGCTGATGGAGTTCTGCAGAAGAGGGCAGATAATCATGTCGGGGAAGCCAGGACAGGAGGAGGATGACAATGGCCTTTGCCACACTATGGCTGAAATTCTACTCAGAATCTCAAACCTGGCCACTGTGGCTCTTCACCTCCATGCAGTCCTATAAACCAAACCCTACAAAACATACTAAATAACAGCTACAAGACAGAAAGATACAAACAGGGCCTAAAATGTATTCAAAAGCCTGGACAACCATTCACATTTCAGCCACTCAATTTGCATCATGCTTCTATGCTCTCTCAACTCCTCACTAAATGAAGCAAGTGGGGGGGGGCAATTGTGAAACAGGCATCAGAGGAGACAAAACAACCACACCCAGGGCCAAGTCAGAGGAGCAGAGTGAGGATGACGCAGGGAATCAGCTCACAGGGCTGTTGTGGGAACTATTTCCAATTCAAAACAACCATGACAATCATCTTCATTCCATGATCAATTTCTGCTGTGTTAATGCAGCATTCAGGGCTGGTCAGATTACCAATTAAAGACGGAATTTACCAAGCAGGCCCCAGGAGTTTAAGAAAGTTCTGGAGCCATCTTTTGATGATAAGGCAGGGGGCCCTTCCCACCTTCCTAGCACCTGTGTCTTTCTCCACGGGCTCAGAAATGCTGGAGAGCAGGGTGTAAGACTATTCCCAGTGGACTGCATGAGTGATGTCACACTATTCCCAGTGGATTGCATGAGAGCAGGGGTCACACTGTTCCTAGTGGATTGCATGAGAGTGTGGGGTAACACTATTCCTAGTGGATTGCATGAGAGTGTGGGGTCACACTGTTCCTAGTGGATTGCATGAGAGCAGAGGTAACACTATTCCTAGTGGATTGCATGAGAGCGTGGGGTAACACTATTCCTAGTGGACTGCATGAAAGCAGGGGGTAACACTATTCCTAGTGGACTACATGAGAGTGTAGGGTCACACTATTCCTAATGGACTGCATGAAAGCGTGGGGTAACACTATTCCTAGTGGACTGCATGAGAGCAGGGGGTAACACTATTCCTAGCGGACTGCATGAGAGTGTGGGGTCACACTATTCCTAATGGACTGCATGAGAGTGTGGTCACACTATTCCTAGTGGACTGCATGAGAGTGTGGAGTAACACGATTCCTAGTGGATTGCATGAGAGAGTGTGGTCACACGATTCCTAGTAGATTGCGTGAGAGCAGGGGTAACACTATTCCTAGTGGATTGCATGAGAGTGTGGGGACACAGGATTCCTAGTGGATTGTGTGAGAGCAGGGGGGAACACTATTCCTAGTGGATTGCGTGAGAGTAGAGGTAACGCTATTCCTAGTAGATTGCATTGGAGTTTTCACTTTCTGTTTGTTTTTTGTTTTTTGGTCTTTTCGAGACAGGGTCTCTCCATAGCCCCAGCTGTCCTGGAACTCACTGTGTAGACCGGGCTGGCCTTGAACTCACAAAGATCCACCTGCCTCTGCCTCCCAAGTGCTAGGATTAAAGGCGTGCACCACCACTCCTGGCAGAGTTTTCACTTTCAAAACAATACTGCTGTCATTGCTATCTGGCCATTTCTCCGAGTTATGAGGTGATCATAGATCCTTAATTTGCTTGAGTGGCCAACTCCAATCCAAGCCAACACCCTCCCTCTCAAAATCTCTCTTCCTCTAAGAGCACAGTTCAGCCCTCAGAATGAGGAAAGGCAGTTTCTTCTACATCACACAATTAGTTTATAATTTATGAATAATTAATTTATTAATTAAAAGGGTAATTAATAAAAACCAGTTTGGCTGGCTAAACAAAAGCCATTTGGTTTGCATTCAGTGAAGAGTATCAAAGAGAATCTGGCCAAGCTATTGGGCTGTGTTAGGATTATGTTCTGGACAAAGGTGGGTTGGACCAAGAAAAAGTAGCTTTGTCATACATTTTCCAAGACCATAATTAATAAGGTAAGGTGGTTGGAGGCCACTCTAATAAGTTTCCCTCTGTGAACTGTGAATTATGCAATTGATCCTTAGAATATATATGTATGAGAGCAGGGGTACCTATATGTGTGCTTATATATACACACATATAGGTAGTATATGTGGGAATGGTATGACTGGTACATATATGTGCAAGGGCGCATCAGCACACATGTACGTGCAGGTCAGTGGTTGCCACTGGATATCTTTCCTTGTCACGTCCCAGGCAAGGGATATATCTCCCTGGACCTGGAGCTTGCCAATGTGCCCAGTCTTACCAGTCAGCTTGCTTCAGGGATCTGGTCTCTGCCTCCGAGTGCTGGGGTCACAAGTGGGCCGGTATACTTCCCTGGCATTAACACAAGTTCTGGGGATCCAAACTCAAGTCCTTATACTTACAAAGTGAGCTTTCTACCGACTGAGCCATTTCTCTAGCCCAGTTTAATAGTGCTATTATCACGCATGTGAATCTGCTGTCATTTTCTACCAGGTACAAGATTTTTAACTTTCTCTTATGAATGATTTCTGAGAAAATACTTCATTTTAGTTGTGCTTTCCTACTTTCCAGATGTTTTTCTTCCCTTGGGACCTCCCCTCTTGTCTCGTACCACATCGAGTCTGCTTTTGAGAAGGATTCTATCCATTAGATATTGCTTAATTCATTTCTTCCTTCACCCCTGAGTATCCCTCTTTGTCTACTGATCAGTTTGGTGAAAGCAGGATATCTTTCTTAGAAAAACGAATCCTAGGCTTAGTAAAACATAATTCTGAGGAAAAGAGATTCTGAAAGTCTTAGTGTTCAGGTTCCTAAACCAAATTATTTTATTCTTGATTCCCATTTTTTTTCTCTTTACTCTTGTAACATGGATGCATTTTCTTAACATTTCCATAGGAAAAGTGGTGTTAGGCATGTTTAGACACAGGATACTGTTCTGTGCCTTCTAGTTCTTTTCAACCTAGATTAGGAAAACCATCACTGTTATCATTACTCTTCCTTTAATTGTTATTAAATGCTAATTGCCACTTGAAATCCTCTTCCTTAACTCAAGATGTGGTGTGCCTCTGTTTGCCAAGGTAAGCTGAGCCAGGGTGACGTGGCCTGCCTGTCTCCTCTTCTGACCATTGGCTAAAGCCATTTGAAAACATTCACCCTTAAAACTTTGGGTGGTAGAGTGAGATGACTCAGTGCCCACTGGTCCTGCAGAGGATCCAAGTTTGGTTCTCAGCACCCATGTCAAGTGAATTACAACCGCCTCTGTGCTCTCTGTCTCTGTCTGTCTGTCTGTCTCTCTCTCTGCGAGAGAGAGAGAGAGAGAGAGAGAGAGAGAGAGAGAGAGAGAGAAACTAAAAATAAAATCAATCTTTAAAAAAATTCCAGTGGGTTGAGCCTCAGTCAAGTTTTAATCTAGCTGGAAGGTCTTCAAAGAGCAGATTCTCAGAAGCCAGGAGACCTGCCCTTGTCCAAGTCCAACTCGTGGGTGCCCTCAGCATCCAGGACCTGCTGAGTCCTCTAGGGCAAACTGCAATTCCTACGCCTGGTCCTTCACTGGGAATGCTGCTGAGTTGGAGGGAATTAGGGGGAGGTACCAGAATCTCACTTGCCAACAAAACCCACCACTGCCCACTGGTAGCACATGTCACAGGAGCAAGAGAGTCCAGGGCTAAAGAAGCCTTAGGACACCTCCTGCACCAGAGCGTGGGGCTAAGACGCCATCGCTTGTTAATAGGATCCTTACGTCCTTCCCCAAATCTAGTAATCACGAGGGAGCTCATCATTTGCTATACAACATCCTGTCCTCATCCAACAGATCAATATTTTGTATCCGGAAGTTCCTTCGTTGGTGTTCCTTCTACCCTTCCCCCACAACCAACCTAGCTCAGGAGGAGATATGCAGCATGTGTGTACACCCAGCATGCATTTTCTTGTTCCCACCCCACATTGTTTGTTGAAATAAATATGGAAATCAGGCTGAGCAAGACAGCCAAGACAGCCAAACTGAAATAAATTCATCACTCATGGGCTCTCAAGGGAGGGCAACCATGCATTTTTTTTTCTAAACGATTATTTCTGAAGCACTGAAGGAATGGCTATATCACTAATGAGGCCTGTTCGCCATGACTGCTGATTATAAATGACCTGCAGAGAGACAAGGAGATGGTGGGGATGAAGGGTAGACATGGAGGAGTAAGGGTAGCAGCCGTAGGTGGAGGCTGCTAGCACAGGGCCCAAGCATAAGGAGGTGAGCACCCAGAATGCACTTGCTGCTCTTCTGCAAATCTCCAGTCCCAGAAGAGTGTGTGGCTTATTCTGTGTGAATTCTGAGTGGAAAGTTGTCATAAGCCTCTTGAAGACAGGAAAGCAGCAGCTTGTGGCTATGTTCTCAGGGGGCCAAGAACATTCTTCCCCGTGTACATGGAAGTTCCTAGCAGTAAAGCAAGATCTACAAAAGGTCTAGGAGATTTCAGTGACACGTGAACTATACAGTCACACTAAATGGTGGTTATGTGAACTGCACTATCCCATTAAATGATGATCTGTTTCCCCTCTAGGGACTCTGTCTTGGTAGCTATGAACTGGGCATATAAGGACAAGAATATGTAGACAGAAAGGGTCTACATCTAGTAATCGCAAGGGAGGACTTTTTTAGAAAAAAGATTTATAGTTTCTGTGTATATAAGTGTTTTGCCTGTATGCATGAAAGTATACCCATGGCATGCAATGCCTTATCAGATCCCCTGGACCTGGAGTTATGGATGGTGGTTAGCCACCATGTGGATACTGGAAATCAAATCCAGGTCCCCTGCAAGAACAGCCAGGACTCTAAACCACCCAACCAAGTATCCAGCCTCTAGCAAGCCAGCTTTGAAGTCAGATGAGAAGTATCCACAGAGCATATGGTAACATCCAGGCCAAGCAGACCATCACAAAACTTCTCTGAGTATTGTGACTCAGTGGCACTAATACTTCATAGGATGTATTAATCACAGAAATTTCCAAGCACCTCTGAGGATGAGCTGGCAAGACGTGTTTAATGCTACTGTTGCCAGCTGGACAAGGCCTGGCAAGGGCTGGGGAGGCGATTCGGAGGGGAAAACATTTGCTGCACAAAGCCCAGGAGCTGAGCTTGAATCCCTAGAACCTATCTACAACTCTGGGAGGCAGCTCAGGAGCACACGTCTGTATTCCCAGGGGGGCTATGGTAGGACGGAAGGTGGAGACAACAGAAAGGTGAGAATGACACTCGATGTTGTTCTCTGACCTCTGTATGTGTTCTGGGGCACGTGCATGCATGTACTCACACACACGAAGCACACACATATATGTGTACATACAAACATACACACGGGGCTGGAGAGATGGCCTAGCAGTTAAGAGCGCCAACCGCTCTTACAGAGGACCCGGGTTCAATCCCCAGCACCCACATGGCAGCTGAGAACCGTCTGAAGCTCCAATTCCAGGAGAACTCCAGTTCCGGGGGAATCCGAGACCCTCTTCTGACCTCCGCGGCGTTGCACGACACGGGTGCACAGACTTGCATGCAGACAGTACATTCATACACATACAGAAATAAATAAAATTAATAAAAAAAAAACATACACACACAGAGCCCTGGCAAGGGATAGCTTTGAGAAATGACATGACTCAGTTCCTGAGGGCAGAGGCATGTGATAGATGCTTTTTGTTGCTATTGTTTGACAGGATCTTGCTATGTAGTCCAGGCTGGTCTCAAACTTGAAGTGATCCTCCTGCCTCTGCCTCTTAAGTGCATACTGCAGACAGCAGCCACCATTCCCGACAACGTTCTTTATAAAATAGCAGGAACATATACCCTGATCATGTGTCCTGGTGGCAAGCAGAGGTAGGGAGGATGGACCTTCTGCAGCCTGTTGGTGCAGGAGACTGTGGCAGGGTGTGAGATATGTCAGTGACCATAATGGACCTAGAGAATTCCGAGCTTATGGAAGATGCTTTCTTCATGTATATACTACATACCTCTCTGCAACATGTAAGCAAGACTCCAGAAGTATCTTCTCATGTTTTCCGTGCGTACCTCAGCATGAACACCCATAGATGTGGTCTCCTGCCATCCATGAATGCAGCCTCCTGTAGCACTCGTGTCTGGTCTTTTTCCGCAACACGCATTCGAGCTGTTCTAAGTTTTCTGTAACCAGTCACAGTGATCGCAAAATGAACCAAGGGTTGTGGGTCATTGCCTTCTGACTCCCTAAATGTCTGAAGGGATAACAACACGAGAATAAATGATATGCGGCTTCAGGCACGATGAGGGACGTCTGTTCACCAAATTTGTTGAGGCAATACTCACAAAACAGGGAGGAGAGACAAAGATATAGAGGACTAATTATAAAGTTCCACTCAGTTTACTTCCGCTTTCAGCCTGGCTGCCACTGCAAGAAAGACGCGTGCTGTGAACGCCCTCTCTGCAGCCCTCTAGGCAACAAAGAGCCAGATGTCAGCCAAGAGAAAAGGAACAAACAGCAGGCCCCAGCCGCTTTCTCTTCATCACTGGGGTGAATGCTATGCCCAGATCTGTCCTTCTCTCTCATCTTCTCTACCTAGGGTCAAAGAACAAACAGGGCCTCTCCAATAATCTTAACAAAGGAAAGAATGAAAAGTCACCCAGCCCAGGATGCAAGCTCTGAGCCTCACTGCTTTCAACGGGGGTTGGGGAGACAGAACGAATCCCACCAGATGCCACCTCACTCCGGGATGGTGTTGTCTAATGACTCTGACCTCGGCTGCAGTTCTAAGAGGGTGCGGCAGCGTGTCGGTGTAAACAGCTAACCCCAGTGTCACGTCAAGTGGTAACAAGGCCACTGTTGGCTCTTTATTTTATTTTATTTTATTTTTTTACAAGCACCGTGCATTTAGCAGATAAAAATGAGCATCGTATCGCTGGCCTCCAGGAGTCACACTCATCAACGGCGAGAAGAAACAATGCTTCTGTTTGACAGGTGTTGCTTGGTGTCAATGATAGGAAGTTAAATTTCATCCAGGCTCCCATTAGTATGATGAAGAGTGGAGTACCAGCTGCATTCACAGAATCTTTCCACATGTGTCCACTGGTGAGGACAGCCGAGCTTCCTGATGTCTTCTCCAATAAAGAGAACTAATTACCCTCCACAGTGCCACCTGGACTAGAGACAAGCCCTGTCAAGAAAGGGCTTTGACAAACACATTTATTTGTCCAGGACCAAGGCCAGGGCCAGCAACCACCATTCTTCCTGATATCAGAGGGGAGCCAGATGCACACAAGATCAATAAAGGGTCCAGAGTTCACTGAAGGCCAGGGGCAGTACCTGCAGACAGGGGTCCCCTGGGAGAGGGCATGAGCTTCTGACCTGGCAAGCAGTGGTAACACAGCCCAAGCCTGCATAGGGAACTGGCTGGTAGTACGGCAGGATGCAATACTGGGTTGAAGTTCTACTTTTTGAAAGACCAGAATAGGACACCTCTACAAATCTCTGCCACCAAGGCTCAGGGACCATTGCAAAAGAGGGGGCAGAAAGATCGTAAGGGCCAGAGGTGGCTGATGACCAGAAGGAAACAGAGTTTTCCAGACAGTTGGGTGTTGCCCATGTGGACTCACGGCAGTGATGTAACAGTGTGCACATGCCCCATGTGAGCTCAGGTTAGACTAAATCCCAGGATGGAAGTGGAGCAGAAGCTGCAGCCTCAGTTGAGGAACTATTGACACTGAGAAGTGTGTGTGGCGGGGGGAGGGCTGGTCTCCTTTAAGGGTGTGAGGCGAGGCAGATTAACCAGGCTAGAGGATGGATGCTCACCAAAGGACATTTGGGGACACAAACTTGGCTCAATAGGCAGAGTCCATGGAAGCTGGCTGGGTGGACAAGAGGGGAACAGACGGGAAGGGGTGGAAACACCTGAAACATTTTTGTACGAAACTCACAAAAATTCAGTAATTTCTTTTATAATAAAAGGGGTGGAGTTAAAAAAGGAAAAGGAGTTGCAAAGGGAAGATTGCTTTGTTGATGGTAAAGTACCTGCTTTACAGCAGAAGAACGCTAAGCAGATCAGTGTGTGTTGACATGAACGAACATCCTCTTGTTTCACACACAAGGAAACTGCATGACAGATCAGTGACTGCATCATGCATATAAGACAGGGACAACTTAAATTTACTGAACACCTACAGATTAGCATTTACTCAGTTTCACAGTTCTAAAAGGGAGGCAGCTACACACACTGAGATTCACAGACACAGACATACAGAGAGAGAGAGAGAGAGAGAGAGAGAGAGAAACACACAGACACATAGATATACACATAGACACATACACACAGACACAGAACACACAGACCCACATAGAAACACACATAGACACACACACAGGCACACACACAGAATCACAGACACATAGACACATCACAGACACATACAGAAACCGACACACAGAGATATACAGACAGACACATATACACACACAGACACTTATACACTCAGACACACACACAGACACATATATACAGACATACACAGACACAGAGAGACAGACAGACAGACAGACACACCCCACCATCCACAGGGCCGAGGAATCTGATGCTTACAGAGATTCATGAACTTATTCAAACCCCTCTTACACAGGCTGGATTAACCCCATGATCCATCCAACTTTCTCGTTCATTCCATGCTAAGCTGCTGGATGCCACGTTGAGATTTGGTTTTTGAAGTGACTGGCACGGCTTTCTCAACCTGCTAGGCTTGTAGGAAACTATCAGGGGCCCTGTGCTCCAGGCCCAACAGGAAGCTTCAATATGGTAAATAAGTAAGACTCTGTTTATACGTTGATTTTGCCTTCAATTTTCTTTCCCTCTAACGAGATGGTAGGAAGGATTAAACCTACAACTACTGATACCCGATGCTTCCCAAAGCTCTACATATATCCACCTGACAATGGGACTTTGCTAATTATATTGTTCCTCTCAGCCCAATGCCTCAGCCTGCTGCACAGCTCAGCAAGCAAGAGAAAGAACATTCCATTGATCTTTTGCCCAAAGGTGAGCATGTGATTAGGAAGTGCCTTTTGTTTCTCTTGGTACAGGAGCTCACACTTAACAGCATGCCTGGGCTGTAGTGACAGCTCAGTTGTAAAAGGCCTGCCATTCAAGCATGATGACTTGAATGCCATCCCTAAAAAGCTAGGCCTGGTGGAAAGTACTGGTAATCCCAGCACTGCGGAGGCGGAGATAGGAGGATCCCTGCGACTTGCTGGCCAGCCTGACTAGTCGAACTGGTTGAGTCCCAATATCTGTGAGAGACCCTGCTGGAAAAAACAAGGTGCACACCTTCAATTACTCAGGAGGCAGAGGCAAGGAGATTCTATGAGTTTGAGGCTAGCCTGGTCTACACTGTGAGTTCCAGGGCAGCCAGGGCTGTGCAGTGAGACCCTGTCTCAAAAAAAAAAAGATGAACTAAAGTGCCAACTTATATACCTATCAGCTCTTAATTATCCATGCTCAGGAATGATGCAACAGTAAAACCTAAAAACTCGATTGGTGAAAATTCATGATAAGTTCATCTAGCCCATAGTTGCAATCTTAGCTCTACAAATCATCCGTTGGAAAGTCTTCAGACTACCTATTCATAGAGGTAGCTAACTGTATGTGATTGAAGCAAGTCTAGAAGTCACTTCTAAACTATAATATCTTGAGTCTTTGAGTCTTGTTATGGAACAGCTATTAGTCCCAGGTTAATGGGTAAATTACTACTGCCCTGCCTGCCCTGCCTGCCCTGCCTGCTCTGGTCCCTTCCCAGTCTGTTCTATAGCTTCTGTTTCAAAAAAAAAAAAAAAATAGGCATCACCTCATTTTCTGAGGTTTCTCTTTTGGGGGCTAATGAAGTGACCTCCTGTGGATGGCATCACAGCCAGGGAGAAAAACCCCACCCACCAGAGGGGAAAGCTTTGCCCACGGGACCCCTGGGAGGTGCCATTTTCGTCTTCTGGTGCACTGTGCTGACATTTTTAAATTATAATGACTCCATATCCCAAATGAGTCCTAAGAACATTCTGAATCAGCTAATTAATAAATCAATTGCTCTTCAGGATGGCATTTATCAAATTCACAACTAATATGTGAGGTGAGGTTAGAGGAGACGTCTGAGGCTGCTATTTCTCCAGCTTGAGCAGGACCCGTTTTGCAGGGATCCAGCAGGTTCCAGAACCTCTGCCTCACACTGCCGGCAAGCAAAGCACTTGTTAGTATCTGTGCTACACTTAGAGTCTACTGGGGCCCAAGTTCAGGGTCAAAAACATCTTACGGAATAATAAATAGCTGTTAAAGACTGAAGAACAGGAGCGTCCTCTTAATCAGACACTCAGCATTCATACAGTGGGAATAATTGAAACATCCTCTGGTTACACTGTTAAACTAAGGTTAACACTGCCTAGGAGGTGATGTCTAGATAGATGGTGGTGGTGTTACAGTGTCTTTATCCTATTGGTGGGGCACAGGGATGTCTGCAATACTGAGGTGGGCACATGTCTTTGCAAAGAGTACAGGGCTGGTGAGTTCTTCATGTTCTTAAGACCTTATACTTGATTTTCAGTTTTCATAATCACTGCCAAGACAATTCACTTGCAAAAATGTTGCTGTCAGAGCAGAATGCATTGCTCTTGGCCTGTGTGTGTGTATGCGCGCATGCGCATGTGCATATGTGTGTGTGTGTACATGTCTATGTGAAAATGGAGACCACAGGACAACCTTGGACGGTGTTCCTCAGAAGGCCTGCCCCCCACTTTTTTGGTGAGACAAAAGTCTCTCATTGACCTGAACTCACTAAGTAGGCAGACTAGGCTGACTGCCTGGCAAGTTCCAGAGATCTAGTTATCTCTGCCTCTCCAGCCCTGAATTACAAGTATGCACCAACAGTGCCTGAACTTGGGTTCTAGGGGTTGACCTCAGATCCTTGAGCCCACAGACAGGCACTTTATTTAACTGAGCTATCTCCCCAGCCCCACTGTGCATTGTTCTTATCTGCCTACTTAGTGATTCTCAGAGATAGATGGTACCCTCCTTGCGGCAGACATACTGATTGTGGTCAAGAGGGCAGGTATTGGGAGTGTGGGCTAGACAGACGAACTGGCAGAACAGTCCAAATGTGGCATCCATCAGTAGTGGAATGACGTAAAGTTGGACTAGAAGTCAAGACAACAGGAAGACTGGAGAACTGGCTAGCAGAGAGGCAGAGGCCGCCACTGGTTGGTTGGGCAAAGGCCTGCCGCTGGTTGGGCAAAGGCCTGCCACTGGTTCGTTGGGCAAAGGCCTGCCACTGTTTGGGCAAAGGCCTGCCACTGGTTCGGTGGGCAAAGGTCTACCACTGGTTCGTTGGGCAAAGGCCTGCCACTGGTTGGGCAAAGGCCCTGCCACTGGTTGGGCAAAGGCCTGCCACTTGTTGGGCAAAGGCCCTGCCACTGGTTGGGCAAAGGCCTGCCGCTGGTTGGGCAAAGGCCTGCCGCTGGTTGGGCAAAGGCCTGCCGCTGGTTGGTTGGGCAACGGCCTGCCGCTGGTTGGGCAAAGGCCTGCCGCTGGTTGGGCAAAGGCCTGCCGCTGGTTGGTTGGGCAAAGGCCTGTCACTGGTTGGGCAAAGGCCTGCCGCTGGTTGGGCAAAGGCCTGCTGCTGGTTGGGCAAAGGCCTGCCGCTGGTTGGTTGGGCAAAGGCCTGCCGCTGGTTGGATCCTGGTCTGGCTCACACTGGTCAGCCTTTTCTCCTTCTTTATATCATCAGCATGGTTTTTCTCACGGAGGTTTTTCTTCCTTGTGGAGAGAGATAATGGGTCTTGACTTTGCAGTCAAATAGTTACTCAAGCCTAATGGCTCTGCAAATTACTTAGAATCTAATCTGGAGTATAGATATCAAAAAAAGAATGTGTGTGAGGAATCAGAAACGGCACACTGCGCTGCAGAGAGGGTCTGGCGAAGGAACCAGAGCAGAGCAGGAGGAGATGAGGGGACAGAGGGGACAGAGGGGACAGAATCAGACTGTACTGGACACAGGGCATAGAGAGTGTGCTCGGTCACTGAGATGGGAACAACACTCACAAAGAGTGAAAACAGCTCAAAACCCTAAAACTCAAGAAGCTGAGGCAGGGGGATCACAAATTTGAGGCCAGCCTGGAATACAGCAAAACCCTGTATCCAAAAAAGGTGGGGGGGAGGGGCCACTGGTAAGATGGCCCAGTCAGTAAAGTACGTGCCATGCAAGTATGAAGGTGGGGGCACTGGCAAGATGGCCCAGTCAGTAAAGCACTTGCCATGCAAGTATATGATGGGAGTTTCATCCCCAGAACCCATGGTTGAAAAATAATAAGCCAGTGGAGGTGCTGCGCACTGACACCCCCAGCACTGAGGAAGCAAAGGGAGGCAGATGCCTGGGGCTCAGTGGCCAGTTTGGCAAGCTCCAAGCTAAGGAGAAACTGTCTCAAAAACAAGATAGGGGCCGGAGGGGGCGGCTCAGTGGATAAGAGCTCTTGCTGCCCAAGCATGAAGACCTAAGTGTGGATTCCAGCACTCATGAAAGTCTGGATGTGACCGCAAATACTCATAACCCCAGTGCCGTGTGAAGCAGGAAGGAAAATCACTGGGATTTGCTGGCCACAGCCTAGCTCCAGTTCAGTGAGAGGCCCTGTCTTGAAGGAATATGGTGAGGAATAGACACACACACACACACACACACACACACACACACGACACAGACAGAGATAAAAACAGAAGAAGCAATCTTTAAGTTCAGGCCATCTGAATCAGGCTAAATGTTCAGAGGCACTGAGCTAGAGACTAAAGGCAGAACAATTAAGAGTAGGGGAATCATATTTTGCTGCACAAGTTCATCTGTGAGCAGATGCCAGGCAGCTTCATGGACTGCCCATGTCTTCTCATGGCTGCGCTGAGATCCCACAGTGAGTGATAGCTGGAGTTAGGCTGGCTTGAGACCAAGGCAGCACAGGAAGCTACTTTGCATGAGCTGTTACCCATCCCAGTGTTTGCAGATTGCAGACAAATGCATCCCGTAGACTTCCTAGGATGGGATTTCTTATTTCGTCTTTTGTAGTCTCATTTCTCCAATTATAGTGAGTGGTATACAATAGTTCTGTGAGTACCCCATCTCCTTACACCTAATATTATGGTAATTCTGAGATACAAATTGAATAAATACCCAGGCCATTTCCAAAATTATTTTTATTTGCTTGATAAATTGAATCTGTGCATTTGTAAAATTACAGTTTGTCAAGGAAATCTTGAGTCAGACTAAGGTTTCTAAGGGTAGTGTTGATCTTTAACCCCTTCCTCTGCAATAGACATTTTTAGGAGTGGAAGGATAGCCTAACATCTATATCAATAGTGAACTCACAGAGTTTGAAATGTTCCAAGCAGACTTTCTCATAGTTACTTAAACCAGTTTGACAATGACGGAGAAATCAGGAACCGGAATGCTTTCCTCCCCTCTCTGCAGACGACTATTTGTGCAAACCTGATTGATGGTTTTGTGCCTTAACTTCCCTTCCTGCAGGTTGCCAGGAGCCTTGTCAACTACACCACAGATTGTAATAAGGCAGCACGATGCTGTATTTTTAGTTTACCACCCAGACTCACCAAACTAAGCAGTTTTAATCTATAAGAGAGATTAAGAAATGATCTACTGGGGCTGGAGAGATGGCCTAGTGTTTAACAGCGCCGACTGCTCTTGCAGAGGACTTGGGTTCAATCCCCAGCACCCACATGGCGGCTGAGAACTGTTTTTAACTCCAGTTCCAGGGGAATACGACGCCCTCTTCTGACCTCTGCGCAGGCGCACAAACCTACATGCAGACAGTACACTCATACACATAAGAATAAAAAAAAAGAAATGATCTACCAGGAATGACTTAAATTATTTTGTCATATTTAGAGATATATTTAAAAAGAGTCACTCAGTCATATGACCTATGATGACAAATGGAGCTGTTCCCCGCAGCTAGAATACTTTGTTATTTTATTTTTTTTCATGTGGTTTGTACACGTGTCTGTGTGTGTTGGATACATGTGTGGTGAGTGCATGTAAGCGCCTAGGTGTGTGCCCATGGAGACACATGCAGAGGCCAGAGCTGGACTTTAGAGTCTTCCTCTACTGCTCTCCACATTACTGCCTTGATACAGGGTTTCTTGCCAGACCGGAAGCTCCCTTTTTGGCTAGGCTAGCTGGCCAGCAAGCTCTAGAGATCCACCTGTCTCTTCCCCCCACAGCACTGGGGCTACAGGCATGCCCAGCCAGGCCCAGATTTTTATGTGAGCACTGGGTACTTGAACTTGGGGTTTTGTGCTTGCACAGCAAGTGCTTGCATCCAGGGAACCATCTCCCCAGTCCCTGATAGAGTCTTTAAAATGTAACTCCCTGGAAGTATTGTTTTTTCCAGCCTCCTTTATACAAAAATATCTATTATGCAGCTTTATCAAGGGTGGCTGTAATCTAGAAATCAAGGTGATTCGTTTTGCTATTTGGAGGGAAAATGGTGTGGGTTCTCCATGCCGTACTCCTGTCTTTGATAAGCTTAGTGGCGGGGGGGGGGGTGTATACCCCAAGCAGTATAATGAAACTGGACGGATCTGCTTTCTTCCATCATTCCGGAAGATTTTCACAGTTCGCACTGAGGATTTTCTGAGTCTATGAAAAGGCAGGCCAGAGCCAGGATAATGGGATTGAGCTGTCTCTGATTTGCAAATGGTATACACTGCACTGCTCCAAGAATGGCTCTTCCTCTTGCTTCCTCTCCTCCCTCCTCCATCATTCCCAGTGTATGAAAGCACAACATTAAAAAATATGCATGCTGTCCTTCCCTTCTGGGTTAATATGGATTGTTCTGGAAAGAGTGGACACTTGGGCACAGAGGGCAGAGGTCCTGGACAATTCACACATTGACTCAGTCTATCAGTTAAATCATGGAAGTAGTTTTCAAGGAGTCTTGAGAGAGTCCCAAGGACTCACAGGGCAAATTTCACATGTGTTTCCAGACATTCCCCACACTGCATTTCCATCTCAGGGACTTCTGAGTCTCAGGTCACTGGAAACTATCAGATGAACCTGAACACTGATTCTGAGCCTGCATACAAAGCCTTTTAATTGTGATTTAGAGAGTTGGGGACTGATTAAGAAACAGTGTGGTAGCTCACACAGGGAAGCTGACTGCACTGACCAACACAGCAATTAAACACAGGACGTAGAGTTTTCAAAGACACTGTCTAGCTAAGCCCTGTTTCTGATCACTAAGCTCACGGTGATGAAAGAATACATACTTCACCTGGTTATTGGGATGGCGGCCTACACCGATGCTTCTATTGTGATGGGCTCACATGGAAAGCTAAGTTCTTCAGGAGGGATGAATGGCTGGGTGGCAAGTCTTGTGCACAAAGCAAGGGGCCCTGTTATGCAGAAACCTGTCCTCTATGGACTCCAGAAGAAATAGAATGTGTGCTAGTTTGTTTATTTGCTTATCTGATAGGATGCTTGATCCAGAGGGGGTAGTTTGTTAGTGTTCTCCAATCTCATCCATTTGATCTATTTTTCTCTTAAGCATGCATGCTTAGTAAATTATATATTGTAAGTGACCCTGGGGTGTGCAATCCCATCTCTTTTAATACACTTTTACACTCTGACAAGAAGCTTCAGTGGCTTGGAATAATCCTCTTCAATTGACAAAAGAAGCCCCCAATTTCTAAGTTTTTAAACCATTAGTGGCTGATCAGTTGTAACAAATACACTGTCACTGCTGCTGCTGCTGCACCTAATGATTGAATTTTAAATATTCATGATGGATGGCTGCGTGTGTGCGCACACACACATGCGCACGTGCACGGAGATGACAGCATCGACGGCTGCTTCTCACCAGGGCACCGTTAAAGCTTAGACAGAAGCTGCATATGTCAGATATTTTTCTGACTAAATATTCTAGCCATTAAAAAAATTATTCTCTCATATAGATCCAGCAGCATTAGTGAGATGTATGCATCTACAAATACCATACGTAGAAATGGGCAGAATCCATCCCCTCAAAGGCCTTTAATGGCTGGAAAAAGTATTGTGCACTACCAGCATTTCTGGTTGTGCTTATTTTGGGGTATTGTGATTTTTTTCAGTGATTTAAATGTTCTTACTTGTGCTTCTCTGTATTAAAAAAAACCCCTCTATTTCTTTTGATAAATAAAATTTTTTGTAGTAAGACAAAAAATTCATTAAAAAAATCCCAAGCTAAGGAAACTCACAATGTCATAATAAAATTCTGACCGAATTAAAAAATTCTTGAGGAATATGCACTTATAATTTATAGAAGTTAATATAAAAGAAGAGTAAGTTGTACCTACGTTTTAGCTCTGAGATAGATTGGAGATAAAATTTCTGTTTTTTTTTTCTCTAAGGCAAGAAAACGCAATCAAGTTTTGAAGGGAATGCGATAGCGTATACAGTGATCAGAAAACACATGTAAGATTATGTACGTGGCAAATGCCACTCAAATACTTTCTTTAGTCATGATTCATGGCTTAGATAATAAACAAGTGAGAAAAATGACCCTAAATGCAAAATGCCCCATTTCAGTCTGCTAGGTCGAGCCCCCAGTCAGCCTGTTTCCTTCCTTCTCAGCAGTTCCTGTGGTCCCTTCCCTCTCTGCTGATGTTCTTCCTGATGCTCCCACTGAACACTACGGATTCTTGCCTTCTGTATTTGTGTCACTTGATTTTCAAATGAATTCACAGTTAATGACCATCCTGATCACAGAAAAGGGAGGAAAAGCCAATACAGGCATCGTAGAGAGCAGAGCCAGATACACTTGAACTGCTTTGTCTGTGTGACCAAAAACTTAGGTTGATTATTCTTTTTTTTTTTAATTTTTATTTATTTCTGTATGTGTAGGAATGTACTGTCTGCATGCAGGTTTGTGCACCCGTGTCGTGCAATGCCATGGAGGTCAGAAGAGGGTGTTGGATTCCCCTGGAACTGGAGTTCTCCTGGAATTGGAGTTTCAGATTGTTCTCGGCCGCCATGTGGGTGCTGGGGATCGAACCCAGGTCCTCTGTAAGAGCGGTCGGCGCTCTTAACCACTAGGCCATCTCTCCAGCCCTTAGGTTGATTATTCTATACTAGGGAATCTATGAGTTCTCAAGACCAGTAACTAAGTAGTTAAGAGGAAAGCGGTATTAAATGTTGGTCTCTGATTAGTTCCTAGGGATTTCCTGTAGACAAGGATTAGTGCACATCTATTGAAAGGAGAGTTCAGATTCCACAGCTGACACAGACAGGGAAAACTTGGACAAGATCTGACCTGAGGCTGATACACAGACTCTATAGTGCGCATGGGCTGGGTCTGCCTGGGGGAGGGGGTAAGAGAACGAGACTGTTCAGTGGAAGAGGGAGCAGCAGAGTTGGGTGACACCGAAGGTAAACAGAAAGAATCACTTCAAACGCTGAGTGTGAAAATGGCATGTATTGTACCGCTGCCACACCTGCTGGCTACAGATGCCTGAATCCAAATTGGATAAAATTATATTTATTTTAATTTTATGTGTATGTGTGTTTAGTCTGCATGTATGTAAGTACTCCCATGCATACAATGCCTGTGGAGTCCAAAAGAGGGCACTGGATCCCTTGAAACTAGAGTTTAGGATATCTGTTAGCCACCATGTAGGCGCTGGGAACTGAACCTGGGACCTTTGGAAGAGCAGCCAGGGATTTTAAAGAATATTAATTTTATTTTTAATCCTCTCTCTCTCTCCCTCTCTCCCTCCCTCCCTCTCTGCATGTGTATAAGCTCTGGCATGCCCTCTTAACCATGGAGCTATCTCTCCAGCCCCTCCACCCTGTGAGCTTTTCATTTGCCACATTTGTTCCATCACATCAGACCTCCCCTTGATGGTTCATTTGTGGTTCAGTATATTTCTTTGAGATGTTACATGAAATTCTCAAGAGCTACTTTTTCCTGTAACTGTTACCATCTTCAATACTATTTAGTCCAATTAAAGAAGTTATGAAGTTATAGACTTAGATAAAGCATGATTCCATGACTTCTGTTTATTTACAGGTACAAGGAATTGATATTGTCAACCATTTCTTTAGTTTGCTAAAATTTTTAATTGCCTTACATACAATTTTATTTGCATTGCTTGAACCCTTGTGTTCACCCTGTGTATTTGTAGCTGTTTACTCTATACCTGTTATCAGGATAATAAATACATTTTTTCAAATGAAGCAGTATTTATTTTTGGTCTTTTTGAGACAGGGTCTCCCTGTAGCCCCAGCTGTCCTGGAACTCACTCTGTAGATCAGGCTGGCCTTGAACTCACAGAGATCTGCCTGCCTCTGACCCCCAAGTGCTGGGATTACAGGCATGCACCGCCATGACTGGTCATGAAGCAGTATTTTAACAAAGGCTAAGCTCCACACAATTCTGTACAAAAGAGTTATATAAAAATAGCAAAATGATTTTTTAAATTTTATTCATTTATTTTTATGTGTATGAATGTACTGTCTGCATGCAGGTTTGTGCATCTGTGTCATGCAATGCTGCGGAGGTCAGAAGAGGGGGTTGGATTCCCCTGGAACTGGAGTTAAAGACGGTTCTCGGCTGCCATGTGGGTGCTGGGGATCGAACCCAGGTCCTCTGTAAGAGCAGTCGGTGCTCTTAACCACTAGGCTATCTCTCCAGCCCCCGCAAAATGATATTTTTAAGATAGCTTCAAGTCATTCTGGCTGTCTTAGCACTCTGCATCCATCTGATCACATTGTATGAAATTAAGGTGCCCATACTTGCCATGACCTTTTGGGCACATAGCAGCTGTCTTGGTGACTCCTTTGGTTACTGTCCCTTTTCAGCCTCAAAGGGTCCTGGTTTGGATCATGTATTACATGTCTTGTTCATAGCTTTCTACCAGTACATGAGATGAGTTAGTCTGTATTCTTTTTTTTTTAATTTTTTTTATTAATTTTATTTATTTCTGTATGTGTATGAATGTACTGTCTGCATGCAAGTTTGTGCCCCCGTGTCGTGCAATGCCACGGAGGTCAGAAGAGGGTGTCGGATTCCCCTGGAACTGGAGTTCTCCTGGAATTGGAGTTTCAGATGGTTCTCAGCCGCCATGTGGGTGCTGGGGATCGAACCCGGGTCCTCTGTAAGAGCAGTCGGCGCTCTTAACTGCTAGGCCATCTCTCCAGCCCGTTAGTCTGTATTTTTTTTTTTTTGGTCTTTTTTCGAGACAGGGTCTCCCTGTAGCCCCAGCTGTCCTGGAACTCACTCTGTAGACCAGGCTGGCCTTGAACTCACAAAGATCCGCCTGCCTCTGCCTCCCTAGTCTGTATTCTTAACACCTAGCACTGATACAATTCTCAACCTATATATTTTCTCTACTCCAAAATGATTGATGAGAGTAGAGCTTGTGTGTGTGTGTGTGTGTGTGTGTGTGTATCTGTGTCTGTGTCTGAGTGTGCAGGCCAGAGAGTTAATATCAGTTGTCTTCCTCAGTATTTCTCTATCTTATATTTTAAAGATTTTGTTTATTTATTTTTTAGATGTGCCTGAGTGAGTTTATATGTACCATGTATGTGCCAGTGCCAGTAGAGGCCAGAGGGCAACAGATCACCTGGGACTGCAGTTACAGGTAGTGTTGAGCTGCCTGGTGTGAGTGGTGGAAACCAAATCCAGGTTTTCCGCAAGTGCGCTCTGTGCTCTTAACCACTGAGGTATCTCTCCTCGCCACCTTATTTCTGAGACGGGTCTCTCACTCAACCTGGAGCCTACCCATTCAGCTAGACTGTCCAACCACTGAGCTTTGGGGAGCTGTTCTTTTCCTGTCCCTCCTGGTGGTGGGGTCGCAGACAGGTGCTGCTGAGCCCAGATTCTACAAGAGTGCTGGAGAATCCACACTCAGGTCTGCATGCTTGACTGGCAAGTACTTCACCAACTGAGTCATCTTGGCAGTCCCCTAGAGTAGAGCTTTTAATATCTATATAGACCCATGTTCACACAGATAAAGAGCAAGCACTCTACCAAAGTGGAGAGCATAGTTGACCCTAGAAATCACCAAGCACTCTACCAAAGTGGAGAGCGTAGTTGACCCTAGGAATCACCAAGATTCTAGGGGCATCTTTCTAGGAAAAAAATGAAAACTTATGGCAATTATATATACATTTCTTTATGGAATCCTAATAATCACGATTTTGACAATGTAGGCTCTAGAACTTTCTACATGCATGCTTCTGGCATCTAGATGCTGTCTCTCTGAAAGTACCAATGACTCTATAGCTCACTGACTCTCAGTAGGGCTCTTAGAAGTACCCAGATCCAAGACTGAGGGACAACTTCCTTTTGGTTTTGGAAATCCACTTTCTACTGCCAATGCCCAAAGTAGTAAACCCTGGAGCTTAGAGAAGAAAATGGAAGAAAAGGAACAGGAAGATAAACTGTTGAATGGTATAAAAATATAGAATATCTTCAGGCTTCTTCTTCTCAAATGCTGTAAACAGCATATAGTTTATCATTCCCATTTCTCAAATAGTGGCCCTGTCTATTCTTGGCAGTAAGGAAAGCCCAGCCTAGTGGTGCATGCCTATTATCCAAGTGTGTGGTCAGTAGAGGCAGGGATGATATCTGTGAGTTCCAGAGTAACTTGGATTACTGTTCTAGTTTACTTCTCCATTGCTGTGACAAAACACTCAGACCAATATCAATTGGGGGAGAAAAGGGTTTATTCTGCTCACATCTCCCAGGGTCAGTTCATTACTTAGGGAGCCCAAGATAGGAACTCAGGGCAGGAACCTGGAGGTAGGAGCTGAAGCACAGGCCTGGAGGAATGCTGCTTACTGGCTAGTTCCCCAGGCCCATGCTCAGCCTGCTTTTTTCTACAATACAGAACTACCTGCCAAGGGCTGGTACCACCCACAGTGGCCTGGGGCCTCCCACATCACCCAACAATCAAGAAAATACCCCACTGACATGGCCACAGGACATTCCAAAGGAGACAATTCCCCAACTGAGGCTACTTCAGCCCAGGTAGGTCAAGTTGACACTAAAGCTATCTAGCACACCTGCTTAGCAAGAGTTTGTCTCAAAAATAAACAAATAAGCAATACCACCACCACCAACAACAACAAGAACAAAAACCACCCCAAGGGTTTGGGACTGACTTAGTGGTAGTGTTTGGTAGCATCTACTAGATGCTGAGTTTGAACTCTAGAGCTGCAAAACAACCAAGCAACCAATCACCCTGAGCTAGCGGAGGTGCATGGATTGACTCAGGTACTTAAACAGAGACTGGGTTTTGTGTCTATGGCTTCCTGGGGAGTCATCATTGCAGAGGACATGAGCGAATACAGCTATGCTGGTACTCGGAATATTGTGGAATGTAGGCAGATATTCTCACACTAAACGACCAACCATGAGTGGCTGACTATTTAAAGGACATTCCTATTTGGAGCCGACCCGAGCATCCTCTTGGGCGCATAGCTGAAGGGTCACTGATAGGAAGTGGGGAATGAAGGCTTCCCTTCTGCACTGCCCAGCTTTTCACTACCGTAACCAACACCTGAGACAACCAGCTTGCAGAAGAAAAGCTGACCTTGCTCATGTTGTGTATGTTCCAGCCCATGACTGGTTGTCCCCATGGACAAGGTACCAACATTGTGGACAGTATGTGTGGCAGAGCATAAGTGCTTAACTCATGGACAGAAAGTGAAAGAGAATGAGGAGACAAGGTCCTAAAATCCCCTTTGAGGTTCCAGCATCTCCCATCAGTGACTAAGAATTTAACATATGGGCTTTGGGGACATTTTAGATCCATACAACAGCAGGCAGGTCTTTTCTTTTTCCTTCCTCTCTTCTTCTCTCCATGATCTCCTCTCCCTCCTCTATTCATTCTCTCTCTCTCTCTCTCTCTCTCTCTCTCTCTCTCTCTCTCTCTCTCGGTCTCATGTAGCCAAGGCTGGCCCTCAACTCATTATGTAGTCAAGGATGACCCTGAACTTCTCTTCCTCCTTCCACCTCCCAAATGCATTCCAGCCATGCACTAAAAAGCCCTGTTTATATGGTGCTGGGATCAGACCCAGGGCTTCCTGCTTGCTAGGCAAGTACTCTACCAACTGAGCTACCCCAGACCACGGCACACCATGGTAGTTTCTGTGTGTCCAATCTCTTTCTAAAACAAGCTGAGGAGTACCTCAAAGTCTGAGTACCTCGAAACTTGCTGTAAGTTTCTATTTGAGTTGTACTAACAATATTGCGATCTCAACTCCGGTTTTATCAGCTACATGAACCACACAGAATAAAACAGGTTTATAGCTCCAGCTCCAGAAGTCAGGCACAAAGAAAGTACAGAGTTTGAAACTATAGAAAACAGTTCAGAACAGGGATAAAGATAATTTAATCAGGTATTGAATAAAACTCAATGAAAACTTTGTAAGGCAAAGTTCTCTGTAACTCCTCTACAAATCAACTTATGCCCCTGTCATGTCTGTAGAACACAATGTGAAAGTCATAGAAAGCACCCCTGGCCCAACGAAGTGTGGACTACATCATCAATAGCTGGCATTTATTCCCAGTACTCAGCAAGATTCAGGAGACTGGGTATTTTTAGTGAATGGAACTTTCTTATTTCTGGACTGTTAGCAATCCATTCCAGAAACTTCTCATTTGCGAGTGAAGCAGCTTGGTTAATTTTCCCAACTTTCCAGTAGACTCTGCCACTGTGAAGCAGAAGCCACACCAGACTCCTCTCCTCAGTCTGCCCTTCATTAGTTGTATGACCTTGGGAAAGCCTTGTGCCCTCTAGGATGGGCCTAGTTTTCCTGTTTTGTGTGTGTGTGTGTGTGTGTGTGTGTGTATACATGTATGTGCAAGTGCATGCATATACTTGTGCATGTGGAGGCCAGAGTGTGTCTTTCACTGAATCCAATGCTCAGTGATTGACTGAACCAGTTAGGCCATGAGCTCTGGGGTCACATGTGTCTGTATCTCACCCAGTGCTAGGGTTACAATGCACATGAGTGCATCCAGATGTTACAGGAGCTTTGGGAACTTAAAGTCAGGCCTCCCCCCAGCTTGCACATCAGGCCCTTTCCCAACTGACTCATCTCCCCAGACCTCACTCACTGTTTTCTTATTTACAAGAAGTAATGTGTGTGAAAATTAGCTTAACTAGCACTGCACACTATACAACATTATTAGTGTCTTCTCCTGTTACAGTGAATTGATGACAGAATGATCAGAGGACCACAATGCAGAGTAATTCCATTATAGAACTCCACATTCCGGGGACCTGGATTCTGGCTGCTGCTTACATTGTACATACAAAAGATAGCCTTCAAATCTGCATTTAAAGCTCTATCGCGTTCAAATGGTACTGTCAGAGAAGACGCTCCTTCCCATAACAGTATGCTCCCTCATGGACACAGAAAAATCAAACTAACATGAACCAACCTTGATTGGATGCTCAGCTGTCCAGAAGGGAATAAAGAAAACATTATTTTCTCAAATAAACACAGTGGAGGCAGAGCAGGTGAGGTCCTACAGCTGCATTTGCTGGGTGTGAGGGGTGAAAAAAGCTGGACGGCGGCTTCCATCAGACAGACTGTGAAAGGCTGAACTCCGGAACATGAAAAGACAGCTCAGGAGGCCACTGAACTCTGGTCATCTCCCTGCCTCACCCCTCAGAGAAGCTGGGAAGGTCACATGACCCTCCATGTTTATCACTCCATAAGACTGTTAGGCAATGTAGTCAGAAAGTCAGAAGATACTAAAAGCGGAAGAGACCTTGCACCTCTCTCACAGGATGCTTGAGAATAAAGTTGGATGGCTACAAAGCTTTTGGTCAGCGTCTGATGTACAGTACGTGCTCAAGAAATATTGGCGGTTTTGCTAGTCATTCATCCTCCTCAGTTCCCAGTGAGAAAACCAAAGGCAGACAGGAATCATGGCTTATCCAAATCTGCACATGACTAGAAAAAGGATGGACTTTAGTAAACCCAATCACTTAGCCAGGATTAGAGTACACAGTCTCATATCTTATGCTAACCCCAATGAACATATGTCTCAGAGACAGGCATCTGATGATATGCTACAGGAGCCCTCCCAGGTCTAAACCAATGACATTACAGGATACAGAAGCATGAAGGACCATTTCTTCATGCTCCATGTTACTGCTGGAGAAATTTTCATGGACAAACCCAAGCTGTAGACGACTCTCTGGCTAAGTGCAACAGAAGGACAAACCAGAGTCCTCAGGTCACGAGAGTCCTGTGTGGAGGGTGATCCCACCCTGTGTCCCCTTACAGTGGAAGCTACTGGCAGAGTGTGGCCACTCTTATATGGCATGCTGGTGGGTATGCGGGCCCCTGAGGGTTTATCTAGATGGCAGCTGTCACGCATGTTACCCTGGCCATGTGTCCTGCTGTGTTGCCAATGCTAGCCTGGGTATGGACTAATCGCCACAGACACCTAGGACACATGGGCACCATTCTCAATCCCCTTCACAACCTCCCAACATCTGCTAAGTCATCTACATGCTCTCACCCAGAAGAAAGGGGAGTTAGGCTTATTTAATCACTAACTTCTATCTACATTCATCTTAAATCAGTTTATCTGAGCCTGGGGTGGCTCTGCACATTTACCACTAGAGATGGGCATGTTGAAATGTTGGAGGCTTCCAGAAGAGTTACCAGAGGATGAATGGGATGTAGCTGGAGCAGGTGTTATATATTAAGCAATCCTATCCTTCTTCTATTTGAATATGAACTTCATCCTACGCTATATGCTGGTGGGTAATAAATTTTGGGCTCTGACACTTCTGGAGGTCTGAGGGAATGAAGCTGCAGCAAGATAAAAAACATTTCAGGCAAAGAGATGAAACGATGTCAGAACAAAAAGTTTATCAATGTATATATTTAGAGAAAAGAAATTTGTCCCAGTAAAACGGCTTCAGGAATGTTGTATAGTTAGAGCCATTTTCAAAAGGCCCCTCAGTTTTTCCCATATTTTTAACATGTACATGGGATTTGTCAGCCCAGCCCCACATCTGCATGAATAGTAGACTGTTCTTTGTTTCATATTTTCCTTCGACAATCACCAGAGAACTTATGAAGAGGAGAAAATATCTGAAATGGGATGTTTTGATAGTTCTGAAGTCTTACCTTTTTTGGTGGCCCCCTTTATAAAGTGTGTTTACACATACTATCTCATCTTAAACTATGCTTCCAAGGCTTACTATCATGTGGAGAGCAAGAGACTAGTTCAGGTCTGTGGAGAAGGAATTACGAATGGATTCTAAGTTTTAATTTTCATCTGGCAGCAAAAAATTTATAAGTCCATAGGAACAGAAAATAAACTCATAATGAAAAAAAAAACTATTGTAGGCGTATTAATACCAGATCCTTGCAAAAACGTTTGAATTCTAGATTTAAGCTCAGAAAAACCCTACATTGCTCTTTAAGTCCGTTTAAATGACATTGCTCTGCCTCTGTCCTCACTATCTGGGCCTCCGTGCTTTGGAACTCCACAGGTACCCGTGACTTCTGGGATCCCAGCTCGTCCCCACTCCACTGCCACTGTGTCCTTACGACACAGCAATGCCATGCCCGGTCTTTACCTCTACACAGGCGTTTAGTACATGGAGAATGGGTGGAAAGGAAAATCTCAATGGAAACAGACAACCTTGTCCGAAGTGTGTACCAAAACCAGGATGCTTGCTGGTATAGACAGAGACTATTTGGAAGTGGGAAGTTGACTAAAGCCTTGGTCACCTGTGAAGGTCACATTCAAGTGGACGCAGAGGACAGAGTCAGGAGAAGGGGTGTTGTGTCCTACTGATGGAGAGATATCTATAAGGACCTACAGTGTTAGGAACTTGGGTGGATATGAACAGCAATTGACCTCAGCTCTTTCCTTAAGCTTAGAGCAATTCTGAGATGGTTGAGTGAACAGGAGGCACTCAGTCAATTGCTAGTGATGAAAAGAAGGCTTTCATCCTGGTGTGCTCTGCTCCTCAGTGAAGGCTGACTTAAAGCCACTTGTCCAAGTTCTATGATGCTGTGAAATGGTCAAGTTGGAGGTAAGATAAAAACCATGAAAGGCTTGTACCTTTAAGACTTCTGAAATCTGTGGAATATTGGGCATTCTGGTACCCCCGAAGAAAATAAATCAACAACTATAACTTTTGCTATTATTGAAGAATATAATCTGTAACTCTTAGGAGACAGTGACAAATAAAGCATATCTAAATGGTATTTTGTAATATTAATAGATGCTTAAGGCAACAATAAATCTAAACATACAAAGAAGAGAGAAAACTGTTTTTGAGTGTTGATATGGTTCTGAATTTCAAATTCCAGTAGGTAGGGGGGAAACTTAAGGTAAAGACCCAGAAGGAAACAAGAATACAACATAAAAGAAGACGATTAATTAGCATAATGAAGTATTGTAATTTTAAACGATTTAAATGGGCTCTGAGGCAAATAGGTACACGAACATTAGTGATATTAAACCCCCCAAAGAAAGAGGAGAGAGAACTTAGCTTCTCTTGGAAGGACTTTTACAGGATAGACACAAGCTAGACTGACTTTTTCCTAACCTTACAACCAAAAAGTTACCGTTTATAATGTAAACAGGCTCATTGAACCACCTGCTCCTCTTGTGACCTGGACATCCTTCAGGACTCCTCCTTGTCCTCCACTCAAGATAGGGCAAGACAGAGTAGGAATGCTTATGCACACTTATATATCAAAGTGCAAACAATGACAAAAATCGAGAGGTCTATTTGTAATTGTATGTGTGGTATTCTAGGCCTAGCCGACCTCTCCTTCCTCAATTTATGCCGGACACAGTTTCAGTAAAGAATGAGTGGACACATTTTGCCTGTCTTACTGGCAAGTACAGCTACCCTGTGGCTGCCACTGCTTTTGCCATCCTTCAAAGACATGAAACACAGCTTTTCAACCTTCCAATAGGGACTGAAGATTCATGTCTCTCCAAGAATCCTCCAAACCTTCAGTGCCAGATGGGGACTGCTGAGACATCCAGCTTGTGGACTGAGCAGCTACTGGGGTTTCAGCCTCTTTAGAGTATAGACTGGCATTGTTGGACTACCCAGGCTATATCATGGAGACCAGTACAGGAAGATCAAGACAGGATGTGGTGCTTACTGGACCTCATTTGGTGGCCATAGGAAGGGAAAACCCCAGTGTGGAACACAAGGGCAGGACTGATGGTGGTTTGGGCTTGCCAAGGAGGAGACTTCGAACATGACATCTTTCAGCCAAACAAAAAAAAAAGAAATCATAAGCTGAAGATGCTAAAACCTATGATATATGTGGCATGTATATATGCATATTTTGGAGTAACGCTGATTGCCAGGAACAACAACAACAACAACAACAAAGACTGGATCAAAGAACTGACTGAAATGGTGAACTTCTGCTCAAAACAGTAAACTTCTGCATCGAGAATTTTAAAAGAGACTGAGAAAAAGATGAAAAACATGTTTGGCAGAATGCATGAGCTCTGGTGGGGCGGGGGGGCAAGGAGGGGGGAGTGGGTCTAGATTTGATTGGAAATTGTGTATGAAATGCAAAAAGCTTCAATAAAAATTGGCTTTGAAAAAAAAAGAACTAGTGGAGCCCAGACATATAGCACAGCTCCTTGAGACATCTGGAGGAACAGGTTCTCAGGGTTTGAGTCTGTTCTTGGCCTTAAAACTAATTTTAGGAGTCAGAGTATTTCTTTATTCAGACATTACTGGCTTAGTGATGCTGCAAGCTTTACCTCTGCAACCAGCGTTCTGCTGGCAGAGGTGGGGAGAAGTTTAAAGGGTAAGGCAGTCAAGAAGCAGCCTGGGGAGCTGTGTTTCACTGGGCTGGATGAATCTAGCCAAAATGGAGTCTCAGTTTGTGCTCATAACTCCGAAATATGTCACCACCATGTACTGAACTGAGGGGTTCAGATTCCCTTTGTTGGCATTTAAGAAATCATTGCAGGGCTAGGGAGATGTCTCAGCCAGTAAAGTGCTTGCTGTGTAAACTTGAGGACCCGGGTTCTGATCCTTAGATCCATGTTAAAAAATCAGGTGTGGTGGTTGTATCATTGTAGTCCCAGCTCGAGGGAGGCAGAGAGAGGTGGATCTCTGAGACTTGCTGCTCAGCTACCCTAACCTAACAGGTGGATTCCAGGTGAAAGTGAGAGACCTTCTCTCAAAAACAAAATGAGAGTGACTGAGGGAGGCATCGAGGTTGACCTCTGACCTCCCCAGGCATGTGCACACAGGTGTGTGAGCTCCCACAAACAAATAAATGTGCACACATACACAAAGGACATCAGTACATTGGTAATAAGTTTTCTTGTCCATTGTCTCCATCGACTGGCCAGCCCCATTCATTATCACAATGACAGAAGTTCAGAGCGTGGACAGTAAAGGTCATGGAGTCTACTCATCTGCTCATTAGGTGGCCTCTGAACCTCTGGTGACAAGGCTCTCATGTCCTCCTAAACAGGTTGTTACCATCCCTGAGCAGTTGTGGATATTAGCACATCCTTCCTGAGATGGAGCCTGAATTTGTCTTTCTGAAGTATCCACCTTTGGCCCCTGGGTAGAAAATAAATCTAAGCTGTCTACAATATGAGAACCTTTCATATTAGAAAATGCTATTATGCACTACCTGAGTCTTTGCTACTTCAGGCAAAATAGACTCAATTCTGTTAACCTTTCATCGTGTGATTTTAAGTTTTTCCATCATCACAGCTACTTTCCTCCCATGCAGTCCGGTTTCTTTAGTGCTCTCTTAATGTGTGGCATTTCCTGGACAAATGTCTCCCACTGTGGCCCAACAAGCCCCAGACCTGGTGATTTACCCAGGTACCTGTAGACTGAAAGCAATACTTGCTTTACTGGGTACCTACAGTTTGAATTCTGAGAATGGCTTTGTGTGTGGCAATACCACCATTCCTGTTTTCCAACCAACAAAGGGGTGAGGTAACTTATCTACGGACCTGCGATAGCTGGCGAGTCTCAAACTGAATGCTAGCAAGTTCAATTTTGTCGATTCTCAACTGTGCCTAGGCTTTAGATCTGCTTTCTTCCATCATTGAATTGAATTCACAATTCCTTCCATTCTCATGCCACATCCAAATAATAAATGTGCCCTCAAAACTTTATACATGTAATTCATAAACATATTAACCAGGACATTACTATGGCTGGCTTGCCCTGGTGGTTGCTGGATTGTTGTTGTTATTATTATACCAAATGATATTGTGTATTTTTCATTTTTCATTTTGAGATTTCATATTTAAAAGGCACTTATTTTTTTTTAAATATAATACACTTTATTATTTATTTTTGTATGTGTATGAATGTACTGTCTGTATGCAGGTTTGTGCACCCGTGTCGCGCAATGCTGCGGAGGTCAGAAGAGGGTCTTGGATTCCCCTGGAACTGGAGTTCTCCTGGAATTGGAGTTACAGACGGTTCTTAGCCACCATGTGGGTGCTGGGGATCGAACCCGGGTCCTCTCAAGAGCAGTCGGTGCTCTTAACTGCTAGGCTATCTCTCCAGCCCCAAATGGCACTTATTGTTAGTCTGTTGAGTGCTAGAGCCATGTTGCACGCTTCTTTATATCATATACAGGTAAAAACGGCAATAAAAATCACTGGAAGGAATACTGTACTCTGAAATACAAAGCTCTAGGGTGACACCTGCGCTGCCTACAGATTCTGAGTCCTATGAAAGCAGCTTTTGCAGCAGATCTGCTCCACCCTCCTGTGGGCTGCTCTACATACAGGAGAGAACTCCTCCTAGATTGGAGATGTAACTAGGCAGAGAGAGACTCAGAAAATGAGCCAAACTCAAGATGGAAATGAACCATTACTGGATCAGAAGTCAACTACAATGAAGCTTTTCAAGATGACAGGTGTCAGTCCAGCACAGATAAGGCTGCAATCCAGAGATGGGAGCCAAAGCCGAGAGAGCGGGGGAGCTGCTCCTCTATACCTACAGGTACATACACCTACATGTACGCACACACACACACACACACACGCACACGCGCACACACACACGCACACACATACACACACACACACACACGCACGCGCACATGACTGTCTGAAATAAAAGCCAAGCTCTTCCTCTTCCGTGGTAGAGCCAAAGCCACAATGCATGCACATCTCATATCCAGGCTGACCCTTGACCTCTCTGGTGTTTCTTGGTAGCCGCCAGATCAGGACACCAATCCTGCCCAGTCGCTTTCATTCCCCTCAGAGTACTTCATTCATTCACTCATTCATTCATCCTCTCTTCCTCTTTTTATTTTTGGAGACAGGGTCTCATGTATCCCAGGCTGGCCTTGAAGTCACTATCTACCCGAGGATGACCGTGAACTTCTGATGCCCAACCTGTGCAGTGCTGGAGGGTGGGAAGTCACGACCCTGTCTCCTCTCTTTGCTCTTGCTCTAATGTTATCTCCTCTCAGGTGTCTTCTTTAGCTCCTAATTACCTTTCTGCCTATATTCCCACCACCCCAAATCACAAAAGACCCTTCTTCCTTCGTCACTTCTCATGCCACTGTGCCCAGCACCACAAGCATCATAAGAAGGAAGCAAATACAGGTAAAGAAACTGAAGACAAAGAGGCCTAGCTCATCACCAGACACAGAGTACTGTCTAAGTTGGCTCCCCTGACACCCAAGGGCGGGTCCCCTCCAGATGTCGCTCAGGACCCTGCACCCGCGCATCTCATACCCGCTGCTGGTTTCAGATACTGGCACTTGATGTACCCTCAGGGTGGCCAGAGTCACCTTTTCCTGAGTTGAATGTGCTCATACCTCTCTTCAAGAAGCCCCTGTGGATTCTACTACAGGATTAGGCCCTTGCTGGCTCCTTCAGCCAGTAGTTCTTTTTTTTTTTTTGTCTTTTCGAGACAGGGTCTCCCTGTGGCCCCAGCTGTCCTGGAACTCACTCTGTAGACCAGGCTGGCCTTGAACTCACAAAGATCTGCCTGCCTCTGCCTCCCAAGTGCTAGGATTAAAGACGTACGCCACCACACCCGGCTGCCAGCCAGTAGTTCTTTTAGGAATCACAAGACGCCACGTATCCTCCAGACACAGTGAGTTCACTGGTCTGAGTTGGGTTTTGACATTTTTCAGTTATTCCAGATTATTCTAGTGGGCAAGGAAGTTTGGAAGCCTTTGTGTGAGGCACAAATACCTCACTGTCTATCTCCTCCGTATCCTGCAATTCTTCTTCCTACTCCAAATCCTGCTAGAGTTCTGGACATCAACCTTGACAAACTGCCACAAACTTTGATAATTAGCTGTCCTGCTGCTTTATTTTGGCCCAACACTGGGCAGGCAGGACGTGAGACATGAGGCAACCAAGGAAAACTGAGGCTGGAACTTGGTAACTGTGTTGCTTGATGGCTAAGGTGACTGCCAGTTGTTAAACATCCTGGAAGTGGCAAGGCCATGTGGTTGTTCCCATACATGAGATAACAAGGATATGTGGTTGTTCCCATACATGAGGTAACAAGGACATGTGGTTGTTCCCATATATGAGGTAACAAGGCCATGTGGTTGTTCCCATACATGAGATAACAAGGACATGTGGTTGCTCCCATACATGAGGTAACAAGGACATGTGGTTGTTCCCATACATGAGATAACAAGGACATGTGGTTGTTCCCATACATGAGGTAACAAGGACATGTGGTTGTTCCCATACATGAGGTAACAAGGACATGTGGTTGTTCCCATACATGAGATAACAAGGCACAGGGCACTTTCCCAACTGTGGCACATGCCCACCGATGAAAGGTATTCATCCATAAAAGAGTGGGCATCATTCTAATATCATTTTCACTGTGGTTTGACTCCCTACCCACTGTGGGCTTTCCTAGGGATCATGGGAAAGATACATCCTAAAAAGGAGATCTGGCTCACAATGAATTAGGAGAGAAACGGGGTCATCTTACTCCATGAATATGTCCCCTACCTCGTGAATATTTATAAAAACGTCCACAGAACCCATTGGGCAGCTAACTCCCTTCAGGGCAGCCTAATTCAATCTCTTCAGAATGTATGTTTACTTACTAAAGAAACTTCTTCTTAAACTGTCTCTGTCTCTCAAGAGAATTCCTTTCTTTGAAAGGCAACAACCAAGAAACTGGGTAAGAGGCTCACTTACATGACGCTCTGGTCCTTCCAGTGGCCACGCAGGCTAGGCTGCCTGTGATCTGGCTGAGTACCAGATGTGTTGGGTGAGGGTGGATCTGCCAGTCCATTGAATCTCCATTTCTCAGCACAAGGACTGCCGAAGAAGAGACGCCCTAGAGTGCATGCGTACGAGTGAACAAGTGGATGGCAAGTCCACGAGTGGCTGTATAGGAAGAGAAGGAAGGGCTCTGAAGACCAAATGCTGAGTAGCAATGATGGTCCTGGAATATGAGGCAGTAGAAGAACACTGAATGTATGGTAGCTGCCCCAGACCTGGTAGGTGACAGGCAAGACAGCCGCTCCTGAAGGATGTTGTGAGGCACTGTGTGGCTCTCACTGCCTCCCAGATGCACCTGCTAGCCTTATATCCATCCTAGCCTTATATCCATTCCTCAGTATTGCTGATTACTCATACCTGACCAGGTGGCTTTACTGGGGCTGAATAAAAAGTCCTGAATAATAAATCCCAGACCACTGAAAGTCAACTCTGCTTGCTTATTTGTTTCCTATAACTGCCACACACATGTGAACAGGGACTAAAGGACTCTGGAGGAATTTCAGATCTTCACCACTGAGCTGACAATAGCTGAGGCTTAATGTGGACAGATGTGCTTTCAGACACCGCTGGATCTTGGCTTTTACCACAAAGCTTTGGCCTGCTCTTCCCTTTTAAATACTCAAGTGTTTTTGTTTCTAAAACAAAAGACTTTGTGAAATGGAGATAGACTAGAACGTTGAACTATCATTAGAGTTTTCTTCAAATCTACAAAGTATGTTTGGGCAAAACTGAAAATGTCTTTTCTTGTGGAATTCTACAAACAGTGTAATTTCAAATGCAGAAACTCTCCCTTCTCTATTTGGCTAAACATTTGATGAGTTGTTCCAGTTCTATGTTTCTAAAAAGTTATTCTTCTTTCTTCCCCTTGGAGAATTAAAATTAACCTCCCTGACTGTCCTCACACAATCAGGTGGAATGTTTCTCTGTGAATGAATCCTGGGCCAGCATCCAGCAGGAAGAGGAGGGGCGGGGACAAGATGGAGACAGGTGACCTTGGGGAGAATTCATTCCCGTCATCCCTGCTTTTAGCTCCCGAGCCATCATTCTTGTGTCTTCATATTCCTTGTCATTGAATTACAGGGCCCCTTGGCCTCTGTAAAAGCAGCTTTTCTTCATTCTTTAACTAAACACAGTAATAGATTAAAAGGCCCTATCTTTGTAGAACTGGGCTGGGGTCTTGTTTTCTTTCTCTTCTTTATAAAAATTTAAAAATATATTCATTTTATTTTGTATGTGCTTTGCCTTCATGTATGTAAGTATACCACATGCCTTCAATGCCCACAGAAGCCAGAAGAGGGCGTTGCGTCCCCTGGAAATGAAATTATGGATGGCTGTTAGCTGTGGTGTGGGAGTTGGGAACCGATCCCAGTCCTCTGAGCCTTCCCTCCAGCTGCTTTTCTTTCTATCAGCCTCACTTCCATACAGTTCTCTTCCCAACTAACCCTTGCGCCACCCCTACGTGAGCTGAGCATGTTGGTGACTTTGCTCTCCTCTGGGTCCTGGTCCTGGTCTTTCAAAGCAGTGACTGGGACTATTTTTGCTCCTATTCATCTCTACGGTGTGCAGGTTCAAGGTGGGAAACCGTGTCCCCACTTCTGTGCTCTGGATACCCCGAACCACACATTCCTACAAGTCTGATACTTAAGGTCTGTCCTTTGGCGCGGACGGGGTCATGCAGCTATTATGTACTGCTGGGCCGGAATGGGAGGGTGTAGGTATGTGATAGACCTTGGAGGTATGAGCGGGTGTCCCACAGAGGCTTTTGGTACTGCATGGAACCAGCCTGGTCCGGGGGAACTCTTGTGGTCACAAACTCCAGGAAGCAAGCATTCCACATTCAGTCCTGGCCCTCCCTGGTGCTATGAAGGTATACTTGTCAAGGTCACTCAGCTTAATGCGTAATAGTTAAATACAAGCCATGTGTATTTGTACTTTACTGAGTACCATTCATATGCCCTCTGGATGGTGAAGACGGAACAATTGGTGCTGTGATTTTTAGTCTCCTCCTGTCAGCTGGACTCCTCTACACCATCCTTCTTGCTCTTTCTACAGCCTCTGACAAGGTCCAGTGGTTAACTGGTAAATCAGGGAGAGAAGCTTGTGGGTGTCTCCAGCTGGGCTTTCATGAGCCTGGGCTCCCAGGTCAGCGTCGGCCCAGTACAGAATCCATCTGCAGCAGTAACCACAGACACTCGAGTGACCTCTTTTCTTCCCTTTATTGATTTTTGTCTCTCTTTCTCGCAGTATTCTTTCACCCCTGTTTTCTGAACTGTGTTTCTGACAGAGTGAGAGGCTGTGATGGAAGTCGGCCAAGCAAAGACGAGGGGTGGGGGAGCCGCTGGCAATTCCGGTTTGACGCTAATGATTTGTGTACAATTCAAGGTCAGAGAATGATATCCGAGGCTTGTACGCCCACCCACACGCGCACACACAATTTAGTACTTGATTATATCAGCATATAGCGCTAATACATCTCATACTGCCTGGTTCACTTGCCTCTCCAATTAGAAAGGAAACGCGCAGGGCAGGGACCACATGCGAAGCTCCTTTTGTTCCCCGTCACACCCACCACCTTATTAGGCACATAATAGGCATTTGATAAATATGTTTTGTTAAAAGAGGCTTGCCTCTGTTAATGAAATAAATGTGTTCTTGAAATGTTCTGCATAAAGTAGGTTTCTGTAAATGGAATCAGATTGCTACAGGGGGAGAGAGGGCTGCAACGCGAATATATGATAAACCCTTTTGCAAACCAAATAAGCGTTATAGTCCAATTGTCACCAGGTATTTTTTTTTTTACCCTGTTGAATCTGAACCAGGGACCACTGCACCCCCCACTGCAGGTCTATGAGTCCCTCATAACCATATCCACTTTTATGTGGGGGATGCATATTTTCTGGACATTTTGCTGCAGAGTTTATTGTATTCTCAAAAGAATCTCTCTCTCTCTCTCTCTCTCTCTCTCTCTCTCTCTCTTAAAAATAACATCTCTCTATGTAGTCTGGGCTGACCTTGAACTCATAGGCCTCCTGCAAGCACCTCCAAAGAGGCTGGGACTAGAGGTATAAACTACCAAACCTAGTTCAAGAGATGTGCTGCTCAAGGGCTGGAGAGATGGGTCAGTGGTTAAGAGCACTGGCTGCTCTTGCAGAGGACCTGGGTTCGATTCCTAGCACCCACCCGGCAGCTAACAACTGCTTGTAACTCAGGTTCTAAGGGATCCAACGTCCTCTTCTGACCTTTGTGGGCATTGCATGACACGGGTGCACTTACACACATGCAGGCAATACACTTGTATACACAAAATAAAAATAATAAATAAAATATGTTTAAAAAGAGAGAGAGATGTGTTCCTTAGAACACAGAAAAAAGTTACTAACTCATGGGCCATGGGAGTAGGTCTAAGTTTCCTGGAAAATAATTGACCAGTTTTGGTAAGGAGGAAATAACAATCAAAGCTAACATTTGCTGAGCATCTGCTGCATCAGAAAGGACATGCGTCGTACATGACGTTCCCTGTAGTGCAGACATTATCATCTCATTGTGAGATGAAGAAACTGGAGAGCTTCACCCCAGGCATATTGTTATTAGACATTAAGTGTGAGATCTGAACCAAGAACCTGCTTGCTTCCAAATCTGAATACTTTTCAAGAAAATAGTTTCCATGTCTCTGATAGCTTATTTAAATGAGTAAGAATGATAATGATATATAAATTGCCTTAAGATTATATTATTATATCTGGAGTAAAGGAGATAGCTCGGTCTGTAAAGTGCTGGCCAAGCAAGGGTGGGATGAGAGCCTGAGCTCCAAAGCCCATGCTAAGAAGAGCTAGGCATGGCAGTGCACGCTTATAGTGCCAGGTGGGCATGTGAGTCTGCTTACAATTCCTGAGCTGGGAAGGCAGAAGCAGGGAATACCCACAGCAAGCTAGCTAACTAAATTAGCGATATTGGCAAGTTCTGGGCTCAACTGAGAGACACTGCCTCAAAGAATAAGGTGGAGAGGAGGCTCCTGAGAGACCTCCTTAAGCCTGCACATATGTATGAATATGTTTACACACATGCACACACACCACATGCACACAGACATGCTAAAAAGAAGCCAAAAGGTGAATGGCTCCTGAGATAACACCTGAAGTTGTCCTCTGACCTCCATGTACATCTGCATACGTGTATGCTCACACACATCTTCCCCAAACAATATATTATATGCATGTCATAAATGGACATTAAGAAATATATAGGAAGCACTGGGGATGTAGCTCAGCAGTATAATGCTTATTTGGCATGTCAAGGTCCTGTGTTTGATTTCCAGCACAAGTACAGAGAGCTCTACAGTTGGCAGGAAAAAGGCCTCTGAATCTTGGTCCTCCCACTGTCTGAGATCACCCCTCACTGCTTTTCATAGCTTTGCTCTAAGGGGACAAACTGGCTTCTCTGAGATCTAGTCAAGTATTTGGGTATTGATAAAAACACTTTTTATTTATTTATTTATTTATTTATTTATTTATTTATTTATTTAGTCTTTTTGAGACAGGGTCTCCCTGTAGCCTCAGCTGTCCTGGAACTCACTCTGTAGACCAGGCTGGCCTTGAACTCACAAAGATCTGCCTGCCTCTGCCTCCCGAGTGCTAGGATTAAAGGCATGGGCCACCATGCCCGGCTAAAACATTTATATTAAGGGCTGATAGGTATTGTTCTACCACCCTGGTCTCTCTCTCTCTCTCTCTCTCTCTCTCTCTCTCTCTCTCTCTCTCTCTGTGTGTGTGAGAGACAGAGAGAGAGAGAGAGAGAGAGAGAGAGAGAGAGAGAGAGAGATATTTATAAATCAACCATACTTTAGAACCAGAATTTGGGGTAGCACTTCTGAATGGGGTTGTTTATGAAAGCTGTGATTATGTACCAATCTGGGAAACTTGTCCATGTAAGGTCCCCATCCAGTCCACACGGCAGTCTCCCTGTGACAATGCTCACATTGAATGTACATGGAAGGCTAGCTACTGGATCATTCAGGATTCATATGATATTATGAATTCATTCCATTTTGCTACTCAGCTTGATATAAGAGTAAATTAACATGTGAAACTGCCGTTGGCTCAGTTAGAGAAAATAACACTGAAATTTAGGTTTAATAATTAACCTGGAAGGCAGTTTTGCACAGAAAGGACAGCCTAGGTCCTGAATTGAAAGGGGCCTGAGTTCAAATCTTAAATCTGCTATTTACCAGCTATGCACACGTGTGTGTGTGTGTGTGTGTAGTCATATGACCTTCCTAAGCCTCAATCTTCTAGAATACAAAAGGAGATAATAATACCTTTATGACAGGGTATGAGAAGAGGAAATACATATAGGATATGCAGAGCTATGCTTGAAACAGTAGGGCACTCAATTGTGGCATTTCGCTTGCATCATTTCATGTTTAAGAAATGGAGTGTGTAAAAAGAATGAATTGGTAAAATTTCTCTCTAAAGATCCACACAATTACCTAGTTGTAAGTATTTCTTGTGCACGGCCCCTTGAGCTTTTGTCCAAGCAGTTGGGAGTGATGCATATTGGAAACAACAACAACAACAGAAAGGACTGCATCAAAGAACTGACTGAAACAGTGCACTTCTGCTCAAAACAGTCAACTTCCGCATGGAGAATATTGAGAAAGAGTGAGAAAGAGATGAAAAGCATGTTTGGCAGAATGCATGAGCTCTGGTGGGGTGGGGGGATAGGGTAAGGGACACGGGTCTAGATTTGATAATCTTGTACAAAATATCTATTAAAAAAAAAAGTTCCGCACGGAATAAAGGATGCAAACAAATTCCACTATGAATGACAACACTGGAGTCAAAAAGAAACTCTGTCCTTACAGTAAAAGTTACAGGAAGAGAAGCCTAAAATAAGTTTCTTCCTGTGCTTAGGCTTATCTAAATTTCCTTCCCAATTTTATTTATTACTGTTGACATTTTATTGCTTAAAATAATATCTTGCGATCCCAAGGGAGCCAAAGAAAGGGTGGGGTACTCTGAAAAATGCCCTGGTCTTCCGTATGTGTCAACATTGAATGCAGGAATGTGCTATTTCCATGACTGTATGGGAAGCACAGTAAAGGAGGACACACGGCTTGGTGTGTTCAGAGTGGTCACTGTTTAGAATAGCTAAGATGAAACTGCTTAAAAATCCTAACTTGCAGGAAAGACATGGTACTCTGACAGTAAAGCAGATGACCTCCAGACATTCATTGTTGGGGAGTCAGCCTGTCCATCCCTAACAACCAGCAAGCCAGTTAGACCCACTGAATGGAGGATCTGTCTCCAAGGCTCCATGGAAGTCAGCTTTCTAAAATCAATGCTTTAATATGCAGCATCCTTCTGTGAAACTGGCACGGAGGGTGTAATAACTTTAGGATGTTGCAGACAAAATTTTTAACTAGAGAGAAAGGCAGAAAGACAGGAAGTTGGGAAAGAGGAACGGGAAAATGTATCGTCTAGATTCTTGGCAAAGGGAGGCTAGGAAGTATCAATTCTCAAACATTTCAGATGGCTTCTCCGTGACCCCGAGGCTAACAGACCAGCAATCCAACAGCACCCTCATGCACCATTAGCCACATCCCACTGACATCCAACAGGAAGTACAGAGTGTTCATCAGGATCAAGACAGAATATCCCACCTGATAGATGAGGGTGCAGGGAAGGACAGAGGACAGAGATGGAGAAGAGCGCAGAAGCTTCTTTTCCCACCTGTTCTATGGGATGAAAGTGGTTAAGAAAGAAAGAGGCCACTTTGTAGGTGAAGGTGGAGAAAATGAGGCCAAATGTCGCTGTGACCCTCAGATGGATTTCTCCCGCCCTTTTCCTCCACGAGTGTCAACATGGAGGAAAACTGCATTATGTTTTCAAGCTCAGGTTTGGATTCAAATCGCTTCACTTTGGGTCATAGGTCTGGTGCTGATCCTATGATCTGGAACAGGCTGCTAAACATTTCAGGATTACTTGAAGAGGTTCTGAAAGGACTCAAGCCATGTGCTTTGCACAGATCTCAGCACAAAAGTATTTCACTGGTAGGGCCCCTCCCCATTAGGGTTTTAGCTTCTGCCCTATGGCACTTTAGGGTGGACAGTTCTGAGCTGTGGGGCTGTCTTTTGCATAGAAGGGTATTTGGCAGCATCTTTGATCTCTATACAATAGGTGCCAGTAGCAATCTTAATGTCTCAGTCTCTACAGCTGTGGAAATCAAAATGTCTCCAGATGTTACCACGTGTCCTCTGGGACTAAGGGAATCAAATCAGCTATGGTGAAGGAGAACAGCTTTGGACCAATCAAATTTTAGAAGATAACTCCATTTTTTTCTGTTTGACATGGATAAACATTTTAATCTTTACTTTAGAAGTGTAAGAAAGCATACACACACACACACACACACACACACACACACATATATATATATATATATATATATATATATATATCTGATCCTTTATTCCATTACCAACCACCATGCTGCATCCAGGCAACAGCACACAAATTGGCAACCAATGCAAACCTCAGTTGTACAACAATCTGAGGCTTACAGTACATTTAAGGCTTTTAAATCATATATTTTAAAAATATTTTATTTATTTATTCATCTTTACGTGTATTAGTGTACTATCTGCATGTAGGTTGGTACACCTGTGTCGTGCAATGCCGCAGAGGTCAGAAGAGGGTGTTGAATTCCCCTGGAACTGGAGTTAAAGACAGTTCTTAGCCACCATGTGGGTGCTGGTAATCAAACCTGGGTCCTCTGCAAGAGCAGTCGGTGCTCTTAACCGCCGAGCCATCTCTCCAAGCCCCTAAATCATATATTTTTAACTATCAAGTCTCAGCCTCCACTTCATGAAGCCGAACATCTTCCAGTTCCCTCTTGTCTAATCTTTGAACCTAAAAGTTTTATTCCTACCTCTTCTTCCACCAAGGACTTAAGATGATTTATCCCTAAGAAAAAAATCTTACACAAGTTATATATGTTCCACTATAAAACATAGGAAATTCATTAAAAAAAGCAGAAAAAAATTATTTATAATCCAAGAGTCAGAACTAAAGATGAGTGTACTTTTAGTTTTCTCCTTCAAGTTCTCTGCATGCATATGTGGATATGTAGAAATACACATGTACATACACACTCATGCCACACACAGCCTAAATATTACTTATTTGAGTATCATTCATCATTGATCAACTCTATCTACCTCTATAGGTTATTGCTATTGTTCCAAGTCTCAATCTCTGTCTGTCTCTCTCCATCTCTCTCTCTCTCTCTCTCTCTGTCTCTCTCTCTCTCTCACAACACACACACACACACACACACACACACACACAATTCACGTGTAGAGTAGATTTGCATAGGAGTGGATGAACATGAAATCAATACTGTGGACTCCTTTCTCCCTTTACAGAATTTTACGTTAACCCAGTGTCCACCGGCAAGCCAAATGATGTTACAACTACTTGTTTTGTCAGTTCCCCTTCACCAGCAAATAAGGGCCTTCCTTGACTTCCTGGTGTGAAGGTCAAGTTGGACTATCTCCCTCTCACATTCCCACCCATGGCCACTTCCCTCTTCTCTGCCTTTTCTTTGGATTTATATCCAGGTTCACATGCAGTCAGGCCCTAATTATTTGCTCCAGATGTGCTGTGTCCTGGTGCTTCTCCTGCCAATCGCTTTGATTCAAATAGTTCTCCTCTCCTTTCTGATGCCCACAATGGCTACTCGCTGCTTCTTGTATCACAAACCAGGTCTTAGTAATGAGCACCAGGGGCTTCCTTCTCCCCTCAAACCTCCCAAGACCTCATTTGCTCTCGCTCACTTTCATCCCTTAGCACCCTTCACAGCCCACTGCTCTTCTACATCCCTGGCTGAAGAACATTCCATTCCAAGTAGGGTAAACCACAGCCCAGGACTGATGTCCTTTAATTGAAGAAGAAACCAGAACATTATGAATGGTGTTGATAAGGACTACCCCTTGGATTTAACCACTAAGAGCATTGGTTGGGGATGCAGCACAGTAGTACCGCATTCGCCTCTCATGGTGAAAGCTCTAGGTTCGATCTCTAGCACTGAAAAACAAAAACAGTATAATCACTGCATCTTGACTATAATTAGAACTCTGTATGCTATTATCACTTTACAGAATCTTCTATATCCAGCTTTTAGTACAGAATAAACTTCTCAAGGGCACAGGCCATGCCTTCTGCTTCCTCAGTGACGCTTGAAGAGATGGGAACACAGCTGTGTGTGCAACTGTTCCTGGATGAATGTTGCAAGATGACTGATATTTGAAGGAGAAATGGAAAGAAAATCCCCACGGCTCCAAGGGTTTGTATGCATGCATCTTGCTGGGAATAACACCCATGTGGGAGAGACGACTAAGTGGACAGGATGGGGCCAGAGGGCGTGGGCCCCAGGAATCTTCGGGAGCACGAAAGAAGTCATATGTGATTAAGAGAAGCATCCAGGTTGGGGCTCGGAAAGCAGAGGACCTAGGGCACACACAATAAGTACCTTAACAACCAGAAAGCAAAGGACAAGTTTCTTAAAGCAGAAATGGGGAAATCCTGTCAATAACTGAGTTGGGTTTAGAGTGAAAAAGAACCAAGGTTGTCTTACATTTCCCTTTCTACTTTAAATAAAAGGAAAGGTTTCACATTTGACCACAGAATTACATTCTCTGCTATGAGGCAGGGAAAGGATAGTAAATTCTAGTCTCTCGGACCTCATGGCTTCGCCCCTCTGCTCACTGGAGTCCCCTGCCCTAATCCTCACCTGCTCACCACTGCCAACTCAGTTCTTCCCTTCCTGAACTTTCCCTTTCCAACGCCACTTTATGAAATGTCAAAAGCCACTTGTGGCAATTACAGTGTCCACAAATATGTTCGTGATGTCTTGACACTCTTCTGAAGGGAGAATCTAATCTCTCTTCCCTAGAGGGTAACTGACTTCATTACTTTGCTCCTAATGAATGGAATAATGAAGAAAGGGAAGGTGTGTGACCTGGATACGATCTCCTGATAGGCGCTATGGCTTCCCTTTGATCTCTCTTGTACTGTCCCCTCTGGGGAAACCTGCCATGCCTGGAGAGCACTCAGGGAGCCCGTCCAGTAGAGAGCTCCAGGTGGTAGGCCGCCGAGACTGCCAGGCCGGGGCCATGCAAGGATGCTACGCCACAGCAAACCTCCAGCCCAAGTCCAGCCAAGGGCTAAACACAGTCCCAGGTAACATCTTGACTGAGCTGTGAGAGCCAGGAACACTGGGACACGCTGTTCCCAGACTTTGCTGTGGAAGCTTGCTGTTTGGTATATTATTTATGACATAGCAATTGATAAATAACATAAGAATTTTTCAAATGAGAAATTTCTAATAGAACTCATCTTTATTTTTAGCTCAAGTTTACACTTTTTTTTTTTTTTTTGTCTTTTCGAGACAGGGTCTCCCCGTAGCCCCAGCTGTCCTGGAACTCACTCTGTAGACCAGGCTGGCCTTGAACTCACAAAGATCCGCCTGCCTCTGCCTCCAGAGTGCTAGGATTAAAGGCATGCGCCACCATGCCCAGCTAAGTTTACACTTTTTAAATTTTATTTATTTATTTATTTATTTTTATGTGTATGAATGTATTGTCTGCATGTAGGTTTGTGCACCTGTGTCATGCAATGCTGTGGAGGTCAGAAGAGGGCATCAGATTCCCCTGGAACTGGAGTTAAAGACGGTTCTCAGCCGCCATGTGGGTTCTGGGGATCGAACCCTGGTCCTCTGCAAGAACAGTCAGTGCTCTTAACCACTAGGCCATCTCTCCAGCCCCAAGTTTACACTTTTTAAAAAGTGCTTTAAAGTGAAAATAGTTTTCATGATTTAGAATACTTATTTACTTGATTTTTAGTAAAGGCAAAAATCAGCTGACCAGATGGCTCTTGTTGCCAGGCCTGGTGATCTGAGTTTAATTCCCTAGACCAACATGGTGGAAAACACACACACACACACACACACGCATACAAAACATAGACATGTATACATATGTTCACATATAAATAAATAAATTCAAAAGTTAGAGTTTGCAAATGTTCAGGGAAATTAAATCCCACTTTCCTAATTTTAATACAGATCATTTTTCTTATAGAAAGGGGTTCCAGAAACATCCAGGGCATGTTACTATAAGGCTCTGAGTGTGACCTCGAATGGGTAGAGTCACTGTAGTGCATTTCAGGTAGTTTCATAATTTTATAGCATTTGACTTACAGCAAAGGGTGGCATTTTCAAATTAGAATATGCAAAGTAGGAGGCAGAGCCAGTAAGAGCAGCCTGGAGCCCGATGCACAGAAGCAGTTTCACCACAGTGAAACTTTCTAACAAGAGACATGTCCACTTTCTGTCTGCAGTGACTGCTCATATAATTTTCACATATGTATGGCAATATTTCTTCCAGAATTTTTCCTTCTTGATATGCTCAATGCCCAGACTGTAGCTCTATAGCAAATGTCTATTGAAAGAATGAGTGAGTGAATGAATGAACCGAGAAGGCTTTAAGGAACATTGAAGCCCAGTTATACACTTTCTAGAGAATTTAAAAGATTGGCATAACATGAAATGGTTCATATTTTTAATTACATCTAAAAACAAATACAGTTTCTGTTAAGGTCTGTGGTGGTCTGAATGTGAAATGCCCCCATACACTCGTGGTGGGAGCATGTGGCACCCAACTGGTGGCTGTTTTGGAAAGGTGAAGACCCTTTAGGAGCCAAGGCTTTGCTGGAGGAATTATATCACTGGGGATGGCTCTTGAGATTTTATAGTCTGGTCCTACTTCCCGTCTACTCGGCTTCCTGGTAAGAAGGTATGGTGTCACAACTGCACCTGCCGCCAGGGAGCCGACTCCACTCAGGGACATATCCCTAGTCAGCCATGAGCTCAAATAAATCCTTTTTTTTTTTTTTTTTTTTTTATTTCTGTATGTGTATCAATGTACTGTCTGCATGCAAGTCTGTGCACCCGTGTCGTGCAACGCCGCGGAGGTCAGAAGAGGGTCTCGGATTCCCCTGGAGCTGGAGTTCTCCTGGAACTGGAGTTTCAGACGGCTCTCGGCCGCCATGTGGGTGTTGGGGATCGAACCCGGGTCCTTTGCAAGAGTGGTTGGCGCTCTTAACCGCTAGGCCATCTCTCCAGCCCCCCCTTTTTTTTTTCTTAAGACAGGGTCGCTCTTTAGTCCCAGCTGGCCTAGAGCTCGCTATGTAGACCAGGCTGGCCTTGAACTCATAGAGATCCGCCTGCCTCTGCCTCCGGAGTGATGGTATTAAAGGCGTGCACCACCACGCCACATGGCCCTTCTTTCTTTAAGTTGCTTTTGTCAGGTATTTTGTTACAGCCACAAGAAAAGTAAATATTACAGGGTTTAATAATATTCTAAATGCTTTACATGAATACAAACACAGAATTGTTTTAACAGTCTTACTATAATTATTTCCATCTTCCAGATGAAAACCTTAAGCTCAGCGAAGCTCTGCAACATGCTTATGGTCTGGTCCTGCGTACTACTGAGCTGGCGAAGACGGCGCATTTTGCCCTGGCTTCGGACCTGGCTCCTGACCTCCAGACTGTGTCCTTCCTATCAAGGCAGGTTCTTGCCTGCCCCACATTAAGGCACACCCACCGGGCAGTTCCCAAATCACAAGAGAGTGGAGGGCTTGGGAACCCTTCAAAAGCCGCCTTTTGTGGTTTAGCAGAATTGTGTTTATTCACCAGTTTTTCTCACTAGACAGCCAATTCAACACTCTGCCAACTGGCCAATTATTCATGTTCACGTGGAGCTAAGTGGGTTCCTCTCCAGCTGCACACCTTTCTTGCTCAGCATAATTAATGAAGCTCATCAAAATCCTAGAAAACAAGCCCAGCGCACCAGCCACTCTCATTGACGTGTTAATGCGGGTCAGGTGTTCCTGACCTCACCACAGGATGTTTATATGGTCCCGAGGCTGCTCATAAATAGTATGTGGTGATGATAGGGGTGGTGAGTGAGGTCGTACTGCTTTTGATATGTAGCTGCGCTACCAGACACAAAGGACTGTGGAAGGATAGGAAGGCAGGGCAGGCTACCAGCTCAGGTGAATTCCACAACTGGGGTTCAAGACGACTGCATGTCCAGCCATACACATCACGGCTGTGTAGAGGACCCTGGGAGCACTCGTGTATTCCCAATAGTTTAGGAAGACACAGTTTTCAGAAGGCCATGTAAAGTCTCAGAGGTTCATAACAGCCAATAAAACATTTTCCATTTTGCTTCATCTCTCTCCTGCCTGGTGCCTTTCTGATCACAAAGTAGATGTTTTTGTGGTGGCCTTAAATCGGGCTCTCCATCACAGTGGATGCCACTTCCATGGGTTGTTGAGCCCTTGGACAGCGGATGATCTAAACTGAGTGTGCTGTAAGGGTGAAGAGCCCATCTAAAGTCCAAGATTTGGAATGAAAAGAAAAATGTAAAAAAAAACCTCCCTAATTTTTACATAGATGACACAGTACCAATCATGTTTTTAATATACTGCATTAAATGAAAATGAATCTCAAAAGTTTCTTTTTTACTTTTGTAATGTGGCTCACAGACATGGCTTGCATTTGTGGCCCATACTGTATTTACTTTGGATGGTGTTCCTCTAGAACTTGGGACACTTAGCCTCGCTCACTGAGAGGGATGCAAGGCCTAATGATTTTCCAAGTCTTATCTCTGTGCTTTTTCTGCTGCACTAATGAAAATCTTCCTAATGGGTGATATTAAAATGAGCATTCTCAGAAAATGAGCATTCTCGCCGGGTGTGGTGGCGCACACCTTTAATCCCAGCACTCGGGAGGAGGCAGAGGCAGGAGGATCTCTGTGAGTTCAAGGCCAGCCTGGTCTACAGAGTGAGTTCCAGGCCAGATGGGACTGAAGGGAGACCCTGTCTCAAAAACACCAAATAAATAAATAAATAAATAAATAAATAAATAAATAAATAAATAATTGAGCATTCTCTACCAGCAAGGCTGCTGGGATCCCTAATGTGAGCTGCCTCAATTTCTAAGGCCTTTGGTCTCCCTTCAGCCCACGGCTTCACAAGACAGGCTTGGACTTGTACAAGCTCACACATGGCACGGTGTAGTACTCGTAGACTCATTCTTCCCACACAGACTGGAAATGCTGACTCCCCTGTATTTAGTGGCTTTTAGGGAATGATCGTGACGACGAGGACTGCTCCCTGTGGCTGTGCAGTGCTGGCAAAGCACACGGTGTCTAGACAGAGGTACGGAAGGGGCTGCCATCACACCAGCAGCACCCGGGGGCTCCAGGTCCTCTGCTCTCAATGGGAGTCTGATGGCGGGTGGCTCGTTACATTTCTTTGCAGCAATGCCTAACCTCAGTGGGGGTACCGAATGGCGTAATAAACCCATGAAGACATTTAGAATCTCTCTGTATGAACTGGGTAGAGTCTAGGGAAGGACAACCCCAACACCTCTGAACATGTCAGACCTAAAAGTGACTAGAGAATGCCAGGTATGTGCCTGAGCCCTCTATCAGGAAATCACACCATCAATAAATGGGCATTATTTATTTGGATCCTCATGGAGGTCACTAGTTACTGCTTACTGGATAAAAATGGATAGGTCCATTGCAAGACCTTATGTATCAATTCTAATCAAGGAACCTCTCCTAACACAACTGCATTGTGACTCTATGTAGTTCATCAGATGCAACAATTTAGTGTCATAAAGAAAATTAAGCTTATTGACCAAGTACTAAGATGCAGTAGATTATTATACTTTATAAAATAGGACAGGCTTGGGCTGGAGAGATGGCCTAGTGGTTAAGAGCGCCGACTGCTCTTGCAGGGGACCCAGGTTCGATCCCCAGCACCCACATGGCGGCTGAGAACTGTCTTTAACTCCAGTTCCAGGGGAATCTGACACCCTCTTCTGACCTCCACGGCACTGCATGACATGGGTGCACAAACCTGCATGCAGACAGTACATTCATACACATACAAAATAAATTAAATTAAAAAAAATAGGACAGGCTTTTAATTTCTAGAAAAGCCCAGAGTTGCTATGAATGAACACTTATTGAGTACAGTCACACTACTTTTACCTATTTTGTTATTGTCATTTCTGTGTGTGTGTGTGTGTGTGTGTGTGTGTGTGTGTGTGATGTGAGCTCAGGTGCCCAGAGAGGTCAGAAGAGGGCGCTGGATCTTCTGGAGCTGGCGTTCCAGTTGTGAGCTGCCCTTTGCCGACGCTGGGAATGGAGATCCTCTTGAAGATCAGTGCTCTTAACTGCGAAGCCATCTCTCTCGGGCCCCAAAGTGCTACTTGTAAAGCTTGTAGTTCCACTTCTCACATGCTTAAGTAGGGATTATCAAGAGCTTACTGGCCAGTCAGCCTAGCTGAAAAGGTGGGCTTCCAGTTCAGTGAGAAACCTTGTCTCAATTGAATAAGGCAGGGAAGAATAGAGGAAGACACCCAACTTCTTGCTCTGGCTTCTACAAATGTTGTGCATGTATACCTGCAGAGCCTGATGCACATAAAAACACCGACACACTGACACACAAACACTTTAATATATAAGCATATATAAATATTGAGCAAAGGCCAATTTAAGTGTGTTCTGGTGTTAGTTGCCTTTCTCCATTATAAAATAGAGTTGGGGTGGTAGTGGTCCAGAGGGGAGCACAGAGCAGTAAGCGCATTCCCAGGCCTTGCCCTGGCTCTGCTAATCAGCAGTGGACTCTGATTACCTGCATCCCGAACACTCTCCCCCGGTGATTCTTGGGTCCATAAACACTTCAGAACCTCCATTTGATGGGTTATAAGGTCTCTGGGGTAACAAGAATCTTTGATCCCACAACACCTTTAAACAGTATTCTCACTGGGGGCCAATTAAAGCCTTTTTATTCCACAATACCATTATGGGACTAATGCCTTTCCCCCAACTTCTCCTTTTCTGTTGTTTTCCCTGGGCCTCATATTTTCAGACTCTGACAGAGTATCAATCAGGATTTTAAAAATCCGCCAGGATATGTATGAAAATGGTTTTATTTTACCCATGGTGGAAATGTTTTCCCTCTTATGTGGACTTTTGAGCACTTCTGCCCATGGGTCTCTTGGCTGGGAGGTCTGGATCAACCAGTCGCGAGCATTCCGTCAATAAATACCTTGCCTGGCACCCGATATGCCAGGTCCCGTAGGCTTATTCAAGGTCACAGAATCCAAACTGTTTTCACAGTCCTTGAAGTAAGTCAATATTTTCAAGATTCTATGGAAGACTCAGTGGGTATAATCACAAGATCTTATTGTAAAGTGGCTGGCGGATGATGTTGGCACCTCTGTCTCCTTGAATATATGCATTTCAGACAAGTAAACTTCATGTCAAGAGAGCTGTCCTAGTTCCATTTGTATTGCTGTGATAAAATATCCTGACTGAGAGCAACATAGGGGAGGAAGGATTTATTTGGCTTACAATTCCAGGTTATAATCCATTACTGACGGGAGTCAAGGCAGGAATGTAAAGCATCACATGAAAAGCTGAGAGAAGGGGCAGAGCAAACAGATCCTTCCTCGCTTTCTCTCTGAGTACTCAGCCAGCTTTCACTACTTTTATACAATCCAGAGCCCAACCCACAAAACCATGCCTTTCACAAAGGGCTCAGAGCTCTTACATAAATTAACAGTCAAGACAATCCCCACAGATACGTCCCTGGGACAACCTGGTCTAGACAAGTCCTCAATTGAGGCTCCTTTCTTAGACAATTCTAGGTTATGGCAAGGTGACAATTAAAAGCTAACTATCAGCACTGAAGCTCAGCAGTTAAGAGCACCGACTGCTCTTGTAGAAGACCCACATGGTGGCTAACAACCATCCTTAACTCCAATTCCAGGAGAATGTGATGCCTTCTGAGTCCATGGGCATTGCACCATATGGGTGCGCTTACACACATGCAGACAATACACTCATACACATAAAATAAAAATAATAAATAAAATATTGAAAAGCTAACTATCATTAAGAATATTTTAGGTTTGATGAAGATTGCTCCAGCAAAGTAAAAAAAAAAATGATGGAAACAATAATGTGAATTTTGCTGCATTAGTTTTGATAGTAGACAACATTTGATAGTCAAACAGGAAGGAGCTGAAAAGGACTGCAGAATGGACTTGGTAGAATGGACTTGGCTTCCTTAGGTGCCGCAGTGCAATGACAATGAGGAATAAAATGATATAAATGTGGAAGAACAAAGGAGCTGGCAAGGCAGTTGAGGGATGCCACCCAAACGCTAGGAGATGAAAACCAGATGATGTAACAGCAGGGAGAGCTGATTCCAAACCCGTGATAGAAAGGGTGGGAAGCAGGTAATATGTGAAGACACAGGCATCAGAGACACCTCGGAGTGTCAGGTGGGAGGCAGACGTCTTGCCTTGTTAGGTCAGGGCCTAGATCCCAGCAGCCCTAACCTCTTAGCTAGGCTTGGCCACTCAGCCTCAAATGCTGATGAAAGAGAAAGATTTAACCAATGTGACCACATTGGGGAAAGGAACAAAGAGACCCAGTGAGCCTAGTCTGCCACCCCAGGTCCATCTTCAGAGTCCTAACATGAGGGTTAGTGTTAAGTAGAGGGCAAGAAGTATGCGCAGCTAAGCAGTCCTGGTCAAGGTGTGGCCCTGCCCCATCGCTGACTCATCACTGCCTCATTTTCAATCAGTTCTGCAAAAGGGTCTGCTAAGCTGTCAGAAGTGCCTGCAGCCTCTTCAGGAGAGACAGGTTCCTTCTCTGGCTGACACCAGAGAGGCCTTCAGCCTCTCCCTTTTCCTGGCGGGAGATTCCTAGGGAAAACTCCAGTTCCTTGGGGACTGTTGTTTCAACAGCCCGAAATCCACAGGGAGGGGCACAAGTGTCTGTTGAGAATATCTTAATTCTCAACCGGACAGTTACACAGTCACAGGAGTGTAAGAAGCAAAATGGCCTGGAGGTCTGTCCGGTGAAGAGGTGGACTCATCTCCTTCCCCAAACTGGAGGAAAGAAGGTTCCTGACTCTGTAGGGATAGAGACACCAGTCTTGGGAGCCCAGGGTCCCAGGCTGAGCTGAGAGCAGGTTGAGGGATATAAGTAAAAACAGAAGGGAGAAGTGGAAGTGTCCTCACTGTTTCCACCACCTCCGGCTCCTTTTTCCTGCTCAGCTCCATCATGGCCACACCAGACTCAGAGCCTCGGCAATGAGGGTAGGCATCCTTTCTGTCCTGTCCAAGGGAAAACCACCTATAGACACTGACCCAGTGTCACAGCTGGTGCAGACTCTGTCATCTTAGAGCAGAGGGCCATGCAGAGTAGTCACTGCCTGTTCCATGTCCCACTTTTTTTTTTTTAATTTTTTTATTTTTATTTTTAAGGGATTCTACAATACAATGACACAGTTGTTTGCAGATAACAATGATGTTACTCAGTATGTCATACAATTAAGTAATTGGTGCATTTTGCAAGTATCTATGTCCAAATTTTGAACAACCCAAGGTTCCCATAGTCCAGTTGGAGAAGCTTGTATGCACAGGCATGTTGATCAATCAGGTGTCCAGACTATATTCCTATAGTCTCATGATTCACCCCTATCTCTCCACAGCCCTTCCAATCTACCACGCCTCCTCTTCCGCAGTTTGTTCCCTAGGCTTTGGGAAAGGGGCACAAATGGGTGAGAAGAAAACAGTCTAATTTCTTTGGAGTTGTCATTTTGGACTCTGGTCTGTTCAGTTTGTTTCTCTTCATGGATTGACAGCTTTCACAGTGATATCCTTTTCAGTCATACTAACAAAGCTCAAGCTATTGGATGTACAGGCATTTAAGCAGTACCACTTATTGTGTCAAGCTAAGCTGTGAGCATAGACACAGATGCTTGGATGGTATGCTAATCCGCAAACTGTGGTTTCTCTATAAAGGGTGACAAGTTCTTGTTGTGGCTTATAACATCGCCTAACCACTAGAGGACATAAGCTTGTGGCATCCGCTGTGAGTTATTCCTCCAAGGAGAGAGCTAATAGCCAAATAGATTTGGGATATATATAGACACTTGGCTGCCACTGTTGCACTGTATCTCCAGGCTGTTGAGGTGTAGCTGATATTTTCGGAGGAGTCTTGTTTGTCTCAGGGAGACCAATATTTTGCTGTATTGCTGTAGTGGCCTTTGGTAATGCTCTCTAGCATTTCAGAGGCCAGTTGTACGCTAGCAGGTGACGTCTCATAACATTTTTCATGCTCACACCAGGTCTTCGACAACAGGGACTTACTGCCTTTCTCCTTGCATATATCCCATTTATAGGCAAAAGGCCTTTATAATTTGGGGGAGCGGGTTTGAATCCCCTAGCCAACATCTCCTAGGCAGAATAATTCATTGCTGATGTCAGAGCTTTCCTGTAGTAATATATTTTGCTTAATTACACAACTTATAAACACTTTACTATTGAATTTGGCTCTAGATAGAGAAATATCCTTTCACAGTTCCTATGCCTATCAATCAGTTAATACGTTGTGCCTGTTTTATAGGAAATTACCACCGTAACAATTGGCTCTAGTTTACAGTTTGGGAGTGGTTTCATTACCATCCTGTTTTCCTTTTTTCAAATAAAAAAGAAAAAAAAAAAACAAAAAAAGGGGTGGGAGAGGTAGGAAGGTTTCTCAGCATTAGGGTCCATTATTAACAGTCAACCCCAATATTATTCAGAGAGATGCTCAGTGACCGTGTCTCAGGCAGTCTGATGTTCCTCATTCCTTAGTGTTCAGATGGGTCAACCTCTCTGCTGACATTCCCCAGTTCATCCTGCACAGCCATAAGTTGTATGTTTTCAGGCATTTAGATTGGTGACTTTTACCTGTGGGAACATAAAATTCTCCTCCCATTGTTATTTTTAAGATCAGAAAAATTGAAAATTTATCAATAGGATTGAAACAGAGTTTTCCATTTGTATCCCAGAAAGGATAGTACCCCCCCCTTTCTTCCTTTTTTTTTTTTTAGGTTTTTGTTTTGACCTATAGATGCCTAAGTTGTATTACACATACCCATAAGCAGGAGCCAAGGCATAAGCTTTCATTACATTTACCCAAACTGGTTCTCATTGACTGCATGCTACTTATTTGGGAAGGAAATTTAAGCTTAGTTCCTTTAACTTGTCCCACAAGTAAAGAAAGTGTTATAATGTGATATTGTGTTATTCAGAAAAAATATATAGGCCATTTGTATACCTTAACCCGATACAAATTATAAATAAGACCAATTAACATTTTATATTCCCGATTGGTTCAATTGTATTACCATTTCCACCAAAACCTACACCTAAATTTAATTAATCTAAACAATTCACTAAGCTATTGAAATATACTATACTTGGTGGATAAAGCTTGGGCAGAGTTGAGAACCTGCTAAATAAATTTTACCCAATAAACACTTTGCTCTTTAGTGCTTTATGACTGGACTAAGACTTCTACTTATTTGGTAAGTAAAAATTTAAGCTTAATTCTTTTAAATTGTCCTACAAGTAAAAGAAAGTGTTACACTGTGATGTTGTGTATTTCAGAAAAATATAGAGCTTAACCCAATACTAACTATGAATAAAACAACTAGCATTTTATATTCCCAGTTAGTTCAAATGTCAGTATCTAGCTCCTTTTCTTTTTTCCCAGCACAGGATTCCTGCATATAAAACCAATTTGCAAGCAGTTGTGTCCCAGCCCACAGAGCCATCCCACTTTTAAACAGATGGCTAAGAGAATCTTCTGATAGGAAAGGAGCACACGGAGAAAGGCCGCCTCCGAGAGCCAGAGCCAGAGCAGGGAGAAGGAGGCTGAATTCCAAAATGAAAATTAATGTTCTTAGATCATAAAGGACAAGTCAGAGAATAAGAAGGAGCTTACAGAAACGGAAGCTATGGAAATTAAAAATGAAGTATTTCATATCAAAGTTGGGAGACCAAGTTAAGAAAATCTAATAGAACAGAAAGATAAAGATATGGAACATAGAAAAGATATGAAAATCAAAGAACAATCAAGGAGGTTCACAATACAAAATGAACAGAAGTTCCAGAAAGAGAAACGATGTTAAAAATATTGAAAAACCCCAGATATTAGGAACGTACATTACCAGACTTAAAAATAAAGTTCATAGTACTATATATTGGGGCTGGGGAAGAGGCTCAGTGGGTAAGTGTGCCTGCTGCATAAGCACAGGGAACTGAGTTCAGGTCCTGGCTCTTCTGTAACAATTCAGGCAGGGATATGCATGCCTGGAACTCTGTGAGAACCGGGGTAGAAGGATCACTGGGGTCTGCAGGCTGCCAACCTAACTCTGGGCATGGTGAGAGATTCTATCTTGAGGGAATAAGGTGGAGAGTGATGTTTCGGAACACCTGACGTCCTCTTTCAATCTCCAAGCAAGCATGGCCATGCACCTGCACACGTGTGCATGCACACACAGCACATGTACACATACCATACACACAGAATACAGAAATTTCATAGGATCATGTACAGGGAATGAAAAAGAGATGTATCATCATGAAATCTCAAGGATTAAAATTCCAAAAGCTCTCAGAGTGAAAAGAAGGGGTTGGGCTGGAGAGACAAGTCAGTGGTTAAGAGCACCAATGGCCCTTGCAGAGGTTCCCAGCACCCACATGGCTAACAACCATCCCTAACTCCAGTTCTGGGGGGGGACTGATGCCCTCTTCTGACCTCCATGGGTATTGCACATACAGGTGCACTTACATACATGCAGGCAATATACACTCAAACATAAAAAATAAAAATGACACATAAAATATTAAAGAAAAGTGGAGTTTACCCATAGGGTGGGGGAGTCACATGTCATTGGACATCTAATGCTGTGGAAGTCATAGCATAATGAAGAAACGTCTTCAACGTAGACTCTTTTCCAACTTATACTTCCACAGTAGGGTAAATACTCAAAGTATAGAGACAGTCTCATGGGGATTCTTTCGTAAGGAACAGTGAGAATGTGTTCCATGATTTGAGGGCGTAACCCAAGAAAGGGCAGAGCAAGAAGAAAGAAAGTGCGGCACAGAAACTGCTAAGACGTGGGAAGAACAGGGAGGAGCAGGTATGAGACCGATCAGAAGCAGGACAAAACCCAGCCCAGAAGCAGATCCGACAATGGCAGAAGCCTTCAGGAAAGAAGCAGAGGAAGAAGGAGGGATGGAAGGAAGGGCAGGAAGTGGGGGGGGGGCTGGAAGGAAAAGGAAAGAAAGGGTCATTTTCAGATGCATATTGATCACACTGAAAGGTTTTAGAGGACTGGGGCTGGAGAGATGGCTCAGTGGTTAGGAGCACTGACTGCTCTTGCAGAGGACCCGGGTTCGATTCCCATCACCCACATGGTGGCTAAGAACCATCTTTAAGCCAGGCATGGTGGCACACGCCTTTAATCCTAGCACTCGGAAGGCAGAGGCAGGTGAACTCTGTGAGTTCAAGGCCAGCTTGGTCTACAAAGTGAGTTCCAGGGCAGCTGGGAGTATAGGGAGACCCTGTCTCAAAAAAAATACCAAAAAAAAAAAAAAAAAAAAATAAATAAATAAATAAATAAATAAATAAATATTTTAGAGGGCTAGAAAAGTCTGAGGGTAGATGAAAGGTACAGACATAAAATTAGAAATTGAAATATTTGGTTAAAAAAAGAAGTGTTGAGCATGATGACATAGGTCTGTGATCCTACTTGCTCAGGAGGCTGAGGCAGGAGGATCGTAGGTTCAAGGCCAGCATGTATAAGTCAAGGAGACCTTGCCTCAAAATAGACCAATAGGGCCAGGCGTGGTAGCACATGCCTTTAATTTCCAGAACTCAGAAAGTAGAGGCAGGTGGATTTCTGTAAGTTTGAGGCTTTCCTGATCTACATAGCAAGCTCCAGGCCAGCTAGGTCTTCATAGTGGGACCCTGTTTCAATAATAGTAATAATAATAATAATAATAATAATAATAATAATAATTGGCCCAAGAGTCTAGCTCAGTGGTAGTGTGCCTTCTTGTTTTGTTTTGTTTTGGTTTTTGAGCAGGGTCTCTCTGTAGCCCCAGCTGGCCTGGAACTCCCTATATAGACCAGGCTGGCCTTGATCTCACAGAGATTACTCTGCCTTGTTCTTCCAAGTTTATGACACCACACCCAACAGTACTACTGAGTCTTCTTAATGCAAGGCTCTGTTTTTGATCCCCAGCATTGCAAAAAAAAGAATTTTTTAAGGTTATATAAGAAAGGAAATATAGTCATAGTATATTACATGGCTAAATCAAGATACTATATAAAAGTTAGTCGTGTAAACACAGAATATCTTTGAATTAATAATTTGTGGAGGAGCTAGTTATATTTAGACTATGGGGAGAGAAGAAGACTGGGGAGGCCACACGTATTTGTGAAGAGGCAGGGTAAGTGAAGTAAGACTAATTTTCTAAAGAACCAAGTAGTTTAGAAAAATGGAGACTCAGCAGTTTGTGGAGATAAATAAGAAAACAACTTAGTGAAGGGAAGTGCCTGTCTTTGCAAGCTTGAAATGAAGAAGGAGGGGTGGGGCAGGGGCTTGCTGCTTTTCATTCTCGAAGTCCCATTAGACTTTCTGAACTAGGTTTACGTATTTCTTAGGGGAAAGCAAGCACATGTGTCTAAGGAAGCTGAAGGAAAGGGCTCCCGATTTTAAAGTTAAGGAGGTTTAAAGAGATTTCCAGGATGGCTGTGAATACTGGAGGTCTGATGTTCCTATGGAGATGTTACAGGTAGCTCACACATTCTGGAAAAGTAAGGTTGAGAGAAGAAGGGGCTGGAGAAATGGCTCAGCAGTTAACAGCACTGGCTGTTCTTGCAGAGGACCTGGGCTTGAATCACAGCACCCACATGGTGGCTAACAACCATCTGTAACTCTAGTTCTAGGGTATCTGACACCCTCTTCTGTCCTCCTCAGGCACTGCAAGACATGGATGCACTTATACACATTCAGGCATAATACTCATAACACACAAGATTAAAAATAAATGGATCAAAAACAGAAAGAAGAAATCATACAGCCACTCACAGAAGGCACATATGAAACAAGCTAGCAAAGCAGTTTATAATTTATCCACTCTTGTGACTACCAGGCCTAGAAGTTATATCACATTTCAGAAATCCGTCGCTCTCCTGTACCCTGGGTAGCCTGTGACCTCCTGTGGCCAGCTGGGGTCACTGTCTTTGGTTTACTTTTTTTCATAGTTGTTCCATTGTTCTTTGTTTGTCAGACAGAAGGCTTGAGTTTGCCTTCCCAACAAACTCCTTGCTGTGCCTCTGGTTCAAGATAACCACCCAAGCAAAGGATTCTTTTTATACTTGCTTTTCCAGTTCTTCTGTTTGATCTCAAAAGCAGCTTTGTGTCATTAGTGCCCATGGCTCTCCAGTGAAGTCCCATAGCCAACAGAAAACATCTCTGGTTGAAATGTTAGTGACTCCTCAGATGGCTTATTAAACAACCTCGAGTTTAACACACTGGATTGGGCAGTATGCAAAAATTAGGGGAAAGAGAGAGAGAGAGAGAGAGAGAGAGAGAGAGAGAGAGAGAGAGAGAAAACAAGATTGGTAAAATATAATAGAGCAAAGTAAGTGTTGGTTATTTATCCCAGAAATAAATATTTGAAAAATCAGACATCAATCCAGGAGGTTTAATTGTGATGATTAGATAAAAAAAGCTATTAAAAAAGAGCGTAGAAAAAAGAGAACGAGCCAAAGAAATAATGCAAGAACATGTTCCTGAAAATATCAGGAACACAGGACAATAGTAGAAATTTTATTGATATTTCCAATGTTATAAGTTTAGCTCTTTACAGGACTTAGAAAGGGATGGTAAAGAATAAAAAGGAAATGCAGTGAGAAAAAGGGACAGAAGCTGGGCATGTGGTGTACACCTTTAATCCCAGCACTCATGAGGCAGAGGCAGGTGGATCTCTGTGAGAATGAGGCCAAACTTCTCTACATACAGAGTTCCAGGCTAGCTGGGACTACAGGGAGACCCTGTTTCAAAAAAGAAAAAAGAAAAGAAAAGAAAGAAGAAGGAAACTACTGTGTGAAATATGGTAGAGAGGCTTAACAATCCACTAGTACTTGCCGATAACTAGGAAAGTATTAACTCAGTCCAGCTGCCAGGCAATTCAACTCCAAATAATCTTGTGAAAAAGGATTAGCAAATGCAAACTTGTATTTTTTTTTTTTTTGGTCTTTTGAAGACAGTGGTCCTCCATGTAGCCCCAGCTGTCCTGGAACTCACTCTGTAGACCAGGCTGGCCTTGAACTCACAAAGATCCGCCTGCCTCTGCCTCCCAAGTGCTAGGATTAAAGGTGTGTGCCACCACACCCGGCTCAAACTTGTATTTTTTAAAATAGGGAGTTTTCTTTACTTAAAAAATGTATTTCCTGGTGGCAGAATGAAGGCTCATGTATGAGAAAATTCAGAATATCCAGTAAACAACAGAGGGGAAATAATAATCACACAACTGAAACACCGGGCCCAGCCTTGTAGGTACACGGCACTTTTCTACACTAATAAGAAACACAATCTGGTTTGTAACCCATAAACTGTTTTACGATCTGCTTTTTTTTACTCATTAAGGGCACTTTAACATGAAGGATCATTTATTAATATCACAACGTTCATATATATTATATACTTGTCCAAAACACTTCTTTGGGTCCCAATTTCTCACTATGACAAGTAACACCAATCTTTGCTCAGTCTGACCACAATGAGAAGCAGCATGAAAATTATGAGTAGAATTCCTTGATAAAATCTGTTCAACATCTTGAAACTTTTTGGTATGTGTGTTTCTATTTTTGGTTTTCTTTTTTTTTAATATCCAGAAAGTAAGTTCATTTCTACTTATTTCTGGGAGAAAAAGCAATTTCTACACCTTCTTGAAATAAACATATCTAATAGTCTCATACTAAGTTTGGTGCTTGCACCATTCATCAAACTAAGTGTTGATCACAGTCTTTGGTCCAGGCAAAGGGGAAACTGAATTTTCACTAGCAAAGCAGAAAACAACAGGGAATTACGTTTTGGTTCTTGCCTGCAATTCGTGCCAGATCCTGAGCCATGTGACTGCATACAGCATAACTGACTATGCAAATACCAATCTACAATCAGATAAAAACATGAAATAAATGGTGTGTTTGTTGAAAGATATTCATGTGCTTATACATTTTAAACTTGTTTTAAACGGTGGTGAGTTACTATTTCTTTAAAAAAGCATGCTTGCTTCTATCTGCCAGTGCTTTAGGAGGTGAAGAGAGATTAATCTATTTTTATTTTTTATGGGTATGAGGGTATTGCCTGCATGTGTATAAGTGCATATGTATGGTACAATATCCACGGAGGTCAGGAGAAGGCACCAGATCCCTCAGAACTGGAGTTACGGATGGTTGTTAGCCACCATGTAGGTGCTGGGAACCTCTGTAAGAGCAGTCAGTGCTCTTAACCTCTGAGCCATCCCTCCAGCCCCGAGAGACATTATTTTAATGAGGCTTTTCCAGAGAAGATTCTGTCCAGGGAGGAGAAGCAGCCTGCAGATTTAATCTAGAGAGCTCTTCACCTGACAGAGCCCTTTCGAAATGTGACCATTGCAGCTAAAGGCCTCAGTGACTCACAGGCAAGCCTCAGGACCCCAAATAATCACCTTTGAAACTGATGTTCCTGCAATGACTTTGTCCCAAGTTAGCACATTTTGAAAGAGGTTAGAAAGGGCTGGGGAGGACAGTGGGGGGGGGCAGGGGTCACCGCACCCACATGCCTGCAAAACCTGTGAGTTGGAATTAATCATCTTTAGTCTGTCTCAGAAGACATACTGGCATAAAGACAGGGAGAGCAGAAGTGTAATTTGTATTAAGATTAACAATGGGTCATTTGACAGCCTGCAATCTCATAAACCCAGGCTACCACAAGCCTCTTTGCCTATTGCCTCTATTTTTGCCTACTTCAGAACTTAATCTTTTTTTTTAATTTTTTTTTATTTTTAATTTTATTTATTTCTGTATGTGTATGAATGTACTGTCTGCATGCAGGTCTGTGCACCCGTGTTATGCAATGCCGCAGAGGTCAGAAGAGGGTGTCGGATTCTCCTGGAATTGGAGTTCTCCTGGAATCGGAGTTTCAAACAGTTCTCGGCCGCCATGTGGGTGCTGGGGATCAAACCTGGGTCCTCTGTAAGAGCGGTTGGCGCTCTTAACCGCTAGGCCATCTCTCCAGCCCCAGAACTTAATCTTTAAGTGTATAAAAGGTTGCATTTTCCATTGGCATATATTTTTATATTTTAATGAAACCATTATAAAATATCAAAGTTCACATTTCAAAGATGTTTTTCTACCAGCTACCAACTGCACTCAATGTAAACCAAGCCATACTTTTATTTATTCAGATAGGATTTCTTTAAATCTGGCTGGCATGTGTAGACAAGAAACCACTGTGTAAGGTTGTGAAGGACAAGAATGAAGCCACAGAGTTCAGACCAGTCTGTGCAGGCCAGCACTCCAGCCCTGTGGCTTCCATTAAGCCTGGGGATGGGAATGCAGAATAAGGGTGGAGAGAGGAGCTGTGCACTCTGGGAGATACAAGATGCAAAGTCAGCCGGGCATGGTGGCGCACGCCTTTAATCCTAGCATCGGGAGGCAGAGGCAGATGGATCTTTGTGAGTTCAAGGCCAGCCTGGTCTACAGAGTGAGTTCCAGGACAGCTGGGGCTACAGGGAGACCCTGTCTAGAAAATACAAACAAAAACAACAACAAAAAGACCTGAAAATACAAACAAAAACAACAACAAAAAGACCTGACGTTAACATGGGAAAAATGTATTGAGACCACACATGCAAGTGTACAGATGGCCTCTGGAACACCAGAGAGTTACCAAAGGCCACTAAACCAATAAAGCAAATATGGGTCTCCTTGAGTCAAGCAAGACTCCACCATCAGCACCAGCTACACTTCACCTGCCTGGAAATACTGTGCAGCAGAGGCAGCCATATGCCTGTATATCCCAAATCTAATTGGCTATTTGCTCTCTCCTTGGAGGAATAACCCATGGCTGATGCCACAAGCTTACATCCTCTACAGGTTAGGAGATGTTATAAGCCACAGTAAGACCTTGTCATATTTAACAGGAAAAAATGTAATTCATGGATTAACATATCATCCAAACATATGTGTCTATACCAAAGTAACCTACCATAACTATTAGTGCTATTTAAATACCTATATATCTAATTGCTTGTGCTTCATTAGTAGGATAGAAAGGTTATTCCTGGACAAACTGTCAGCCCATGAAAGGAAACAGCCAGAATTGACCAGAGTCCAAGACAACAGCTCCAGAGAAAGTGGACTGTTTTGCTTCTCATCCACCTGTGCCCCTTTTCTAAGCCTAGGGAACAATCTGCGGAAGAGGAGGCATGGTAGAATGTAAGGGCTGCGATTGGGGTGAATGGTGAAACTACAGCAATGTAGTCTGGATACTCATTTGATCAACTTGATTGAACATACAACCCCTCACCCCCCGCTGGATGGTGGGGCTGTGGGGGTTTGGGCACAACAGCCTGCAAATTGTTTTTACATGAAAGATGCTTGTACTCATGGATTATCACTTATAGCTAAAAAATGAAAAAAAACTGAGAGAAAGATGCAGGACAGTTATGGCAGAATGCATGATCTGGGATGGGGTTGGGGTGGGGGGGAAGGGAAAGGGAAATATGCCTGAACTGAATTGGAAAATGATGTATGAAATGCACAAAGCATCAATAAAAAAAAAGTTAAAAAAAAATAAAAATAAAGCTTAAAAAACAAACAAACAAACAAAAAAAAACAAGATGCAAAGTCATCTAGTTCCAAGTGAAGCAAGATCTGCCTGCCTGACACCTGGCTTCCTCTAATGCATCCACATATAGACACTGGTTTAAATCCTAAAGTTTACAAACTCTAGCCAGAAGACTTCCGTCTGCATTTCAAAAGGACGGGGGTACAAAACAGCAACAGGAAGTGAATCAATTCCCCCACCCCCACCCTGCCCCAACTCTGAATTAATTTGTGTTGGAGAAAAATTACTCTAAGGGGCATGTCCCTAGTTTTTCTTTCTTTCTAGATAGTAAAGTGTGAAGGAGCCTTGGCTACTATCCACTGTCCAGCCTAGGGATATTTAGTCCCTGACTGGTATTTCCCAAGTATTGCAGCCCTGTCCTCCAAACCAGATCTCACAGTGAAAGACAATTCAAGAGAAGAGAGATAATTTTAGTGTAGCACTGAGACATATTCAACATCAAATTTTCCTGCAGTAGAGCTTAATGAGTTGGACAGGGATGCCTGTAATCCCAGTAATGAGACTGGAACATCTAACTGTTGTCAGCACAGCCGCAAATGTTCAAAAATCGAGATCCACCCTCTACCTCACTTTGAAAATACAGAAAACCCTCTGATAGATATACATCGAGAATCCATATTTTCCATCATTCATAGCCTAATAAGATAGCTTAAGTTTGCTCTGGACCATATTAAATAGCGACAGATAGGCCTAAATGCATGCTTTCCTATTACCCTGAATCTAGGAGTGGGTGAACTGAAAGGACAACCATAGAGATGAGCCATATTGGGTCATGTGACTTCTGCAACCACCCTCATCACAGTGAGAATTTCATGTAATTTTAAAATTTCTTTTTTGCAGTCAGGAACTTAGGAGTTTCGATTCTTAGGCATTCAAATATAAGAAAATTATGAGGCCGCCCTTTCCCAACTCTTACAAGAAACAACCAATGACAGGAAATTTCTGACGGTAATGAGAACCCACTCCAGCTAAGGCCTGGTGAACACTGCACATACAGACACTCCAACACACACGTAAGAACTGGTCCCGACGCGCCGCCTGGCCTCGCTCCTCACTTACCTGACTGTGGGCAGGGAGAGCAGCATAAACCATTGGCTGAGTCATCACTCCTTTCTGCTTCATGAGAAGCATGCGCTTCTGGTCCTCGCTCAGATGAGCCCTAGGAGCCTGGAGCTGTGGTGGTGGTGGCTGCGGCTGCTGGGGCTGCTGTTGCTGAGGCTGAGGCTGCGGCTGCGGCTGCGGCTGCTGCGGCTGTTGCTGGATGTACGGCATCAGGGGGTTTTTGCTGGGGTTGGCCATGGGGGGCGTCATTCTCTGACTCAAATCTGCATTAAAATGGGTCAGAGGTTTAGTGTTGCCGTAAGTGAGAATATTGTGCTGCTTGTTTAAGGAGTTTGTACCCAAGTTATTTGGCTGCTGATTGATCATATTCATGTGATTGGGAGGGAGGTAGTTGTTCATCGTTGTCTTCTGCAGGTTGTTGGCCATTGCAGGCACTATAGGGTTTTGGTTGTTAAAGGCTTGGGGGTACATCATTGGGCTATTTGGTTTTTCGGCCGTAAAAGCTGCTCCATACGGGCTAGATGGAGGCCCTAAAGGAGACCAACTCGAAGTCTGATTTGAGTGCTGCTGCTGCTGCTGCTGCTGCTGCTTCTGCTGCATGAGTTTGGCTCTCTGTTGTTGCTGGGCAGCCATCTGTTTGAGCTGCTCTGCTGGGGACATGTCAGAGTTGGCCACTGCCACAGGGCCTGACCCTGAACCGGCCACAGTCGCTGAGGCTGGGTTGAGGAGATAACCGTTGCCTGGCCGCAGTGGAGCTTGGCCTGGAGTGTGGGCTTGGTTGGGGGTCTGGGGGGACTGAGCAGCACAGTTTGCTGGTGAGCTGGCAGGGTTGGGAGCCGCGGGGGTGTTGGCCCCCGAAGGTAAGCTAGCGGCTGTAGAGACGGTAGAAAACGGAGGGCCAGAAGATGGAGGCCTGGTCTGCGGGGATCCCAGAGGGACATGTGCAAAAGGAGAGTGAGAAGGGTCGCTCTTCACACTTGCACTCTCCTGGGAGAGAGGGGGATCCATGGTTGTCTGTGAGAATTCTGCTTCCTTCTTCTCTTCAAAGTCTTCATTGAACAGGTCCTGGATGTCATCTTCTGGGACCGTGTTGGCCAATTCATCTATTAATTCTTGCCATTCTTGGTCATTCAGGTTAATGTCGGAGAATAGCTTGTTCTGATTAGAAAGTGATGTCTCTGATGTGTCAATGCAAGCAGGGTCGTCGAGAGGTTCCTGTTTGAGGTCCTTGCTCTGCAAGATGGCAAAGCTGTCCTCCAGGTCACCACAGCCATTTACAGGAAGTTTAATCTCAGGGAGCCTACCATTCTTACTTAGATCTTCTAGAAGCCCAGGAGTGTGAGTTCCACTATTCTGCAAGGGCAAAGAAGGTTTTAGGTCAAGTTGGTGAAGGGGGGAAGCTGAAGGCAGCGGCAGGTTGTTGGGCAGGTTGTTGATAGCTTCCATCCCCGAGGGTACATCCTTCCGGATGCGCTTGCTAGTTGGGGAGAAACTCCCATCGCAAGCACCGTTTTGCTGGTCTCCATTCAGCGGTGATCGGGCTCCTTCCAACTTCCTTTTCACGGTCTCTTGTAGCTGGAAAAGAAACGGAAGAGAAGATAACTTAATCTCCAAGTTTGTACTCTTTAAGCATTGTCATGTGTACTCCTATGAGCTACTTGTGTGTGTGTGTGTGTGTGTGTGTGTGTGTGTGTGTATAGGTACCTATGTGCACATGTGTGCAGAGAACATAAAACAACCTTGGGTGTTGTTACTCAGACACTGATCTCCTTGTTTTGAGACAGGATTTCTCACAAGTCTGTCTGGCCAGCAAGCCACAGGAATTTGTTTCCACCTTCCTGGTGTTGGGATTACAAATGGGCAAGTGCCTGACATTTTTTTACATGGGTTTTTGAGATAGAACTCAGGTAGTAACAACCGAATAATCCCCCTAGTCTATAAACTACCTCTTAAATGCTTTCAACGACACAGAACAAAATGGTATGTTTACTTTCAAATCCCAGGCAATGCAACAAATTCTGTGGGAAAGGGTTTCATCTGAAAGCAGAGTTCAGAGAGCAGAAGATAAGGATGGCAGGGAGGAACTGCCTGTGAACATTATCCAAAAAGTGTTAAAGTTGAGATTTAGATGTATTATACTTGAGAAAGATGTTAATATCCATCTTAAATTCTTACCATACCTTAATTGAAACCATTACGAAGTTAAATAAACAATATTTTGAAGAACACTAAAAAATTTAACCCTTTATTGAGTAGCATATAATATTAATATTGAACAGAACATAAACTTCCTTTCAGTTCTTAGTCAGTCTCATTTTAATCGCCATTTGATAATCGTGATCACTCTTCTCTAAGGCTATGTTTCTAATTTTATTTATTTTTGTATGTGTATGAATGTACTGTCTGCATGTAGATCTGTGCACTCATGTTGTGCAATGCCGCGGAGGTCAGAAGAGGGTCTCGGATTCTCCTGGAACTGGAGTTCTCCTGGAATTGGAGTTACAGACGGTTCTTAGCCGCCATGTGGGTGCTGGGAATCGAACCCAGGTCCTCTGCAAGAGCAGTCAGTGCTCTTAACCTCTAGGCTATCTCTCCAGCCCCTGTCTAAGGCTATGTTTCTATCTGCTTCTATGAGAAGACACTCAGCTGGGGTTCTTCCCTTCTTATTGGTTATCTGTTCTGTATTCTTTGTTATGAATGGTTGGATTCTTCTATGTCTCATCTTGAGCTTTTTGTTTTTTTTTTTTTTTTTTCTCACACTTTCCAGGGTGATTTCATCTACCATGAGCACCTTGACCACCTTCCCTAGGCTGATGGCCCTAAACAGTGTAGCCCCATCTCTGCTGAGCTCCACTAATTCCCAGGTTATCTTCTTAGACACTTCACAAACATCTAAAACAACCTCCTCCTCCTCCTCCTCCTCCTCCTCCTCCTCCTCCTCCTCCTTCTCACCTGTTTCCCATATTAATATTAATATTATTATTATTATTATTATCCTCACCTGTTCCCCATCTTAGTATTTACTCAGTTACCCAAGTCAGAAGTCTGACCATTGTACCCTATATGCCCAACTCATGTCTATCCAAATTGTCCCTGTCCTAGGCCAGGGCACCATCTCTTGCTGGACTGTAGAAGCACTCTCCTAACTGGCTCCTTATCCTTGTTTCTGTCCATCTGTCCATCCATCCATCTATCCATCCATCCATCCATCCATCCATCCACGAATCCATTCACTCACTTCCTCACCTATTCTTCTATTAATTGCTTTGGTCTCCCCAATTTATTTTTTACTGCCACATTTTTCAAAAGATGCATTATGGTTCCTGTTAATAAGTTTGCAATAATACGATTAAAATCTAAACTGTTATTTTTTTCATCTTCCTATTCTTCCATATCTTCCCTCCTCTGATTTAGTGTATACTTCCTATTGGTTCCCTTAAATCTCTTTAAGTGGTGTGCGTGTGTGTGTGTGTGTGTGTGTGTGTGTAAGTCTGGTGCTCAAACCCAGGCAAGCACTGTACCACTGAGCTACAACCAAACTCTCAAATACTTTCAGTTTTTTAAATGTGTCAAGCTAGCTTCTGCCTCCGGACACTGTAATGTTGTTTTCTCTGCTATTTTTCCTTCTCCTCTCCTTTCCCTGGTTAATAGCTGCCTATTTTTCATGCCAGATTTCCCTTAACATAGCAAGTCTTCTATCCCTCCCTTTCCCACTCAACCCACCCATACCAAGCTGGATGCACTGGAGTAAGTTTGCCCCTTATAGCCTTTGTCATACTTTGCTCCAAGAAGTTAAGGGTGCGGTTGACTTGCTTCCTGGGTGCCTGCAGTAGTCAAGTTCTTAGTAATAGTTTCTGAGTAACTATAAAATGTATAGAAAATCCCATATTCTAATCCAGAGATACTACTAGAGCTGTATTTGGATGACAGCAGGAGGTACCCTGAGATTGAGATTCTTCATTCCTGGTAATGGGCTGGATGATTTCTTGCTCTAGGGAGTGTCGTATGAACTTAAGTGGACTCAAGAAGTCCAGTTACAAAAAAAAAATCTTGTTAACTCTATGAGCTTATTAGTTTTATACTCAGCTCATCTCTCTGCCACCGTCCTATCTACCAGAAAAGGCCATGTATGTGGGTCTGGTGACAGTGTGGCAATAACCTGGGAGCCAGGGAGATGGCGCCTATTAGGCTGCGTTAAAAGCGGTTTCAGGAGCCTTCCACAGCTGAAGGCAGAAACTCTCATGTTGCAGGGTGTGTGGGAGAAAGCTGGGCAGTCCGTCCACCTGAGGAATTCCTAGTCTTAGCAACCGTGCTATACATTAGAGATCCTGTGGGAGAGAGGGGTAGGATTTCCTCTGAGCCACACCTCTGTGGGGCTGGCAAGTCTCTGAAGGAGACCCATGGACAGTGAAACCAATCTTGAGATGATGTGGTGAGTTTTATTTATTTTTATTTTTATTTTTTTATTATTTTTTTTAATTTATTTTTTATGTGTATGAATGTACTGTCTGCATGTAGGTCTGTGCACCCATGTCATGCAATGCTGCGGAGGTCAGAAGAGGATGTCGGATTCCCCTGGGACTGGAGTCAAAGACAGTTCTCAGCCGCCATGTGGGTGCTGGGGATTGAACCCGGGTCCTCTGCAAGAGCAGTCAGAGCTCTTAACCACTAGGCCATTTCTCCAGCCCCGATGTGGTGAGTTTTAAAGGGTATGTGTGTGCTGGATAGCTTTAGTTGTCAACTTGACACATCTGGGTTGAGGGACTCTCACTTGGGGAATTGCCTCTATTGGACAGGCCTGTGGCCATGTCTGTGGGGCATCTTCTTTTTTTTTTTTTTTTTAATTTTTATTTTTGTATGTGTATGAATGTACTGTCTGCATGCGAGTTTGTGCACCCGTGTCGTGCAATGAGGCGGAGGTCAGAAGAGGGTGTCGGATTCCCCTGGAACTGGAGTTCTCCTGGAATTGGAGTTTCAGACAGTTCTTGGCCGTCATGTGGGTGCTGGGGATCGAACCCGGGTCCTCTGTAAGAGCGGTCAGCGCTCTTAACCGCTAGGCCATCTCTCCAGCCCCAGGGGCATCTTCTTGATTGTTGAGTGATGTGGAAGGGCAAAGCCCACTGTGGGTGGTGCCACCCCTGGGCAGGTGGCTCTGTATTGTATAAGAAAGCAGGCAGAGCCTGCGTCAGGGTAGCAAGCCAGTAAGCAGCGTTCCTCCATGGTCTGTGCTTCAGCTTCTGCCTCCAGGTTCCTGCCCTGAGTTCTGACCTTGGGCTCCCATCAGTGATGAACTGTGACCTGGGAGATGTAAGATGAATAAACCCTTTCCTCCCCAAGCTTTTATTGGTTGGAATGGTTTGTCACAGAGATTGAAATCAAACTATAAAAATGTGTTTCTCAGAAGCAGAGAGCTCCATTTTTAAAGCAAGCAGAGCTGAAAGAGTCCTTGAGCAAAACACCCATCTAAGCCTTCCTAAAGCTCACAGTTTTAATGATAAAACCAGACCCTGTTCTAATCATCCAGTATAGGCTCTTGAACTGCTGAAAACAAGGGCCTAACTGGGACACACTAGAGTTTGACTTCAAAGAAAATGATGGTTCAACCCATCATATTATTAGGTAGACACTGCTAGAAAACGATGTTATTTATGGAACAAACCGGGAAGCCACAGTTCTGATCATAGTATGACAGACACTTGAATATATGTTGCTCCAAACAGCAGCAAGTTCAAGTACCACAGCTTCATGGTCTATCAGAAATGAGGCTTGGGGCACCTCCTGAAGTGATGTTAAGCTTCAAAAAAATAAGCACTTGTCTTAAAAAAATGAACCTGACATTTTAGAAATCACACACCCATGATTCTGTTCCAGGGTGTGTAATGGATAGAACAGGACTGAGAAATAAAGTGCTCTACTTGTACCTCCTCAAATGGTGGTGGACAAGACTACGAAGACCACCAGGTCTGCTAGGAAACCCACTTCGCCTCTAACCAGTTGAGTCAGTGAACTAACAGAGCCTGGTGTTATAGAAAATGGAATACGGTGCTGGGTCAGAATGATGTCTGAAGGATCCCCTGCCACACACAGCCATGTTCTGCTCTTCACCAGAAGGGAAGTTATACGAAGGGGCAAACATTCTGCTCCATGTACTTCTGGGTCCTGGGCAGCTCATGTTTGACACTTAGAAAAATACCCACTGAATGAACGAATTTTGGAAAACTTACATAACTGGCCCTAAGCTTTGGTTTTGTCGGTTCCCAAATGGGTTAATAACACTTAACTCATAGAGTTACTGTGATGATGAGTTCACATGAGATAATGTACAAACACATAACATTGCACATGGGGCCCAGTCAGCATGCACTATGCCTTAGCTTTACTATTTTTGAAATTCAGTCACAACTACCATGGGGACAGAATGCTTCCTGAATGTTCAAGACACTGATAGGTAGAATGATAATATTTCTGTTCCCTAGCTGGCAAAATCTTAATGTTTTCCAAAGCATCTGGTGTAGCTTTTTTAAATACGAACAACAAAAATCAAATTTGCAATTCAAGCCCAAGTCCACGTGGTAATGCGTTCATGTCCTAGATTGTAGAACAGGGAAGGTTGGGTTGTTCAGGTTCAAACCAAATCCATTTTCAGCACGCTACCTGGATGGGGCTGCTGAGTAGATTCTTTTCCCCGAGGGCCTTCCGTTCTCCACAGCTGGCCCCTTTTAACCCAAATCTTGATATATATTTCATGTATCAGCATTTTAGAGATGAGAGAGACAGCACTGAAGATGCTATGCTATAGTTTTTATGTTCGGTTTTGTTATGTCCAAAATAGCAGAGCAATCTTCACATCAATTTGGTTCATCTCATCATCCTTTGTTTTATGGAAAGATGGTCTGAAAGTCCAATTCTCTTTTTATGTCCCCCAAGGGAGATGGAAAGAGTGCAGGAAGGAAGACATGGAGCCGGCGGTGTGCTTGAGAGGGCTGACTGGCTTGCAAGCAGCCAGCTCAGAAAGTAAGAGAGTGGCTTTTGGTACACAGGCAGTTGTCCTGGGAGACCCACTCGAAGGACGCAGGTCAATCTCAGCCCAGACAGCCGATCTCAACAAGAACCTGGCCCTATTATCTCCCAGAGTCAGGACCTCTTAGAACCAGTGTGCACAGCAGAAGCAGCACAGAAACTTTCCTGAGCCTTAACCCTCTTGTTTCTGTATTACTGTAAATACATACAAATGCTCTCTCCCATTAAGGGAAACTGTGGTGCCAGGAGCTGAAGTGTTGCTGTTCCAGCTCATGCCTGTGACAATACAGGTTGCTATCTGGTGTCAAATACTCTGGAGAAAATAGTTCTACTCCAGAATGGTCTCCCCTCTGCTGTGTGGCCTGATGGCTACAGGTGAGACAGAGAGGGTGAGAGGGACAGTGTGTGTGTGCGTGTGTGTGTGTGTGTGTGTGTGTGTGTGTGTGTGTGTGTGTCCCAGATCCCTAGTGATAAGAACAGCAGATGCTTGGACATCAGTTTGTTGCAGAACTACTCACATAGCTGAGATATGGAAATAATCCATCCACAGAGGAATGGATAAAGAAGAAAATGTGATTTAGGGACAGTGAGCTGGCTCAGTGGGAAAAGGCACCTGTCACCAAGACTGATGGTCTGGTTTCGATCCCCAGGTTCTGCATGGTTCTGCATGGTAGAAGGAGAGAGCTTCCCGAAGGCTGTCTTCTGATCTCCACATCTTCACTGTGACCCTGATGCACACACCCACATTCACACATAATAAATAGATACCATTTTTAAAAGGTTAAAAAGCAAATGTGATCTATCCACACACATGTATATACATATACACTCTTATACAACACACACACACACATATATATATATATATATATATATATATATATATATATGATGGAATTTTTTCAGCCATAAAGAGGGATGAAGTTATTTCATTTGTAGGAAACAACTGGAAATGATCGTGTTAAATGATTTATTTGTGGACCCTTCATGTAAGTACAGATGACATGAAAGTAGAAGCAAAACTGCCCATGGGAACACAGGGGACAGATGAGGAGAGTGAGTAGGGACAGTTGTATGTGCCTAGTGTATTCTAGACATGGAAATGGCCTTCTTTACATAACTTGGTAGAATAAAAATGACTTGAAACATGAATAGCTGTGCCTTTGGAGTTACAAAGCACATGTTACATGGTCACATAGGACCATGCTTATATCCTCACAGCAGGCCTTTGGGCCAGCGTAGCTGATGGTTCTATATTTGGGAAAGAGACAGCTGTTGGGGTGAGGTGGAAAGGAAAGGGCAGGTGGCCCATAACAAGGACAAAGATGGCTAAGATGACTAGGCCTCTATGGACCAGTGGAGTTGCTTTCTAGCAGATTCCTGAGGTGTCTGAGCCAGAGTGATGTCCACCATAGCTTTTCTCCTTTAGACTAACACAATTCAGCAAGTTCAAAGAAACTCTCATTGTCATGTGACCTGACTTTGCATGAAATTGGACAGGATCACTCAGTTTAGGAATAAAGATTCTAATTCTACCTATAATAATGAGGACTCTAGCTAGGTGTAGTACAGGCCTGTACTACCAACATGTAGGAGGCTAAGGTAGGAGGATGAAGAATTCAAGGCCAGCCTAGGCTACATAGTGAGACCCTATTTCAAACAAAACCAAAGAAGAAAAACAAAATGAGACTGTGACGGGAGACTCTGGAATAAACCATCAGATTCCCTTCCTCAACTCATGATTTCTTTTTTTTAATTTTTGGTCTTTTTGAGACAGGGTCTCCCTGTAGCTCAGCTGTCCTGGAAGTTGTTTTGTAGACTAGGCTGGCCTTGAACTCACAGAGATCCGCCTGCCTCTGCCTCCTGAGTGCTGGGATTAAAAGGTGTGGTGGATAGCCTGGTCTTCATAGCGAGTTCCAGGATAGCTGGAACTACAGGGAGAGCCTGTCTCAAAAAAAAAAAAAAAAGAAAGAAAGAAAGAAAGAAAATATAATCTTGACTTCTGATTTTAAGAGAGATTTAAGCAGGGTGTGGTGGCAAATGTCTTTTATCCCAGCACTAGGGAGGCAGAGGCAGGTGGATTTTTGTAAGTTCAAGGCCAGCCTTGTCTACATAGTGAGTACCAGGAAAGCTGGGGCTACAGGAAGACCCTGTCTCAAAAAGACAAATTAAATAAATAAATAAATAAATAAATAAATAAATAAATAAATAAGAGATTTAATTAGAACCATCTGACACTTGAGGCACTGTGAGATTACAGAGTTCATACCAGAAAGGTGGCTAAATGCAGACTCAAATTCAAACTTAGCTCTAACTCTAGCTGGTACCACATTCTCATTCTCGAATTTAGGACTGCAAGCACTATTGTGCCTTCATCAAAGACCAACTGAAATGCAGAGTGCACTTTCAGACTGTTTTTAGGAATCTTTGGTTCTACCCACATGCAATAAAGTCTCAAGACTGATTATCATTTTATGTGTATGAATGTACTGTCTGCATGCAGGTTTGTGTACCCATGTCGTGCAATGCTGCAGAGGTCAGAAGAGGGTGTTGGATTCCCCTGGAACTGGAGTTAAAGATGGTTCCTAGCTGCCATGTGGGTGCCGGGAATCAAACCCAGGTCCTCTGCAAGAGCAGTCGGTGCTCTTAACTGCTGAGCCATCTCTCCAGCCCCAAGACTGATTGTTCTTCACCACTTGATTTTTATCTTCCTTCTGCAGGGTCTGCCTATACTGACATCTTCTCAGAAGGATGTTTGTGGTAACTGCTGACCTCTTTCTGTGTGTCTTCTTCCTCCTGTGCTTTCTCTACTTCGAGGCTTTGGATTTCCTCTTCTAATAATGAATCCGATCCTGCCCTTTCTTCCCTTTGAACTCTCCTGGAACTGTCTATGATCAGCATCATTACACACAGGCCCTCCACAACATGATCCTCATCCCACCTCTAGTCCTTTCCTCCAATACCAACCAATTCCAAACCTTCAGCTATGCAGCCATGTGAACGTGGAGATATGATCTGAGATGTGCACTGTTAGCTGATTTTGTTGCTAACATCACATAGTGAGGTGGCTATGACATCAGCAAACTCCATGCACATGCAGTCTGGCATGGATATAATGTCTATGTGGCTCCTAACTGTATTTATTGGTAGCTCCAACACAAGCTGTTTGCGTTCCCTCTGAACTCTTTGCATGTGTGACATCCTTACTGCCACCCAGCTTCTTCACCAGCCCGTTAGTCTTTCACAGTTCCATTTAGACACTGTCTTTTCTGGTTGTTCTGATGGCCCTCTGCTCTATGACTCCTGACCTTGCTATGTGACTCTTCATGTGCTTTCTTGACATTTGGATATAGAACTACTTTGTTTCTTTCATGAATGAATGAATAAAGGTTAAAGAGAGCTTTTGAATTACCACACCCTGTTTAGAATTATGTGCTTTATGGGGGAGGGCTTGGAGAACATGTACAATTTCTTTTGGTATTTAAACACACTACAAATAGACTTTTTCATTCTGAATGATTTTGAGGACTCCGAAGGTCCAGGGAATTCCCCTTTGGGAACCACGCGAGAACATACAAAGTGAGACGTGACAAAGAAAACTGAGTCTGAAATCCAGAGTCAGTAAGGGACATTATCAAGGGCATATTTTCACATGCATATGAACCCCAAACGCTGGATCGTTTTGTAGATAAACTTTATTTATTATTATTATTTTGGTATTTTTTTGAGACAGGGTCTCCCTGTAGCCCCAGCTGTCCTGGCACTCACTCTGTAGACCAGGCTGGCCTTGAACTCACAAAGATCAGCCTGCCTCTGCCTCCTGAGTGCTAGGATTAAAGGCATGAGCCACCACGCCCAGCGTAGATGAACTTTAAATATCTTCAAGTGGCTCTGAGCAGTTTTCTCCTGTTATAGCAAACCCCTTGCACAAGTGTGAGTGAGCTTTGGAAATTTTGTTAAGAGAGGCCCACACTGACTCCATTTTGAGTATAGCCGCCATTTTAAGCAATTACTGAAACCTGCCCAATTCAGGAAAAAGGTTGATTTGCTCAAAGACAGTTGCTTAAGACCTCAAGAACAGCTAACTTAAACTTGTTAAAGATAACTGTTGGTATGTGAGGGCAGATGGATTGACCCAACATTTCCTCATTCCAGTTGCAGGATTGTGTCTAAAGATAACTGTTGGTATGTGGGGTGCCCTTGGGCTGACCTAACCATGAGCCGTAAGCCTGTTATTATCCAATAAGGCTAGAAGTTACCCAAACCCCGCTAAAATTCCCCTAGACCCTGTATAAAAGGCCTGTGAGCCAAGTTATCAGGGTTGGAGCCTTTTCCCTCCCACCCCAGCATGCTGGTTTTCCCCCCCCCCCCCCCGAAATAAAGTCTTGGTTTTCCATCCTTCAGTGTGTCTGGTGTGGATTCTCGAACCTTAACAATTTCTCAGCTATTAGAGAGACACAACTTCTTCCCCAGTTGTTTTGTTGTTTGTTTTTGGTTGTAGCCTTGGCTAGCCTGGAGCTCTCTATGTAGACCAGGCTGGCCTCAAACTCAAAAAGATCTGCCTACCTCTGCCTCCTGAGTGCTGAGATTAAAAGCATGTGCCACCATGCCTGGCTCCTTCTCAAAACTTGAAAATGAGTTTGAGGGGCTGGAGAGATAGCCTAGCAGTTAAGAGCGCTGACTGCTCTTGCAGAGGACCGGGGCTCGATCCCCAGTACCCACATGGCGGCTGAGAACCGTCCGTAACTCCATTTCCAGGAGAACTCCAGTTCCAGGGGAATCCGACACCCACTTCTGACCTCCGCGGCATTGCACGACACGGGTGCACAGACCTGCATGCAGACAGTACATTCATACACATAAAATAAATAAAGAAAGAAATAAAGAAATAAAAATTAAAAAAAAAGAAAATGAGTTTGAATTGCAGATGTCAATGAACTCAAGGCTCTAGGAGAGCATTTTGATCTGTTCTGAGAAAACTTGAAGATGATTGGCTGGAATCAATTTTCCCATTCTATGGGCCATAATAAGCCCATGGACACATGGATGAACTTGACTTTCTTATTTTGTATTTGATGAAGTGACTTGGAATACTCATTTATTAGGGAAATATGAACAGTAGGCAGAACACTTCTGGGACCTTCCTGCAGACATGAGTACTATTACAAAGGCTCTTCTACAGTTTGTTTAGGGTTTTGATTTTTCTTTTTCTGTTTTCAAACTTTATTGTGCAATAAGAAGTTATTGTAAATTAATTTTTATCAGTGTATATTAAGTACTTAGGGGGGTTTCATGATGACACTTCCATATATGCTTACAATATGCTTTGATCATACTCATGGGAGTTCATTGTCTCTAGTGATTTTTTTTTTCAACTTTAGTGGGGCCAAGCTGTTAAGAAGGCAGATGTCCGGGTCCCACCTCTACGGTTTCTGTCTAGACTGGGATACAGGGCTGGGGGTGGGGCACAGGTTCTTCTGAGTTTGCTCTGCTAGAATCTCCTCCTTGAGACATTGTGATTAGACTAACCATCTCTGTTGGAGTCTGACATTTTGAAGTCTGTGATTTGATTATTTTAATACTCATCCATAACCAGGTCCTATGTCAATATAGAATGTTCCTGAGTTGCTCTGGGTCATTTCATAAGTTGAACTAGGAAACTATACTCTGGAATGGGATTTGCCTAACCTCCAGGACCCCAAATTATATGCAAGACTGATGCATTTCCATAACCCTTTTCATGAAAAGGTGCATATTTTAATTCTTTAGGTTCCTTTGAGCACAGTAATACTTCCAGTGGATTGGGAATGGGTGCTTTGCATCTGTATAGGCACTGTGCCAGTGGGCCCAGGGTCACCTAATTCCCAAGAACAAAGATCATCTTAGAAAGCACACATCTACACACATGCTGACAAAAAGTTGTGTATGTTTATCTGAGAGGTGTATGACAGACAGAGCAGCCCAAACAGAAAAAGGAAAGTCTGATCCCAAGTCTGAAGCTGCCCCCTGTCAACTTTATACACTCAAGAGTTAGAAAGTAGAGCCGGGTGTGGTGGTGCACGCCTTTAATCCTAGCACTCCGGAGGCAGAGGCAGGCTGATCTTTGTGAGTTCAAGGCCAGCCTGGTCTACAGAGTGAGTTCCAGGACATCTGGGGCTACAGAGAGACCCTGTCTCAAAAAGACCCCCCCCCAAAAAGTTAGAAAGTAAACAACTTTACTTCATAAGAACTTAAAAACTATGGCTATATAACTGTATACTATATGCACTTAGTGCACATAAACTGTTGCCAAGAGAACCAGTGTTTCTGCCCATGATGAACCTGCCCCAGCTTTGCTCCATGGAGAATGCTGGTCCCTGGAGCCGATGCCAACCAGGGAGAAGTAGAAATATCCAGAAAGAACAGGACCACCCTCAAAGGGACTTCATTCCCTTAGCGGGCCTCAGTAGGACCAGCTGAAGAACCCTAAAGGGAAGCCAGGGGCATGGAACCCCAGCCCAGGGGCCTGCAGCATTCACATTTGGAACTACACTGAGGAAATCTTCAGAAATGACCATTGTCTTTTTTTCTTTCCTCTGAGTCAGATGTAAACTTCTATTCTCTATAAGTTTTGGCTGGACACAAGGCTGATGGTAGCAGCCCTTTTCTAAGACCAGAGCACAGATCCTCATCCAAATCTAGCCTTGAAGTACTGGATATTTATTTACTTTAAAAAAATTTTATATGTCTTTTTGTGAAAGGCTGAATTTTTAGGCATTTTTAAATCCTTTAGTTATGCTTAAACATGTAGTGAGTATGAAGTGAATGCTCCTGAGTTTGCTGGGAATGGATTGCAACATACAAGTAGCAGTGTCAAACACATTTAAAATCTCAGATCTCCAAATTTCCAAATAGGTAAATGTTCGTACAGGATCTTGGCTTTCTTGAAATTGAACAAATGAATTATATTTTCATCCTGGATTACAGGAATTCTGTATATTCCTTATGTTTAGGGAGTTTTCATGAGCTCTGTGTGTGCTGCTTCTACAGGCGTGTTGACAATAGAATGAACTGCTCACTGAATCCAAGACCCTAATCCCTGCAATCACCAAGGCTATCTGATGTTCAAACCTCTTCACACAGTTTTCAGTAGAATGCTCCGGAAAAAGTTTGCCTGAGTACATTAATCCTATTTATCATTTAGTAAATGTTTTAAGATAGTATTGTTATGCAATATTCTAATTGGTCAAAGACTGGCCGTGTGCCAGGCATCAAGCTAAGTTTATTTGTTTGTTTGTTTGTTTGTTTGTTTGTTTTTGAGACAGGGTCTCAGGTAGGCCAGGCTGCCTTCGAACAGGGTAGATAGCCAAGTCTAACCTTGAACTCTTCTCGTCTCAGCCTCCTAAGTGCTTGGATTACAGGTATGGAGCACCATACTTGGTGAGTGCTTTTCACATCTTTCCTTGATTCATTCTCAGAATAACCTTCCACATCTGAGGTATGGTTTGGCAAGGCCAGGCAGCTTGCCGCTACTCCATTCTGCCTGCCTCTCAAAGCTTGCTCTTACCTCGCCTGCCTCTGATGGCTTCTGTCCCCATTAAACTTCAGAAAGCTTGCAGATCAATTCTGGGAGTTTTAGAACTTGTGTCATGAGGGTCCAAGGAGGATGTCCCCATGGCTGAATCAGAACTGCCTGACTCACAAAAAGGCCTCCAGACGCTACACTGCAGATTCAGCATGTGTTTGAGGAGTGACGATGGCTGCGGCCTGGAAACATCAGCAGGCAGCGGATACGTGCATCCGGAGGCTTCCTCCACTCAGCAGCTTTTAGAGAAAGCTCCACAGGGACTGGCAGCTGCTGTCAAAATTCCACAATCAGAACCCTGAAGGGCTCTGTCTTTTATGCACATAAACATACACACTGAATTTACTTTTTAAAGACAAGGAACAATTTCTTTAGGAGTATCTCCCAGTATCTCTTACTAGAAGGGGCACATGCATTTCTATTCAAATGTGCCTTGCATTACAGTCTGAAATTCCTAATGGGATTTTACTTAGCACCATAAAGAATGAAGGGGGTGGAGTAGGTGAAGAAGAAGAAGAAGAAGAAGAAGAAGAAGAAGAAGAAGAAGAAGAAGAAGAAGGGAGGAGAGGAAGGAGGCAAATTGAAAGACTTAAGTTGTCAGTACAAGCAGGGAAGACTGAAGAGCAGGCAGTTCAGATCAAGCAGGAGGCTTCTGTGTTGCATTCTGGGAGGACAGAGGAAGGAGCAACAGTTCGGGACGCTCAGGACGTCTCTCTCCCTTGGATAGGATTCAAGGATAGTTTTATTCCACTGTTTACTCAAAATGTCCTCTCTTTTCCAGTGAGGAAGTCTCACTTTGATTTTATTTAGCCCATTCCATAAGGTCTCCCCTCTCCAGCACTGAGGTCCTGAGCCAATTTAGGAGATGCAACAACCCCAGAGCCCGCGGATGTGAGGAGGCACTGTGGCATAAAACCCCAGCACGTGTCCATCTCCCTCTGGAACACGAAAGTATTGAAATCAGATCTCTCTGCCTATAAAAAGCCCCCGGTTTCCCTCAGAGAAGCCAGGCACTTCGCTTCCTTGTGAGTTGTCAGTCTTCTCTTAAAGCCATGTACCCAGGCAGCCAAGAGCCACGCCCAGGATCAGGATGCATTCTCTCTCTCTCTCTCTCTCTCACACACACACACACACACACACACACACTACACAGTCATGCTAACAAGCAAGCATACAGAACACAATTCTTATTTCTAGACAGAACTGACTCGTATGCCTCCCTTTCATTGAACATTTTTACTCTGGAGCTGAAGGCTGAGGGACTGGCCTTTACCAATAAAGGACACTCACACTGCTGTGTGTGTGTGTGTGTGTGTGTGTGTGTGTGTGTGTGTGTGTGATGCATGTATGTGCACACGTGTGCCTGTTCCTAGGCACGCAGAGGTTGACACTGGACACTGTCCTCTCTCCCTTTCCCCCTTATTTGGGTCTCTCACTGGACCTGGGGATCCACGACGACACTAGGTCGGCTGGCCAGGCAGGCTCCCAGGCGCCCCCGTCTCCACTTCTCTGGAGGTGGACTATCGACAAGTCCTGGCCTGCCCAGGGTTTCACACGGGTGCTGGGGACAGCATTGGGTCCTCTAGCTTCCTTAGCAAGCCCTTCACCCTGACCTATTCCCTAGCCCAATTCTTACATCTGAAAACTTTCTTCACACAGAACCCAAGGCAGAACTGGAAGACTTCTGTTTCCTGAGCAAATCCTCATGTGAGGGAGAGATGCTCACACGTCATTTATAGGCAGACATGGAGGCTGAAAATGTTCAGCTAGATCACGCCAGAAGCAAGTGGCCTGGAACCTGGTGGCGGAGTCTTCCTGTGTGTGGGGAAGCTGCTCAGCTTCATCTCACCAGCTGAAATTCATTTTTCAAAAGAAATTACACTGAGTTTCTGTTGTTATAGCAACAGTCAGAGTCATTTACACACACAGTCTCTTCGACAACCTCACTGACTCCTATAGACAGCATTTCAGTTACGCAGGGGGAATGGCCAAGGCTGAGCCTGCAGGGATCTGAGTCAGCCTCTACCATGTGGAAGCCTGAGTCCTCTATAGCCAGTATGAAGCCCAAAGACAATTATGGGTTCCAGAGGGTGAGCGAAGGCCAGCGAAATAGATCTTTTTTGCTCTTTATTCTACATCAATTTCACCCAGGAGGAAGGAGTTCCATGACTTAACTTTTCAGGAGACCCCACCTGGTGATTAAAGTCCAACACTGAATTCCGGTAGACATTCAGATGACAAGAAGGTCTTAGAAGAAACCAAACTTCTTAACACCTTGATTTTGGATTTCCAGCCTTTAGGCTGGTGAGGGAGTAAATTTCTGCTGTTAAAGCTGCCTAGTATGCGAGCCTTTGTTAGGAAAGCTCTGGCACACAAGACTAATAGTTTTATTTTTACCAATCTGTGTCCTCTCTGAATCTTAGACAGGTAAAATGCTGAATAACTATTGGATAAGACTATCTTGCACAAACGGCTCTGGTTCAACTGACTGGATACTATTGGGCACTGGTTTTACATTGAACTTGAGGAACATTCTTATGACTAGGAGTGAACCTCTGCTCTCAAGAACCTTCAGGATAGGAGGAAGGAGAAGTAGACAGCCAGCACCCAGCATGCCTCTCAGTCCACAGGAGAAAAGGTTTCTGAGGGATTTTTTTTTTTTTTTTTTTTTTGTTTTTTTTAGACAGGGTCTCCCTGTAGCTCCAGATGGCCTAGAACTCACTCTGTAGACCAGGCTGACCTTGAAATCACAAATATCCACCTGCCTCTGCCTCCCAAGTACTAGGATTAAAGGCGTGTGCCACCACACCAGGCCTGAGGGAACTTTTATGCAACCCAAAACTCTAGGGATTCATGGTTAGGGCAAGGCAGCTCAGGCAGAGGAAGCACAGATTTGCTTTGAGACAGTTGAACACAGTTAAGTGGAAATATGGAGGAGGGAGCCTGGAGAGGTAGGAGCTATGAGGGTTTGAAGCTAGGCTGCGAAGTAAAGAGAGGTTAGGGTGGTCCAGAGGGTTGAGGGGGACCTTAGAGGAGAAACAGTTACCCTGGACATTAACTTCTGATTTGATCATGAAAAAAAAATTGCTTATAGTAAGTTACAAAAAGTGATACATTTGCAGCAATTGGCAGTAGTGGTTTGTTGGGGTTCCCATAACAAAATGTCAGGCTAGGCGGCTGCTACAGTTTGGACCTGTACTGTCCATCCCCGGAGGCCCTTGCATTCGAGGCCTGGGCCCAGGCTGGGGCAGTGCTGGGAGGCAGTGTAGTGATTAGGAGGTGAGGCTTATTCTGAGAAAGATGTTCCTGTTCTCTCTCTGCTTCGTGATCATCCACCATGATGTCTCAGCCCAACATACGTCCAAACCATGGGCTATAATCTCTGAAACACGAGCCTAAATAAATCACCTTTTCCCTCTCAGTTGATTTAGCTCAGACATCTGTTCTGTGATGGAAAGCTGATTGACACAGTGGCTAAAACAACATAAACTTATTTCTGGACACTCACTGCAGAGATCAGGGGGTCAACGGGGTCAGTTTTTCCTGAGGCTCCTCTCTCTCTCTCTCTGGTGTGCAGATGGTCACAGTCTCTCTCTGTCCTCACATGGCCTCTCCCCTATGACACTACATACGTAGTGTCTGTGTGTCCAAATTTTCTCTTCTTCTTAAGGCACAGGGGTCATAGTGGATGAGGACCTACCTTAACCGCCTTATCATAACTGGAAGTGGCCTATCTTCAAACGCAGTCACATTCTGAAGTTCTAAGGATTAGGACTTCAACCTCTGAATGTCACTCTGTATATGATGCAATATCATTCTTGCATAGCCGAGGAGACGAATGTCTACAGGTATTCTCAAGTTATACATCAACATGACATAGAGTTGGCCTTAAGCAAACAGCAAATAGTTCCACTATCCCTTTTTGATTCAAGGTTTTTATTTTTTTATTTATTTATTTTTTATTTTATTATTATTATTATTATTATTATTTTTTTTTTTTTTTTTCGAGACAGGGTCCCCTGCAGTCCCAGCTGTCCTGGAACTCACTCTGTAGACCAGGCTGGCCTTGAACTCACAAAGATCCACCTGCCTCTGCCTCCCGAGTGCTAGGATTAAAGGTGTGCGCCACCATGCCCGGCTGACAATGTTTTTATTTTTAAGTGCTCGTGCCTGCATTTGTTACTTTTCTCTTGCTAGGGCAAAATTCACCTGGGAGAAGCAAACTAAGGGAGGGAAGATTTATTTTGGTTTATGGTCTCAGGATTTCAGTCCATGATGGTGGGGAGGGCAAGACAGAACTGCTCTAGTCTGCATCAGTGGGAACTCGGGGCCTTCAACTCTTCATATGGTGGGAATCATGGAATTCACGAGGGCATAACCTTCAAAGGTCCACTGGTCTAGGCCACACGTTTCAAGGTTCCACAACTTTCCCAAAGTGCTACCAGCTAGGGACCAAGTACTCGAAACAAGCCCAGGGGGACATTCCAGATCAAGCCATAATAGTCCCCGATTAAAAATATACTTTCTCCAGTTGGAGAGATGACTCACTGGTTAAGAGTTCTTGCAACTTTTGTAGAGGACCAAGTTCCTAGGACCCACACTGGGCAACAAACAACAGTTTGTCACTCTAGCTACACGGGATCTGACACCTACTTTTGGCTACTGCTGTGCTGGCCATACACATACACACACACACACACACACACACACACACACACACACACACGCACACACACACATTTCAAAATCCACTTTCCATTCACTCCTTAATTTCCTAGCTCCAGACTAAAGCTCAGAGCAGACAGAGCTGACTCCAGAGGCTCAGAATAGTAGCTGCTGATGTTCCAAGAGTGAGTAAATGTTCTTTCACAGTGTCAAGCCACCTGACCACAAAGAGAAACAAGGGATAGAAAACTGAAGTAGAGAAAGAACAAGAAGTCACAGCCAGGGTTCCCTACAGCCTAGGTGATAAATCACCTCCCTTATAATAGGTTCAGAATTTGTCAACTGTCTGCTCAGGTTGTGGGGTGCTGTAAATGTACTGTAAAATTGTAGAGTCAAGACTACGCATGTCAGTGATTTTATCTCTTACCTAGCCATCCAGACATTATTTGTGCAGTTTCCATTAAAATGCTGCAGTCAAGTTTCCATAATATTTCCTCTAACTACCTACTCGTACATGGTTATGATCTTGTAAAACTCCCCTGGGACAGAATTTTTTTTTTATCCTATTCTTAGTTCAGAAGTAGAAAAAATTGTAACAACAGATGATGACTTTAGAGGTATTTCTGAAGTTGTGTGAATGGGAAAGCAAGGAAGATTTTTATTTTACTTTATTTCTTACTGCAATGAATATTTTGCCACCTTTTGTCCAATCTAACACCACAAATCAAAAGAGCAGATCACAAAGTCACCAGGCAAGGCGGTGTAATGGATTTCACTGCCCACACTGCCAGACTGAACTAACTAAGGTGAAGTCTGCATTCACATGCTTATCAGTGCTTAAAAATACCCCAAGTATACACAACAGAAAATGTCAGGAACTTGAAAAGCAAAAATATGAGTGTGGCGTTGTCCAAATCTCTCTACAGCAACTAAACAAACTTAATTATGTGACCAGGCAGCTATTATTTAACCTCTTTGGACCTATGTTTCCTCAAGTATAAAACAAGAGGGTTGTTGGTACATGATCTCTGAGATTTGCTGCAACCCTAAGGGTCTCTGTTTGGCCTCTGGATTCAAATCAATAGCTTACATTCACAGTTACCCTGGAAGGCACTGTTAACTCAGACACACACTTGAACTCTGTCACTAAAATCCTCAGTGTACCAGCAAGAGGGAGCCCATTCTTCTGCAAATGTTTCTTGGCTTTGGTATTTTGGAAAGAAAAATTTTACTTGAATCTTAATTATAACTAGCTTCAAAAATCTCCCAAGAAAATGAGTCTGTAAATTATCTCATTAATCTGAGGAGTTCATCCCTCTGGTGGCATAACTGGCATCAGAGGCAGCGCCAGGTCTAGAGGGTATGAAAGATTTGCAGGACTCTGATGGAGGTGAACTCTGCGGGCTGCTGTAAGCTTTCGCTTTGTTCTTAAGTGTCAAATTGACAATACTCCCTTCACCGGAGACACTCTTCTGACATAGACAACAATGTTGTATGCTATCCTGACAGCTGTAGCTTGGCTAAGTTATACAGCTGTGTGCATGGCTCCTCTCTATCTCTACCATGAGCAGTTTTAAATAAATGGCTTAAAGTGATAAGAAGTGTCTGAATATGTCTGTTTAGTTAATTACATAGCAGAGCAGGTTACATGAAGGAACAGTCAAGAGCTGGAGATCTGGTTCAATGTAGAGCATTGAGAAGCACGTTTGGAGCCCTGGGTTTGATCGTTATTACTGAAAAAAAAAAAATAAGGCAGAGAGGGAGCACACACCTGTAATCCCAGCACTTGAGAGGCCGAGGCACGAAAATAATACAAATTTGAGGCCAGCCTGGGCTGCAGAGCAAGACCTTGTCTCAAAAAAACCAAACAAGAGAGGCCACATCTATTGCTGTTTCTACATATTGTGTAGTAAAACTTGGTTAAGTTAAACCCTGGCAAAACTGCCTTTAGCTGTAAATTGGCAAAGGGCCAACCTGATATTTATCCACATGTACAAAAAAAGAGCTTGCCATGTAAAAGAATTGGTATAATAAAGACGATAAGGGGGTTGCTTAACCTACTTAAGATAGAAATGAGCCTCAAAGACTCAAGGACTCAGGAGACTCAAATTTAAATAAACAATTGATACACACATTATAAATTCTTCTCATGCATTAGAGTGGTTCCCCAAGGGTGTTTATTTACTAACAGTTTGATAGTCTAGTTTGCACTTGGTACTTCTAAAATATATCACACGCAGTATATATTTACCACTATATTTCAATTCCAATTTTTCTCAATTCAGGAAGCTGTTTGCCCAAATTAGTTTAAATTAGGGAGAGCCTATTGTATTCATAAACCCTTCATCTAAACGGCAGGAATGATGACGATAACATTCATCTTGGGTTTGTTGGAACTCTGCAGCCTGACTTCCAGTCTGAGATTCAGGAAGAATGAACATGAGCTGATTAATGGCCATTACTGCTTCTTACAGCTGTAACTTATCAGAATATGTATACTCTAATACCGTACCCATGGTAATTATCTCATTACTATGAAGTGTCACAGAAATGCATTATGCAAAGTGCGCGTTGAATCACATTTAGCAATTTCGTTTTTATGTCAAGCCCGAGGAGCTTTGTTGTAGCTTGGCAAGGCTGCCCTGTACTGAGGCTGGAGTTGCTGGGCAGCTTCACAACCCGCTCCCTTCTTGAAACTTTCCTGCACCTCAGTCCCTCATTTGAAGATGGGCATATATGTTCATGCAGAATCTTCACTACATGTCACAGAAAACAATGGTCGATAAAACAACTGGCCACGTCCATGAGAGGCACTGAGAGATTATTCAGCGTGTTACAATGACTTTCCCAGCTGAATTAATATTTAATGAGCAGGTCCACATAAAACTCAACAAGACATTTCTGTGGGGCTTCTCGTACAAACACCTCAATATCCTTAAACGAAATGCAGGACGGGGTGGAGATGTGGTGGTAGAGTGTTTATCTAGCACGCTTGAAGCCTTGGGTTCCATCTCTAGCGTCCAATAAACTAGGCATGGGGTAATCCTAGCACTCAGGAGGTAGAGGGAGGAGAATCAGAAGTTCGAGGTCATCCACAGCAACAAACTGATGAGTTCAAGGCCAGGGTGGGCTATATGAGACTCTGTCACAAAACAGACAAACAAACAAACAAAAACAAACAAACAACGATGGTAATGAGCAATGGGCAGAGACCAGGAAGTCATCAGTGCACCCGCTAGAGAAGGCAAGGATGGAACAGTCACATTCTGCGCAATCACAGCATTTGACAGTGGCTGCTGGCCTCTACTTGAGGGTCATTCATCACACACATGAAGTGGCCTAAACGATGCAGGTGCCAAAATTCCCCAAGATGAGTACATGGGAAACGGGAAGAGCGAGCAAAGAGGTAGAAATGTATCATCTGAGGTCAAAGTAGAACAGAGGGGCTGAGGGGACGCTCGGCTGGTAAAGTGCTTGACTTGGAAAACGTGGGGACCTGCGTTCAATTCTCCAGAACCCACATAAAAAATGCAGGCTGCGGTGCTGTGTGCGTGTAATCCCAGCGCCAAACAGCCAGACAGATGGATCTCTGGGGCTCCCTAGCCAGTATGTCCGTCCTACTCAGCCAGTATGTCTGTCCTACTCGGCCAGTCCCAGGTCCCAGTGAGACATGCTGTCTCAAAAAGCAAGGTGGCTTGCCCTTGAGAAGTGATGGTCACTCTGGCTTTCACGCACATACCCAAAGGTGCAGGTGTATCCACCCATAAACATGTAACTACATGGTCATACACATGAATAACAACAAAATATCATCAGGAAAGTAGAACAGGGCAAAGAGAAAAAAATTGATGGTTGGATTTGTAGCATCAGTTGCAGCTTTGGAATGAGAATTCTGAGCAGGACAGGAATGACTGGGCATCTATTAACACCCCACACCCCAATCCTCTGCTTTCAACAGCATCCATATCATCTAGGAAACTGTTAGAGACTGCTGCCAGCTAGTCCTCAGACCTTCCAAAGCCCCGGCCCTAACCCTGCTCTTACACACCTTCCAGGCTGGTGATGAGTCTGGGATTCCTTGCTTAGGAGCAGTGCTGTCTGTCCAACAGAGCTTCACGAGAAGACGGTCATGCCCCCCATGTGCCCCGATGCCTCTGTCACTGGTCACTGGTGGCTACTGAAGGACTGGCTTTCAGATGAAATTTAGAACATCTCCATGTGCCTAGCAGTGGCCACACGAAACAACACAGTTCTAGAATTGTACTGTTACCAAATGCCAGGTTTGTGGTCAGTGAATGGGAAGTAGATGGTAAAGAATGGAGCTGAGAGATGTGGTTTCCTGGATAGAGGTAACCTGCTCTGAAAATCTGGAGGGACAAAAGGCATCCTAGCCTGCATGTCATAGTTGAAATAAAGACATTTTCAGTAAAGGAGCTATAGGAAAGTGAAGGAGAAAAAAAAAATCTAGAGAGCAGGAGAGACTGGCACTTAGAAAGAAGGAGTGAGTCAAAATCTGTGTTGGAAAATCCAAGATGCACCAACACATGACATGGGTGTCTATGAACATACTTCTTTGTACAATGCGTAACAAAGAATTTACCATCTTCAATGTTTTTAAACATGTAGCTGCATTTGCCTACATGTATGTATGTCATGTGTGTGGGTACCTGAGGAGGCTAGAGGAGGAGGTCAGGTCCTTTGAAGCTGGAGTTACAGGCAGTTGTGAACTGCCTAGTATGGGCGCTGGAAACCAAATTCTGCTCCTCTGAAGAACAGCAGCCGCTCTTAACCGTGGAGTCAACTTCTCAGAATTCTTTCCAACTTTCATTGCTAAAAATCTGTGTCTAGTAGACGACTTCCTGTTCTGTCACCACCCCAAGCCTTGGCCAGCATTCTACTTTCTGTGTCTTTGATTAAACTACTCCAGGTTGGGGATGGAGAGATGGCTCATCGGTTAAGAACACTGGCTACTTTTGCAGAGGACCTGGGTGAGATTCCCAGCACTAATATGCCAGCCAACAACCTTCAGTAATGAGTAACTCTAGCTCCAGGAGAATCTGACGCCCTCCCTGACTTCCACAGGCACTGTGCGACACAGGTACATTTACGTACAAGAAGGCAATACATACATATGCATAAAAATAATAAATATATTTTTTTGTCTTTTTGAGACAGGGCCTCCCTGTATCCCCAGCTGTCCTGGAACTTACTATGTGGACCACGCTGGCCTTGAACTCACATAGATCTGCCTGTCTCTGTCTCCCGAGTGCATAAAATTTTTTTTTCATCTCCTCCAGGTACTTCACAAAGTGGACTCATACAGTATTTGTCTTTCATGAGTGGAATACTTCACTTAATAATGTCCTTTGGATTCACGCATGTTGTCATATGTCAACATTTTCTTCCTTTTTAGGCCGAATAATACTTTACAGTCTGTGCTGTAAATGTGCGTATTGTCCTCAGTACTCGCAGTACTGAAATCCCAAGCTCCAAGGTAACAGTCCCAAGATTCGGGGCCTTTGGGAGGTTTTCGAGTCCTGTAGGTTCTATCTTCATGAATGGGATTAGTGCCCTTTTAAGGGAACCTCCAATGTGTCCATTACTCCTACCGGCATGGCGAGGCTCCAATGAGAAGAGAGTTGTCTATGAACCAGAACACAGGTTCTCACTATGCAATGAACCCACAGGTTCTTTGATTTTTAGCTTTCTAGCTCCTAAAACTGTGAGAAACACACTCCTGCTGTTTATAAGCTACCTGGACTGTGATATCCTGTTACACCACCTCATGGGGTGGTGTACAATCATATTGTACAATCTTCTGCATTTGTTCACTGATGGACTTTAGATCATCTAATGCTGATAGAGAACAAATACCTGCCAGAGGCCCTGGTTCCATGATTTTAGGTGAACACCTAGAGGTGGAATTGCTGGAACACATGGTAATTCTATTTTTATTTTATTTTATTTGAAAAACTGACATACCATTTTCCTCTACGGCCGTCTCACTGTGTGTTCCCATCAAGGTGTTTGTTTCTGAGATAATGAAGAATGATGCATCTAAGCTATCAAAAAGAGTGATGAAGGAAAAGGTGGAGGAGAGATGCCCTGGGAAGGAAGTGGTAGGGTTAGGAAAACCCTGCCACTGCGCCTTTCATCATTCCCATTTTCTCCATGACCTTGGGGCAAGGTCATCATTTTCTAGAAGACAACTGTGGCAGAGGAAAATACCACGGCTTGTTCTGTGGTGCTGGCCGAGCACACGGAGGCTGCCAAACAGGGGTGGCAGCACTGTGGCACAGCGAACTGTGCTCCCTCTAAAGTATGTTCAGCTTCGAACACAAAGTACTTTAGAAAATGACTTTTCGGAAATGTGGTCTCTGCAGATGAAATCAGTCAGAAAGAGGTCATGCTGGAGCAGAGGGGCTCCCAACCCAACACAACAGGTACATGTTAGAGGGAGATGACCACACACACACACACACACACACACACACACACACAAGGTGACACACCTGGGGAGAATGCTGAGGGACAACACAAGCAGCAACTGCAGTGACACAGCTGCGAAGCTGCCAGGCGGCAAACCCTGGGAAGTAGAAGCAAGAAAGTCCAAGTCAGCACCAAAGGAGCCCGGGAAGGGGCGCGGGCGGCCCTGCTGAATCCTGATTTCCCACTTCTATCCCTGGGGACTGTGAGACAATACATCCCTAGCATTTTCTAAGCTATCTTGTCCGTGATAGTTTGTTATGGAAGCCCTGGGAACTAATATAGCCATGCAGAACAAACCTGCAGTTGGCCAAGGTCATCCTAGGCTGAGGCCAAAATGAGTATTTCCAAATTACTGTGCGTCCCACCTATGAGCAATATGCTTTCTGACACACCGTGATAATACAGGCAATAAGTCAACATAATATATATTTGAGTCATAGTTCTTACTAAAAGGCTTTTCTCCTGCCCTTTCCACTTAGAAAACACCCTAAACTGTCCACTGCTAGGAGCCAAGGGCAGGCTCCGAAGCCAGCAAAGCTGACGGGATATCCGAGCAGCACCCGGTGGGACTGTGTCTCTGGGATTTAATTTTACCTACATCTGTCCTCTACTCAACCCCCTCCCCAAGTTATAATCTGGATCATGGCTCTTGTTCCACTTGTAAAAGTCAAAGACCTTTCTGATCTTTTTCAACTTCTAAATAAGTCTGCTTTTGTTTACTTTGGTCTTTATCCTAAGTACCAACAATCTGTTGTTTGGGTGCTGGGAGTGGAGCCCAGGGCCCTCATGTGCTAAGCACATGTTCTATCCCTGAGCTATATACCCACAGTCTATCAGGGATTTTTTTTTTCCCTTGAAAAACAGTAATACAGTTGTTTTTTGACTTTTACACTTGTGTTTCATGGAAAGAACTTGGTGATAGGTGATGAGTGTGAACAGATGACGCCCGTTAGAAAAAGCTGTCTGGTAGCTGGGCGTGGTGGCGTAATCCAAGCACTCGGGAGGCAGAGGCAGGCGGATCTCTGTGAGTTCAAGGCCAGCCTGGTCTACAGAGTGAGCTCCAGGCCAGCTGGGACTAAAGGGAGACCCCGTCTCAAAAAGACAAAAAAAAAAAAAAAGGAAAAAGCTGTCTGGTTAGGAACTAACTCTGGGATGACTTTCAGGAGGAGGACGTCAATGCTGATGAGAGCTAAAGGGTTAAGGGAACTTGTGGGATCAGCATTTCCATTGATGAGTGTAAGGGCTGAAGTGTTTCAGAGTTCTGGCAAGTGTGCCCAGATGGGTAGCCTACCTATTGCTGATGCAGAAACACTATGGATTACCTGGTTACATAGAGTAGCCCTGAACACTGGCCAAGTCAAACACAAATATAAACCACAGAACAGTCGCTTGGAGTCCATTTACTCTCTCTCTTTCAAACATACTTCTTACTTCAGTTAACATTCACCTACATCCTAATAGATCTCTGAAATACAGTTGTAAAGAAATATCAGAACCCACAAGCACTTCTGGACACATTTTGAATTTTCCTTACAAGAAAAAAAAAATCTAGTTACAAATTCTTTCCTTCCACCCTCTCTTCCATAGCCCTTCATGTTTTTTTGTTTTTTTTTAAGTATTTAGATTTTGGCTTTTCATGAAAGGCATATACAAAAAGTATCACTGTTCCAAAATTCCAAAGCAATTTCACAATCATAATGAAATGAGGGAGGAAATGGTTTTGTTAAGGTCTTAAGAACAATCACCCCATGCCGCTCTGTGGAGTATCTTTATGAATTATAAAGGGCTTTGTGAAAATTAGTTCATTCATTCAACAGAAATACATGGAACATCATTTATGCACTGGGCCCTCTGTGAGAAGCTGGGACTGCAAAGATGAATAGAGCTAAGGGCTTGCAACAGAAGGAGACAGCTAATATTATTATTCACTATAATGTAGCCAGGTTTGCAGTGCCTCCTCACACCTCTAGGCCCAGAAACCTTGATTTTCATTCACAGGGAACCATATTGTGGGGAGGGAGGGAAGTAGGGAAGGAGACAGAGAGGAAAGGACAGAGAAGGAGGGAGGGAGGGAGGGAGGGAATAGTAAATCCCGTAAAAGTGGCAGATCTCTCCATCAGCAAAGCTCCACCCAGCTGAGATCTCTGATCTAAGAGCGAGGGAAGAAGATAACAAAATGTCTAACTGAACAGACCCACAGCGAACCTCAGGAGAATGTCCGAACATCGGGAAGTCACAGTGGATTGGGTGAGGAAGTTATAGATGGGATCAAAATCATTTAAAAGGAAAATAAAACAAGTTGGAACCGTGTCAAAAGCATCTTTTCCCTCAGAACTGCTCAAAACATCAGCTGAAGAAAGACACTGAGGTTCCAGAGACAAAGAGACCAGAGTCTGCCACTGATACCCCAATCTGCACATATTTTGGTTTTAACTGAGATGAGCCAATGTGAATATCACAACTCAGGTTTACAGATGTGACTGCATGCTTGCTTAAAACCAGTGACTGAGGAGAAAGCACACATGCAATAAATCTGAAATTATCCAATTACCTTCAGTCAAGCGGGAGGCTCATATTTATCCAAAATAGGCGTCAGACTCCTATATTACAAAGACATGCAAATGACTCCCATGTTGCAAAATCATTCTGGATAGGCTATGACTCTGCTCTCCCGTCCATTGCTGGAGGAGCACGGGGGAAGGTTTGGGAGCACCATAAGGAAAGTACCACATTTGTCAGTTGGCAATAGCAGCCTGTTAACACAGCCTCCTGAATTAACTGTTATATGAGTATCAGCTCACAAGAAGGGGGCGGGGTCAGCTCCTCTTGGAAACAGATTCATGTTGCAAAGTTATCCAAGTTAATTTCCTTCAGTTAATTAAGCCAGTTTCCATATTAGCAAACAGAGATGCCCAAGTCTAGTCTACATGTAGTGACTCAGAGTGATGAGGTTAGCCTGTCTCATCTAGAGTCTCTGGAACTTGAATAAACAGATCATGTCTTTCCCAGTATTAAGTTCTACTTCTAGTAGACTTAACCAAGGGTTAGCTTAGAAAAGCCCCTCCTAACCATCACTGACATACAGGAACTGCTAGATTCCTACTGTTTCATCTCAGAGGTGTGTGTGTGTGTGTGTGTGTGTGTGTGTGTGTGTGTGCCAAACTCAAGAACTTTTAATTCCCATATCAATGTGTGAGATAAGTTAATAAACATCTGCTCAATGTCACAAAGCTAACACCAGGGAGCTGAGGCCTGAATTCCAAAGCCCATGCTTACCCTGTCACAGGCTTCTCTACTTGTGAGTAGAATGCATTTCTCATTCTCCAAACTATTCCATAGCAAGGCTCTTGAGTGAGGCAGGAAGCAGGGAAAGGCATCCTTTGATCTCTGCCCATCCCTCTGAGGGCTCAGTGGGAAGTGCTATCTGAAAATGGATTTCCTGTCAGGGCTGAAACTGCCTCAAATGCTCTCAAAAAAGTTCTACAGCTGTTTGATTTGCTGAGGTCTAACTGTACAGCGGCCACCAATTCAAGCAGCCCAGTACTAAAGAGCTGGGATCACAAGTGTGTGTCATTGTGCCTGACTTTTTTATGTGGGTTCTGGGCACCGAACTCAGGTCCTTTTGCTGGTGTCCAGCACTTGACCCCTTGAGCCATCTCCCCAGCCCTTGATTTGGATCATAAATGTCTACCAATGGCCCAACTGGTAAAGGCTTGACTGCTTGCCCAACTTTTAGGAAACAGGGCTTAATGGGGAGAAGTAGGATCACTGGGGCTGTGCTCTCAAAGGGGGCTCTGAGACTCTGGCCCCTACCTCGTTTTCTTCTTCCTGGTCACCGTATGACGAGCAGCCTTGCTTCAGCGTGTACTCCCACAGCGATGCACTGTGCTGACCGAAGCGCAGAGCACAGGGCCAACCAGCCATGGACTGCAATCTCTGTAACTGTGAGCCAAAACGAACCTTTCCTCCTCTAAGTTGATTTTTCTTGGGTATTTTATCATAGTGAAAGAAGGTGACTAGCATGCCCTGTACGTGATCTGGGGATGACATGGCCTATGGCTGTAAGGTCTAAATGAGGTCACAGAAGCAAGTGATCCACCAACAGCACTTACAGGCTTGATCACTTTCCTTTTGTTAGTAAGCTGATAGCAACTGCTGGAGTGCTCAAGTGGATATTCTTCCTTCCCCTGTACACATACTGTCATAAGTCACAGGGATAATACAGATACAGCTTTGAATGACAGAATCACAGTTCCAGGATACTGACGCGGATGATTTCTTAAACTGGGGCTTTACACAAAAATGGACTTTAGGAACTTTGAAAAAACCCTGGGAAGTTATGTTTAGAGTCTTGTGGGTAGATTGTTCTCAGAAACAGATCCAAAGCTTTTATCATATTTTCAGTATGATCAATGAGTCTCCAAAAGTTTAAGAACCAGTCTCCTGCAGGTAAGCAGGAACAAATAGATATGCTCAGTGCCACTGTAAAGTTTTGCATTTAACTTGAGACAATCTATCTTATTAGCAGCTTTGGTTTCCTTGAAGTTCAAAGCCACATACTCTTGCAACTCTATGTTTCATTAATGAATGTATGTTCTTCTAATCCAGGGAAAAGCATGCATGTTCTGGGGTTTGTGAGGCGGGGCTTCACCCTTCTCACTCTTACCAGGCAGAAGCCCAGAAGGCCACCTAGGAAACAGGCCACATGGGAAAGAGGTAGTGGAGCTGGTATGTTTGGCTGGGGAAGGAAGAGTGGGTGTAACTCCTCTGTAAACAGCCAGTGACTGCTAAGCTGTGTAGCTCCAGAACATGGACTAAGATCCATGGTTGCCTGTAATGGGAGAAAGAATTCTGCCTCCGTCTGCCGAGGAACTTGAAAAAATGGTTAGAGAGATTCAGAATAGCAAGGCTATTGTGAGGCTAATGGACTTCCTGTCCCTTAAGATTCTCCTATCCGGGCTCCAGTTCCTCTGTCAGAGACTTGTGAAGGTATTTTTTATTAGGTGGAAGGCAGGAGAAAATGACCTCTGTGATTGCTTCTAATGCTGTGATCCATCTATTAAGGTTTTATATCTCCTATTAAAATTTCTAGTCAAAGACACACACAGCTTCCATTGTGGAACAGATACTTGAAGCAAATCACGTTAAGTTTTGAGTTTTACATATTTTGTTAAAACAGGATGCACTTGTGTACAGGGTGTCATGGGGGTGTGGCCAGTGCACAAGTCTCCCACTTGTCTTCTCTTCTGAGTTGCTACTGTCCCAGCAGAAGTCACCTACCTTCCTGTCCTCCCGGGTTCTTGCTCCATTCATTCATCTTGAAGCCCACCTTATCCTCTCCGGTCTGTTTGCAGACATGTCTGTGTCTTTCTGCTTAAATTTCTACACATTCCCACTTCTCTTGAAGTCATATCTGTCTTACAGCTTAGAGGTGCTGGATGGCCCGGTGTCTGGATCCAAACTCATTTGGTAGCAACCTCCCCTCTGCCACCACACTCTTCCACACGGGCCCCTCCCCTGGCTCTGTCTACTTCTGTGGCTACATTTGCAGTTCCCTCCATGTATGGCGTGTGCTTTTCTCCACTCCTGACTGGGCTGGTTCACAGTCATGCTTCAGGCTTTGGCTCAAGGCTTTCTCCTGAAAGGAAGTCCTGGCTATCCCTCCCACCTGTCCCTTCCTTCCTTCTGTTATGTTCCTCGTACCACTTGTCACAATTTATAACCTTTCTGCTTTGGATTCTTCCTGGGAATCATCTTCTCTAGGAGCACAGACTCCTCAGCAAGGCCCTTGTCTGTTGTCCTTAATTATATGTCTGAATATCATATGGCCAGGCACTGAATATCACATAGCCGGGGGTAGTTTGGGAGTGGAAGAAGGGATGCATCAGTGATTTCATGAACAAGCCTGTCCAATATACGGTGAAGAATGTAGCTGTGACTCTGTTCTTAACTCATAAGCATGAACATTTACTCAGTCCTGGTCTTTGTGAAAGTGCTCTGCATACCACAAGCCAGAGACAATTTTGCAATTACCCCCCAAAAGCTATTCTACAAAATGAAAGCCTAAGATTAGAGAAAACCATCTTTTGCATTGGAGAAAGACACTGCTGGTGCCTTCAAGTTTCCTGCTATACACTGCAGGGTAAAATCCTAAATAGCATACTACAGGGTCCCAAATCTAGGAGAGTATGTCTCTTTTTTTTCCCCGTGAGGATGCTCAAAAAATATTCTGGCAGTGAGGAACTAGAGATTCTGGGATGGGTGACTGAGGAGGTGGGAGAAACTCCTTCTTCAGAGATCTTTAAAAATAGAGCAGCCATCTGGGACGGTTTAGATATGGTCTCATTGAAGGCGGGGGACTGGAGGGGGACGAAGGATCTCTAAGTCCCATCTCATCCTTGATTCTCTGATACTTCATTTTCAAGTTTTATTCATGGCAAAAGCCAGGAAGGAGCTGGAAATTTCACTTTTTCTTTTTAACTGAACATTAAACTCCATTTCTCTTGAACTGCAATTCTGCTGTCTCACGATGCCTCTCTCCAAGAAGGGGCAATTTAGATGTCATCACTTTTTTGTTATGTGGAAAGTTTGGAAGAAAGTTCACTTCCACTCTCTCTTTCCTAGAAAGGCGAGCAGAGAGATTTAGACGGGAGGTATATTTAGATGCTGGAAACTGACAACTGCAAATCTGTGCTTGGGTCCTGTTCTTGCTGCCACCGAAGGGCAGGGCAGGAAGAGGCCTGAAGCACCAGCATCTCGTGGGCTGTGGGTCACCCCGCACCGGGACCTGCTGTAGTTGAACCCAGAAGTTACCCTCTGGAGGTCTTGTTCGTGATATATTTTTTTTTAATTTTGTGGAATAAAGCTTGGCAAAATTAACATGTAAACAACAAGAAGTGTATTTTTTTCCTGACATGTGGCAATGAAATTATAGCATTTGAGCTATTTTTTAACTTTGTTCTCACAATTCCTGCTTATTGCAACAAAGCCGCACAATCAAAAGAATAATGGATTTTAATTCACAGAAGGCTGGGTTTTACTATTATTACCATAAAGGCCACACTGAAAGAAGAACCTTGTTAAATTTGTTTCTCAGCAGTGTCTGCATGCCATAACCATATTTTAACCTAAACTAACTTGGTTGTGATCATCAAATACATTTATTTTAAGATATTCGTTATAAGCACTCCTGTACATAATAAACTAATGACCAGTACGAATCATGGTTTTTCACCCCCAAAGGAACACAAAAAAGCTTTTGATGATGACATTAACTTCTTTTTTGTCCTTTGGAGAGTTAATGAACAACTCACACTTTAGTGTAATATTATCTTAAGGTCTAAAGAGATGGCTCAGTGCTTAACAGCACTTGCTGCTCTTGCCGAAGACTGGAGCTCAGTGAAAAGTACCCATATCTGCCAACTCACAACTGCCTGTAATTCCAGCTCTATGGGATCACATGCCTTCTGGCCTCAGTGGACACCTGCACAAACATGTGCACATACATTTCTCTCACACACACATATAAATACATATAATAAAAACAATAATAAGTCATTAAAGAGAAAGAATATTATCTTAAGGTAGATCAAAAGGGGCCCATTGTAGTCTTTATAAAACATAACTGGAAACTGACCTTGTCAATTACATTATCTCAGTCATACTCTAATATTCTTTAATTCCTTGCCTAATCTAAGGACTGGTTGATTGTTCACAAAGGTAACCTGTCTATGCATCCGAGGGGCTACTCTGTGTGCATTTGTGCTAGAAACAGACCTTGAACAATTCTAAGGTAGAAATAAAGACTCCTGGTTGGAGCTGTAACTCAGCTGGTGGGTGTCTGTCAAACACAATGAAGCTCTGGGTCCCGCACCTAGCACAAACCAGGCATGTTAGGGTAATCCCAGCAACCCTGAGCCCAGAGGCAGGAGATACTAGGCTACACGCTGAGTTCTAAGGCAGTCTGGTGTATAGGAAAGAGAAGAGAAGAGAAGAGAAGAGAAGAGAAGAGAAGAGAAGAGAAGAGAAGAGAAGAGAAGAGAAGAGAAGAGAAGAGAAGAGAAGAAGAGAAGAAGAGAAGAAGAGAAGAAGAGAAAGAGAAGAGAAAGAGAGAGAGAAAGGAAGAAAGGAAAGGAAAGGAAAGAAAGAAAAAGGAAGGAAGGAAGGAATGAATTAGGGAAAAGAAAGAGCTTGCAAAGCACTTCTGCTATATATGAGACTTTGTCAAAGAAAGAGAGAAGGAAGGAAAGAGTGAGCAAGTGAACAAAGTCCCCAACCAAAAAGGCAGTAATGGGGTGGTTGGAAGAACATTAATGAATTGACTTCCAGGAGCCTTCACAACGCAAATCCACAAGCTGTTGTGCTTTGGTACATCCTGTTATCTGCGTCTCATTAATGAAGGGGAAATATGGATTTGTCCACATAGATAGTTCTTCTGTTAAAGGCTCAAGTGTTTCTAAGAGTCTGCAAAGAATTTGCCATTTGAAGGCATGGCTCTAACTTTCCACCCTTGACCTTAACCCCCCCCTCCCCCCAGTCCTCTCCTCCTTTATCCAGTTTCCCTCCCTTTTCTTTCTGACCACCCGGGAGTCCCAGGCTAACTCAGCACCTGGTGACACATTCTCTGAGAGTCTAGAACCAGTCCCTCTCCCACCCCTCAACACCCCTCCGTTGTTCCAGGCTTCAGGATGGCCCCTGCTGTAGCTCCACAGTGCTCCCCAGGCCCCTGGTGCGCCCTCTTCCCTCTCCACTGCTGGCTGGTACATTGGAAAGCGGGTCACTTCCTGTATTTACAAACCACAGTTTTCTGTGTGCCTCCCCCCGGGGAGCAGCTTGCTATTGCTCCTGTGGGGGTTTCCTCACGAATTCAACACCACCAGTCTCCTGGTGCAAAACAAGCCTGGGGAGCTTGCCGGGGCTTGCAGAAAGCAGGCGGGGGGGCGCTTCCCCAACGGCTGTTCTCTGCCACCGCCAATGTTAGCGCCAATCTGCGGGGAGATTGCAATTCTACCATAATGAGATATTAATGAGCTTTGCACCTGTCCCTAGCCACAACACTTCTAGTCCCTCCCCCTTCCACGCCTAGTAGAAATCCTGAGAGAATGGGCTCCATCTCTCTGACACCGAGCATCTGAGCATCTTCTGTTTCCCCTGGAGCCGGCTCTTTCCTGCTCCAGTGTGTGTGTGTGTGTGTGTGTGTGTGTGTGTGTGTGTGTGTGTGTGTGTGTTGGGGGGGCGCTGCTGCCCTGTTCACCTCAAGCCGCCTGCACTGCAGAGCACCAAACCGGCTGGCACCGCCTTGTTTCCTGGCCTAATGGATGCTTGTTTAAACACCGGAGCTGTTTGCATTGCTGCGGCTCACTGCATGTTAAACACAGTCCTCTGAAACCCTATGCCAATCCAATAAAGGTATCAGCAGTTCAGTGCGGGGAGGCAATTACTATGAGGTCCCAAGTGTGCCTTCTAAGCTCTAGGAAGGAAAATTTGATCGAACAACTAAAAGGAAAATCTGATTCGGCTCAGCATCACGTGGAGGACACAAGGCTTAACTGCAGCCAGGTCTGCGGAGGGCAGAGAGAAATCAATCCGCGAGAGGGAGGGTAAGCGGCCTGTGAGCAGAGAGCGAGGCAGCGCTTAGAAATTCCTTCCCGGCGCGGCTCCGGAGAGGCGCCCTCCTGTCCCAGCCTTTTGCTCTCTTTCGCCTGCTAGCTTTGTCATTCCCAGGGCTTCACCTACTAATTTTTTTAATGACAAACTGCCATCTTTCGGTACACCCTCCACCTCATCTCGCCTTTAATTCCATAAGCACTCATATAAAAAATGGCGTTTCTTGTGAAGGATCATTACCATATCAAAGGCGATAGAGAGGGCGCAGAAATGCTGGAGAGATAATATCCAGGCGGATGGAAAAAGGCAGGGGTGCTTCAGAGAGATCGGTGGGTCGCTCACCTCGAGCTCACGGTAGCAGTCGATAAAACTGCAGGATGGGTTTTCTGCCTCTGCTAAGTCTGAAAAATCAGGGGAATTAGACACCAGATTTACATTTATTTCTCACCCAAGAAGTTTGGGGAAAGTGAATTCTTTTCTGTGTTTTGAAGTTCTGGGCATGATGGGAAATGGGGCCTGAATTGCCTTTTCTTCTGTTCCATTTAAAAAGCGGCTCCAAAATGGCCCTTCTTTCTCAAGAGAAAGAGCGAGAAACAGCAAAGTGTGTGTGTGGCAACACTGGGGAACGCCGTCCACAATGCGCTGCGGCGCCATCCAGTTCCCAGGAATCCTGCCAAATCCCTGTCTATTCCCCAAGGTTCCTGGCACGCGGGACAGAATCAAGACGGAGCTGCAGGCTGCTGTCAGCATTTGCCAGCTCAGCTCCTATGACGCGGAAGCTGTGCCTGTAAGAGATTCAGGGACCAGAGTGTGGATTTCAGGGATCTAAGGTTTCCCGGCTCCCTTGGAGCTCCAGAGATGGACGGGACCTTGCCAGGAAGGAGCTGCACGCAGAGCGGCAGTCAATCCCCTAGCAGGGTTATGGGGCCTGTGGACCCGCACACTGCGTCCATGGAGCGGCCGAGGGGCAAGTCAAGCCACATTGCCCTCTTTGTCACTGCACTGGCCTTGGCCAAAACTCCAGCCTCCTCCCAGGCCCCAGAGGGGTTCTGGCCACCAGGCAGTGAGGCTCTGCCAGGCAGGTGGTATGGCCCTACTGCCACCCGGAAGGAGGCAGCGCCTCTGTCACTTCCCTTTGTTACCAAACAGCAATGAAGACTGATAACGGTCCTCTTCAGTGCCTGTAACTGTTGACACCGAGTGAAGAATTGCCGACTTTACCGATGCCACAGATAATAAGATTGACTATGGGTTCTGCGATTTTATGACTTAGCACTCATGGAACAGCCTGTTTATTTCAGGCCTCGAAATATGGATATATGCATCATAAAATGACCAAAGTTATGATGGATACCTTAACCAACTAATGGGGAACTGAAGTGTTCTAAATTAAGTTTCAAACAACACAGAGAACACACACACACACACATATATATATATATATACATACATACACACATAACACACATGCAATACACACAACACACATACACAACGCACATACACATACAATACATATATACATATACATGCATGACACCTACACATAACACATATATACAATGACAATGCACACATGGAGACAACACATACATACACACACCACACAACACACACATGCAGAATAATACACATACAACACACACATACAGAATAATACACAACATACACATATCACATAAACACACATCATGTATGTAACACATATACTAAGTCTACCATTTTAAATAACTTGGCAAAACAAAATTGTAATGATGTTTAACCCTTTGTGATAAAGGCCTTTCTGTAAACACTCAGAGGCTTCCTTGACTTACCAGCAGGTACATAATTAATTTTTTCTGATAACTGACAGGGTCAGGAGTTACGGAGCCAGTTACTGGTTTTATTACTGCTGTTTAGTTTCTTTATTTAGGAAAAAAAGGTTAGCTATTTGATTACCAGCTGCCTTTCTTAAGCAAAGAACTTCGAACAAGATGACAGAACAGTGCATTTGTGAGAGTCCCTTATGACCCTGTTCTGAAGTGGTACCTCCACCAGGGTCTGGAGTCGGAAGCAATGTGTGCCAGCACTGCTCTTCAGTGTGATGCTCCCATCCCAACTCAGTGGAGACAGAAGGCTTTCATTTATGGTACTGACTCCAAGCCTCCTTGGCCTGCTCTCCTTTTCCCAACCCAGAGGCAGAAACTCACAAAATCCTGGTGCTCCTATAATGCCCCGTCTAAACCTGAAACAGCAGCTGGATTGTAATAAAATCATAGGAAAGAATTCCACTCCACAGATGGAGAAATATGGAGAAGGAGAGTATCTGGAGCCCGCTGCAGTGGTACACGGCTGTAATCTCAGCACTTGGAGGCTGAGACAAAACGGCCATGAGTTTGAGGCCAGCCTGGGTTATACAGCACGACTCTGTCTCCAAACAGCAAGCAAACAACCAACCAACAAAACAAATAAAAGGAGTACTCTGCTAACAGTAATTGTGAGATGATTAAAGTAAGTCACAGATGAACACGGCATGCTTCTTTGCGGAGCTGCTTTTTAGTATGTGTGTAAATGTAATTTAAAATATAAGAATTATCTCTGAAATCTCTAACTTTCATATAATTTACATAAAGCATTCTCCTTTTCTCATTTGTCACAAATAATTTTTTCAAGATATGGTTTTGCTATGAAGCCCAGGTTGGCCTAATTTGCTGTATACCCCAGGCTGGCCTTGAGCTCAAGATTCTCCAGCTTTTGCTTCCCAAGTATGGAAATGCATATGTGCACCCCCATACCCGCCTATGCATGAAGCTTCCCCAACTGAACCCTTTGAAATGTATGCTCTTGAACTGAGAAGTGCTACCTACGATGGCTAATCTTCCCTGTCAACCTGATGAGACTTAGAATCTCTATGGAAACATGCTTCGGGTGAACCATGAGGGTGTTTGCAGAAAAGCTTAACAGAGTAGGACGACCTACAGGTGGGTGACAACATCCATGGTCTGGGGTCCTAGATGGAATGGAAAAGAGGAGATCAAGTGGCCTGCCAGCCTTTGCCTCTCTCTGCTTCCTGATTTAGTCACCTCCCACTCCGCTGCCTTGCCTTCCCTGCCTGATGGACTGTGCAGTCAAACTGTGAGCCAGCAAGGCCTTCTTTAGGTTGAGAAAAATAACCTACACACTACTCTGTCCTTTTCATCATCATGACATAGAAATCATATCCTATTGTAAAGCTGTTATGTGGTTATCAAAATCACTGGCGTCGGTATGTTGAAGTGGCCTCTATCATGTGGAGATACTGAAGGGCAGGGCAAACGCTCCATTTCCCACTCCCAACTGCTTCTTCTCTCACAGAGCTTTGGCTTCATGGACACAGACAGACTATCCTTCTTCCCCTAGGAAACCATCATCTTATTGTCAGTCTCCTCTCTTCTCTGGGAAGAGTTCCTGTGATCTTAGTCCATCAACCCTTCAGATCACCACTTCCTGAGGACCCAGAGTTGCTGGAACGTTTTGTCAGGAATAAAGCCCAAGAATCTCTACCTGAGTTCTTGATGGTGGCAGACCTCACAGTGACACCTGGAAGTCTGGCTGGCGGCCTTCTTTGAACTATTTCCTTCATTGTTTAGGAACAAAGAAACCTCATTGGCCAAACAGGGCTTTTCCTTTCTCTTTAGAAGAATTAGATCTTTATGGCAAAAAGAAATTTTTGCAGTGTGGGGAAATGGCTTGATTACCTTACAGTAAGGTGCCTGCTGTGAAAGTAAACAGACTGGAGCTCAGATCCCCAGCACCACATGGAAAAGACTGGAGCTCAGATCCCCAGCACCCACATGAAACAAAACCAAACAGAAGGGCAAGGAGGAGAGCTGGATGTCTGAAATCCCAAGCGGGGAAGGCAGAGACAGGGGGATTCCCTGCTGCAGAGCAGCCAGTGTAGCCCGACCAGGCGAGCTCCAGGTTCAGTGAGAGTTGCTGTCATAAAAAAATAAGGCCCTGCTGTCAGCTGCTGGCCTCCACAGAGATACATGCTCAGCCACACATACATGTGCACACGGATGCATGCTCACCCACACGTACATGTGCACACGGATGCATGCTCACCCACACATATACATGCATACACAAATATTCACATGCACACAAAATACAAATCAAAAAATTTTATGTGATTTTCCCATTATACTAAAAGCATAAATTAAAATGTAGGCTCCTTTGTAGAACATTTAAGGGATTCCCTCAGAAGTGGCTTCAATCTGTGGAAATGGGTTGGAGAGAAGATCTATAAGTAGTTCCTTGAATTTTAAATAAAGTGGTCATAAGAAAAAAAAAGTTTTGGTCCTAAGCCCAAGAATATAAAAGTAAGAATGAAGAATGACAGGTGTCGTCCCTCCAGCCTCTCCACTAACGAACATCCAATTTTATGTGCTTGTCTGGTAAAGATCCAATTGATGGGAGCTTCATTCCATTCTACTTTTCTGTGAAGATTTTCAAAATAAAAACATTTTCAAGAAGAACAAGGCCTGCCTTATTGGAATGGAGACTGACTAAGGAGTAGAAGAAACAATGTATCAGTCTTGTCCAATGAGACAAGTGTTTGGCCTTCATATATGTAAATGCACCCTGTTCATGCAATGCCCATGGAGACCAGAAAAAGGCACTGGATTCCTCGGAACCTGGAGTTACAGATGGTTGTTAGTGGCCATCTAAAGAAGAACTTTGATTTCTTGGCTTTCTTTGAAGGTAATTTAGATCTTCTTTGGTGAAAGAAATGTCTACACAATTACTGATAGTCTCCATTTAGAAGAATGTTGTAAGTATTGGGCCACTTTCTTTACTCACAAAAATGTAGCAGAAGCCGGATGTGGTGGCGCATGCCTTTAATCCCAGCACTCAGGAGGCAGAGGCAGGCAGAACTCAAGGCTAGCCTGGTCTACATAGCAAGCTCCAGGCCAGCTGGGACTAAAGGGAGACCCTGTCTCAAAAAGAAAAAAAAAACTGTTGCAGAAATTGTAGAAACTTCTTGTCCTTTATATAACTGTCTCTGATGCTGTCTTATATAATCATGGTATAATTATCAAGAACAGGAGATTAACTTTCATGCAATATTATTAATTAATATAGAGACCTTATTAGACTTTCACCCTATGCTCCATCATTCTTGTCTAGGATCTGGGATCCTACCAGGTCTTTAGCTGTTCTTGTTCTCAGCCCCTTCCCTTCTGTAACAACTCCTCGATCCTTCCTTGCCTTTTGTGAAGGGAATATATCAAAATGGCTTTATGGAACACTCCCACTTTGGATTTTTCTGGGATTGTTTTTGCAGTGCAATGAAGCTCTGCATTTTTTAAAAAGATACTGCAAAATGATGCTCTGTTCCTCTGGGTGTATCTCGTCAAGGAATATGTGAGGTTGGTGAACTCTTTTGCTGGTGATGTTTCCCTCAGTCACTTGTTTCAGGGGATATGCTGATGGTCCCACTGTAAAATCGCCATCCTTTCATTTGTATAGAGTGTATCTTCAGGGAGAGGAGGTGAGGCTGAATACTCCATTCCTTCTTACACCACTACCCATTGATTTAGCATCTGTGGATCTCATCTACAACATCTTTTTTTTTTTTGCTATGGTGTGTGCCTAATGGTGATTTCACTTCTTACTTGGCTTCCACATTTGCTATTTGGAGTTCTACTAAAGAGAGAATTATTCTTTATTTATTTCTTTAATTATTATATCAGTATAGACTTGATATTTGTTTTATTTTATGGTTTACAACCCAATGCTGTCATTTTATCTTTCGATGGGGGAGGTGGTACTGGAGATCAAACCCACGGTCTACTTCTGAGTTACATCCCAGACCTTGCCCCCCCCCATGGTCTTCTATATTGGATAGGCTGGCCTCGAACTCATCATACCCCTGCCTCAGTCTCCAATGTGTTAGGATTATAGACACACTGAGCAGCAATACTAAATCTCTAATAGGACAAAAAACTACTAAAAAGGAAAATGAAATTTCCAGACAGTAATAAAATTTAATTTACCCATGGTGGTAGTTAGCCATACCCACTGGTAATCACTGCTCAGTGGTATCTTCCTGGACATTAGATAGTTAGCACTGTTTAAACTAGAAATTGTCCACATGTCATCCACTGTAACTCAGAGATTATTAAAACAGAGCTCCAAAGCTTGAGCCACTAAGGAGTTTTAGAATATTGAGGTTAGCATGAAGCCACTGCAGCAACTCTATTAATGCAGATACAATTGTTTATCTCCGGGAACAACTTAAACTCAAATTTACTTGGCACCCCTACAACCATGACAACACTTATTAGTTAGTGTATAATATATGGCCAACAGCCAGGCTGGTTGGAGAGTTTGTCTTTCAGATTTAAGAAGCAGCCGTGAGTTGACTGCTGTTGTGCCACAGGCTGTGTTATGTTCTCATTGAGTAGAAAAGCAAAAGGGGGGGGGCTGGGGATGCGACTCAGTTGGCAAAGTGTCTGTCTGCATGCACCAAGACCTGGGTTCAGTTCCCAGCATCACATAAACTGAATGTGCCGGCATGTGCCTATGGAGGCAGAAGGATTGGGAGTTCAAGGTCACCCTCTACCTCATAGTGAGCACGAGGCCAGCCTGGGATACGTAAGGCCTCGTCAAAGAAAAAGGAGGAGGAGGAGGAGGAAGAGGGGGGGGAGGGAGAAAGAAAAGAAAAAGCAAAGGGTTACATTCGTTTGTTTTGCAAGATGCTTGGCAGCTCTGCAGGGCCATAGGGCAAAGGGAAAGCGGAAGTGTGCAGAGGAAGAATGAGCAACTCTGCCTCTCTTAGGACAGAAGTTGTTTGGAGATAGAGACCCATGGCTCTTAGGCAGTCCAGCATGGATGGCCAGCCTTGCTGAGTCAAGGAACACGCGGCATCCAGAATCACCTCTTTCTCCTTCCCCTGTTTATACAGGTGAGTGACCTTCAAGCCTTATTTTAGACAATGTCCCTCCTAGCCCAAGACTCTCTAAGAATGAAGCTGCTTCAATGGTTCCTAAACAGATATTCTTTCTAGCAAAAGCTCATCATTGTAATTGTCGCAAAGAAGTGGAAACATAATTGAATTATGCTTTTTTAGGATATGAGTACCATATGGAAGATGGAGGCAGGCTACTTCTTTTCTACTCTACTCTTCGCCCTTCAAAAGAGTCATACTGGAGGTCAGATTTTAATGCAAACAAAGAAAAACTTTGTGAACATGAAAGCTGTTCACTGCCGGCTGGAACAGTTTGAAGGAAGTTTGTGAACATAAACTATGGTCAGTTCACAGATGAACTGATGAAGACTGTCCCCCACTTTCAGTAGTACTAAGACCAGCTGAGGACACAAGGATGGAGATGAATATTTCCTTCCTTTATGGGTAACTAAAAGCTTTGCAGAAATTAAACAGCAATTTTTTTTTTTTTGGTCTTTTCAAGACAGGGTCTCCCTGTAGCCCCAGCTGGCCTGGTGCTCACTCTGTAGACCGGGCTGGCCTTGAACTCACAAAGATCTGCCTGCCTCTGCCTCCCAAGTGCTAGGATTAAAGGCGTGCGCCACCACACCCAGCTAAACAGCAATTCTTCTAGGAAGTAAGCTTGCCCATTAGGAAGTGGCCATATGAGAAAACGTGGCAGTTAGTTAAGGGCAGCAGGGTTGGGGGGTTGAAGGGTGAACGACAAGTACCAGTACTGAAGCATGGTGTTGAGAAGTTAGAAGCAAAAGGTACCACGGTGAAGATAATACTGTCCTGATTCGCATCTTTAAGTAGCATTTCCACTGCTTCTCTTTGTCTACATTTATGAATGAAAAAATATGTAAATAAAAGGTACTCATTCTTCTTCCTTTTAATTTTTTAAACATTTTATTATTTGTATGTGTGTGAGAAAGAGGACAGTCTGGGAGTTGCTTCTCTTCTTCCACCATGCTGGTCTCAAGGCTTCAACTCAAGTTGTCAGCACTAGCAGCAAGCTTCTTTACTCCTGAGCCATCTGGCAGGCCCATTCTTAGTTCTTGTTACAGGATGCTTTCTTATTCTCAAATTTTGAATGCTTGGTCTATACACCAGTTTCTCAGTGATTATAAGTTTTTGTTAACTTGTAATCCATTTATCTATCTATCTATCTATCTATCTATCTATCTATTATTATCTATCTATCATCTCTATCTACTCTCTCATCTTTCCATCTAATTTCCACTAATTTAGACTCCCTGGAAGGAGATGTTATCATTTGAGAAAAAAATTATAAAGTACTTTAAGAGAAATTAGGTCCCATGGATCTCAAGACTAGGCAGGCAGTACCTCAAGCTAAAGTTAGCTCAATGTTGCTTAGTTAACAGGGACTAGGCATCAGTTAAGTGCTTTAATGAATAGATAAGGCTTATTTGTAATTAGCGTATTGATTGTTTACAAGGAAATGAGTCCCTCTGAAGTGCCGGACGGGAGCTAGAAAGGGCTTGTTAGGAGTTTTAAATGCCCCCTTTCAGATAATTTATTTCAATACAACTAGGTACTGTTTTCCAACTACCCTCTTGGCTGGACCAAAGAAACATCAACCAAAAAGCTGAAATCACCACCAGTTGGAAGTCTGGTTAGTGAATGATCTTTGTTCCTAGAAAAATGGCACTAAAAGTCCCATTAAAGTAGTCCATCTGATTGACAAGCAACTGGAAGGATGAGGAGATACTCATGCGACAAATCTAGCTTCACCAGGAATGCCGATCCCTGATAGCTTCATCTTAAGGCAAACAACCAATCCTACACGTTTTGTGCAAGAGGCCTCCCTCTGGGTCAGAGATGAGGGAACCAGGATGCAGCACTTGATGGGGAAAGCCTGGGAAAGGAGGCTTGGTCCTTCGGCTTCTGATCTTCTGAAATGTATTTGGAAACACAGAGAACCAAATACAGTTGAAGCTGCAGGTCAAGGGCATGGAGGGAAAGCCAAGGAAAGGGTGAGGGGCAAAAGTGCCACCAGGCAGGGAAGTTACTGAGTTCCTGTGAGAAGAGAGAGAGAGAGAGAGAGAGAGAGAGAGAGAGAGAGAGAGAGAGAACCACACAGGTAGGACAGAGGGTGGCATGACCATGCAACCCTCAGGAGGTGCAGTTTGTCACTAGAGAATCCCTTGTTGGCTTTCACCCCCGGCTCAGCCCAGGAGCACCCTCCAGTGTGAACCTCTTTGTCCTCTGAGCTAAATTGAACACCTGTAACTCGCTGACAAGGACTAACTTGAAACACCTTGACCATCTTAATAGGAACAAGGGCTGGAAGGTTGTGAAGTGGCGAGGGTAGGCTGGGGACACATTCAACTCTGAGAAGCCTGCCTCCCAGTACAGGCAAATGCTCCTTAAAGATTTCTGTATTTTCACTGAGGCAGAGACACGAAGAGTTTTTTTTTTTTCCCTCCTGGGATTCCCCAAGGCACTAAGTCCTAGAATGAAGAAAGCTGCAGTCCGGGGCTGCTTGGCTTGATGCCAGTGACAGGGCCAAATGTGTCCCACTCTCAGAGTGTTCTCTGTCAGGGCAGCTTCTGCTTGCTGCATATTTATGTAATCCAATTTGACCAATCAAACTTCCGGTCTAATGAATGATTTCAGTAACAGGCAGCTCTTGACCCCGAGTGTCCTTCCACTTCCTGAGGTCAGCCTAGGGCTGTGTCAGCAAATGAGCACAAAGGGAAGAAGAGACCTAGGGAAGGTATGGTTGCATGTGAACAAGTGTGAAGTGTGTGAATGTATGTACATGTTAATATGAGCGTGTATGTACATCTGAGTGTGTATGAATATGTGCCTTAATGGACATCTGCCTGTGCATATGCACGACTGCATTTGAATGTATGCTAGATTTTTTGTTTTGTCTTTTCGAGACAGGGTCTCCCTGTAGCCCCAGCTGTCCTGGAACTCACTCTGTAAACCAGGCTGGCCTTGAACTCACAAAGATCCATCTGCCTCTGCCTCCCAAGTGCTAGGATTAAAGGAGTGCGCTACCACGCCTGGCTTTTTTTTTTTAATAGGGTAAATTTTTATGTGAATATGGGTTAATGTATGTCTGTGTGTATGCATGAATATATCTTTATTTGTGTGAAGTGTGTGAATATAGGAATATGTGTTAATGTGTGTGTGTCAGTAGATGTCTATGTAGGAATAGAGTGTGTCTGAATGTATGTGATTGTGTGTCTGAATACAGTGAGTAGATATGAACATGCGTGTGTCTGGGAGTGTGAGTATATGTGTGTGTAAATGTGGCATGAATATATGTGACTAGGTGTGGCTGTGTATGTGTGTGATGGAGTGAGTGTGTGAGTGTATGTGCCGGAGAACAAGGAGCAAATGAAGAAGCATAAGCCGGGAATTGAGAGGCTTTGGAAACCTGTGGAGAGTGTCTTCCCTCAGCTGGATATTCAGGTTCGTGCAGAGGAGCCAGAGTCCACCTCCAGCTCTGCGGCAGGGCACGGCTCTCCATCAGTTCATCCACTCAAGCTCCTGTGTCTCTGCCTGCATCATGAGTCAAACGGGAGCCATGTGGCAGTGACGCTCCTCTGGCCCTGACCGAAATGCATGCGTGGCTAGGAGAGTCAGCTTCCACAGGGGAGGGATCTCAACGCATCCCCCGAAATGTCCACTGGGCCACTGCTGTTGTTTTTCCAAACCTCTTTGCCCCAACAACACTTTGTACCTACATGAGAGCAAGATTCCCTCTGTCTGTGGAGAGACAATAAACCCGAAGGCACATAGTAACTTTCTGCTTGTTGCGTCTTGTGCCTGCTTTGTTTCAACAAAGCCGGGTTGGTAGCATCACCTGGCCAATCTATAGTACAGGCTCTTCCATGAGAATGGAACTACATTTAGTACAAGATCTCTGCTTTGCTAGCTATTTAATGTCCTAGGCAACACACTGCTGCCAATATCCACTCAATTAGAAGGTATTAATCATCCATTTACTGCTCTCCTCTACTGCGGGTCACCTTCCTCCATGAGATACCGAGCCTGCTGACGTCTCCTGCAATTCAGCCTTCCAGGCAGATGCAGCTGTGTGACAACCATAGACACCTCTTATTTATTTATTTATTTTTCTCGGACTGATTCTATTAATCCTTACAAGTTTATTAGTTCTGACTCATAACAATCCATCAGCAATAAGTGCAATAAATGATGCTTGGAAATTAATACCCACATTTTAGCAGAGGAGGTTTTTACACATTAAATTATCCTTAAAGTTATAAATAAATAACACATGTGAAGTAGATTTAAGCAATAAACATACATTCGGCAAACAATTCTCAGTGCATTTAATATTCAGCAAGCTAGCGTTACTTCGGCAATGTCTTGTTAATAGGCTGTCTGCTCTCTGCCTTGCTTTTCTTTTGTGGTAAAATCATAAATCCATCACTTCAAATATTGGAGTCGTTCCTTTCTGTGAAAAAATAATGCTTCCTTGAATGCTTATTCTCAACCCTTCGGCTTCCTTACATAGTGTTTTGGCTTGTTGTTGTTGAGAGGCTTTGGGTTTTTCTTAATTAAAATTTTTTCTTACTTTATTTTTATGCTTTCTGCTATTTACCTTTTTTCTCATTTTCTTGAAGTGCATTTGACAAATAAAATTGTGTATATATTTAAGGCGTGCAGCATGATGTTTTGGTACATGTATACATTTCAAAATGATTACCATAATCAAGCTAATTAACATATCCATGACCTCACACAGTTACCTTTTTTGTGTGTGGTGAGAACCATTAAGATGTACTGTCTTGGGGCTGGAGAGCTGGCTCAGTATTGAAGAGTATGTATTGCTCTTCCAGAGGGGGCAGAACCAAATTCAGTTCCAAATACTTAGAGCCAGTAGCTCACAACGTCCTGTTAACACCATCTCCAGGAGAAGCTGATGCTCTTGGCACCCGTACTCGTGTGCACACCCAAACACACACACACACACACACACACACGCACACACACACTCGAATTACTAAAAATAAATCATTTAAAAAACCCATTCTCAAGTATGTAGTATTATTGACCATAGTTTCCATGTTTGTTAGATTTTTCAGAATTTATTTAGCCTGTATAACTAAAACTCTACTCTCTTTAACCAACACCCCCCCCATTTCCCCAGCTGCAACTTCTAGAAAATACTATTCCTCTCTCTGCTCCTATGAGTTCAACTTTTCTTTTTCTTTTTAGATTCCCCACATAAGATCATATATGTTTGTCTTTCTGTGTCTGTCTTAGTTTGCTTGTATTACTATCTATCCTCTAGCTTTATCGATGTTGTTACAAATAGCAGGGTTTCTCTTTTTAATGTTGAGTGTGTGTGTGTGTGTGTGTGTGTGTGTGTTTGTGTGTTGTAAAATCTTAAGATCCACTTTTCACTCAGTAGACTCTTAGACTGATTGCATTTCTCAGCCACTGTGAGCAGTGCCGAAATGAATACAGGAGTAGAGGTATTTTGAGATCCTGACTTGATTCTTTTGGCTATATACCCCAAAGCAGTACTATTGAATCCTATGGTAGTTCTGTTTTTAATTTTTGAGGGCCTTTCATACTGTTATCGGTAATGGCCATACTAATTTACATTCCCATCAATGTTATTTTAAAAGTGTAATTTACATTCCCATCAATGTTATTTTAAAAGTGTAATTAAAAATTTTTCTCCTCACGCCCTACCCATCAACAAAACCATTTCATTAGCTTTTTAAAAAGTGATTTTCCTTAAAGGAAATCTTGATTTCAGTGGAGTTTTTCAAAGACTGAAAGCATTACAAAGTCATATTGTTTGTGAGAGCTCAGAGGCCGGTTTCAGGAGCTAGGAGGTTTGTTTGTTTTGCTATATTATAAAGAGAAGAGAGAGTCAAGGTTTTAGCAGATGTCAAACAACTGTGCCACAGTGTCAATCCCAAACAAATCATAAAATACCTGTTTATTGTGCTTTTTAAAAAATGACAAGAGCTTACAGTGTTGTTTGTTAACTTGTATTCTCACTAGCTAAATTCTCTAAAAGATGCACTCAAATTAAAAGTTTTATAGTGAGATTCTTTTTTTCAGTATTGAATTAAATCTGTATAATTTCATCAAATTTAGCCCCTCATGAAAATGCAATTACTGCACCCTTTCCTATAACTAAATACTTTATTCATTATTAACCTCACTCACAGACTTAATGTTCAATAACAAAATGCCACAAGATTCATGTCAGTGACGATTTAAAGTGAACTAGGGGTTAATGGTGAAGGTCTGATCTATTCTAGTCTGATTCTAAATAAATAACGCACATGCAACAAACTTAAGTAACAAATATATACTCAGGTCATTAGATCTATCAAGGGGACATTTCTATTACTATCGTAGGCCACCAATGCTGGAACTCAACTTTTGCTCACCTCTCCTCTATTGACTTTGGCCTGTTTCTAATGTGTCTCTCCTTCCAAAGCCTCTACACACAGACATGCCTTCTGCTTATGACTACAGAGAACTGCATCCATAAATTACATCACACCTGCCTGCCTGCCTGCAATTTCCCCAGACTTCCGAACTTCACGAGCCACACAGATCAAGATGCTCAAGCGTCCAGTTTGTGTCCCTTCTGGATGCTGAGACTGGGGAGATGATGCTGACTTAGTGGTTGTCTGCCAGGTAGAATTACTCCTCCCACACCACAAACCTTAAGCTCTTTGGTTTTCACCATCTCCTCTGTTAACATGTATATACTTACATCCCTTCCATGTCTGCTAACATATGGATAAATGTGACCCTATCACTGTGTGCTTTTCAAAGACAATGACATGTTCCAAAATGATAACAGTAAACATTTAGAGCTTTCTTTAGTTTTGGGATGGATGCACAGTACGATATATGTATTGGGAAAGGGTGTGGGACAGGTATTCAGACTTTGGGTATCAAGAACAATTATCTTACTAATGATCATGCATCTATACAACTTCCTTGGTTTGCAGAAAAGAACTCTAAGACAGTCATGTCTTGTTCAGGTCACAGAGGCCTAAACCAGGCTCTACTCTTCACTCATAAGGCTTCAAGCCAGACTGTCAGAAAGATGAAACAGAAGATATAACGGTGTTCTAATACACATGACCATATTGTACTAACTAGTGACACATGTATGCACTTTCGTTCCTAACATATCTGGTAACCAAAGGCTAAGTGCGGCCCCTATACTGAGGGATTTCCAAATACAGACAAGAATATGATATATCTTCATCATAAAATAATGTTTTTCTTTTTTCCTCAAGGGTTCCACAGTGGCTCAAGATAAAACTCAGTTATAACAAAAACAGATACTTAAATCAATAGAAGCTTTTGCTCAATAAAAATATTTCCAAGATATATATGTGTTATAATGAAAAGACTAAATTTAACGGCTAGTACTATTCACAGCATCTAGCCAATTTACAAACACATTTAGATATATAAACCCAATAAATATGGTAATATTCTGTCTTTCCAAGACATGATTCTGTAAGTAATCTTGCTCAAGATGGGCCAGTTTCCAATCACCCACCCACACTATGCATGCTGGAGACTCACTGAGCCCATAGCCCATGAACAGCTTACTCCCTCAGCTTGATAAGGGGCATCACCTTTTCCGAGGAAGCCCGTGGCTATATCTCGGACCCGAAACCCTTCAGAAGCCACCTCTACAATGACGGCTTGCTTTTGCCCTTCTTGCTGCTTGCTGTTCCCTTGCTTCTGTGTAGACCGCGACTTCACACTATTCTAGCTTCGCTTTACCCTCCTCAGAGGCATGAGAATGGTCGATGGGCACGACTCTAGATTTCATTAAGATGCTTAGAAACACCCTGTGGCTCCTCTTAGCTAACCGAGTGAAGCCCAAGTTTCTTTGAGGAATGTTCTAGGTTCCACAAAAGATGATGCCAGTCTGGTTTACTACTGTGGCCCGATTCTCTAGGTGCCCTTTGGGAGTCTCACAATAGATCTATGTACCCACTCAACTCTGTGCCCAGAATCTCTGTTTTCTCCTGTTCCCACCTTTCTATGCTCAGTTACACTTTCCCAAATCTCACTCCTCACACCGGGTCTCTTCTCCCTGGTCTTCCCACAGCACTGCTGATATTTCCAATGATAATTCTTAATACACCTTTTCAAACAATTTTTTTTAATTTTATTTATTTCTGTATGTGTATCAATGTACTGTCTGCATGCAGGTCTGTGCACCCGTGTCGTGCAATGCCGTGGAGGTCAGAAGAGGGTCTCGGATTCCCCTGGAACTGGAGTTCTCCTGGAATTGGAGTTTCAGACGGTTCTCGGCCGCCATGTGGGTGCTGGGGATTGAACCCAGGTCCTCTGTAAGAGCGGTCGGCGCTCTTAACCGCTAGGCCATCTCTCCAGCCCCGCTTAATACACCTTTTCTATGTGCTTAACTCACATTCAATTTGAAGTTCAGCTACTTCCTCTGAATTAAAACTTCCTCTCAGAGAGAGAAGGGAGGCTCATCAGACTGCTAAAGCTAAGGAAACATAGAGGTCCAGGAAGTTCAGAAAGATACAAGATTCACCAAGCTCTTTCCCACAGCAGTGAACAATCGCTGAGAGGAGCAGACTCTGGTGGAGATGTCTACAGGGTGGAGACCCGCTGTGAATCACCTCTCCCGCTGGCGTGCACTTTTCAGTGATATAGCTATCTGTGGGTCGCCCAGGCCCCAGTAAATAACCCCGTTAACTCACTCGCATACCAAGCTACGCTTGAATAGAATTGTTTTATTCACTGGCCTGTCAGTGGTGTCCTATCTAGAGTAAACGGATATTTGTTCATAAGTCCCCAGGAAACACAGCACAATTCTAGAATCCTCAATGGCAAAGGGACCTCCACTATCTCTTTGCAAGCCCCTGTACAGGGCTTTGTGAGTAGCAGGCTTTCGATGCATATATTTTATTATTTACTATTAGACTGTGTGTAGAGGTCAGAGGACAACTTTATGTTGTCCGTTCTTTAATATGGTTTGAACTCAGGTTCAACAAGTGCCTTTACCTGCTGAGCCATTTCGCTGCCTTTGAACAAGTACGTTTTTGGAATGGATTTTATATCTCTTCAAGCCAAACAGTACGTTGGTGCTCCAGCTTCCCAGCCTGCTACAGAGCCTTTTTTTTTCCTTGCACATTCTTACAGCCTTCCCTTCCTCAGCCTTCAGCTAGGCCACAGCTACTCCTTCCTGTCCTTGCTTTCTTTCACTTCCAGGAACAGCCTTCACCTGAGTTCCTCATTTTCTTCACGTTTATCTCACCTAATCCATATGATATCTGCACCGTACCTACACATCTACTAGCACACCTCCTCCTTCTTCCCGGCTGCTGGCTTTGGGCACGCTGCTTCGCTGTTCTGAGTCTTGGTTTCCTTGCTTGTAATTAATTCAACTCTGTGAGAATTGCTGAGATAGTAGTACAGGTAAATCATCTGGCATGGAGAAGGCATTCAATAAACTCAATAAACACCCTGCATGTGGTTTACGATAGCCCAGGATGAAAAGGAAACTCAGTGTCTCTGAAAGCTGGCTTCCTTTAGGGAACCTACGTGGCTTCCCCCCAGCTCACTAGATTTTCGAATGGCTTCAGGAGTACCCCACTACTTCTCCATCCTCACGGCATGAGGCTATACTCTTCATCTAAGAGCACAGGGGCTGGAGAGATGGCTCAGTGGTTAAGAGCACCGACTGCTCTTGCAGAGAACCCGGTTCAATTCCTAGCACCCACATGGCGGCTAAGAACTGTCTAAGAACTCCAGTTCCAGGGGAATCCAACACCCTCTTCTGACCTCTGCGGCATTGCACGACACAGGTGCACGAACATATGTGCAGACAGTACACTCATACACATAAAAAAATAAAAAAATAAGAGTACAGTACAAGTCAGATTTTATGTCACAATGCTTCAAAACACAGAGATAGAATAACTGGCAAGTTGCTGTTTTTAAGATTTATTTATGCCAAGTATTATGGCATATACTAGTAATCCCCCAGAACTCAGGAGGCTGAGGCAGGAGGATTTCAAGTTCAAAGCCAGCTTGTGCTACTCAGAGAGTCCCTGTCTAACAAAACAAAACAAAACAAAACAAAACAAAACAAAGCAAAGCAAAGCAAAACAAAACAAAACAAAAGATGTACTTGTGTCACATAGGAGCTGGTTCAGTTCTCAGACTTTGTTGTTAATGATACTGTTCTGCATCCTATGTTATATTTATGTTATAGATCATGAGTGACGCTGATGCTGATGCATATCACATTTGGGCTAGTTCATTTTACACTCATACATCATAAAGCGTTCTCCATTCCTACTACATAGATTTGGTTTAGGGTTTCATTATAATGACTGATATTCTTAGTTTTCATAAAACATGCTGGTTTAAAGTTTTTTCTGTTCCTAGATTAGCTGTATACTATTGACAACTTACATTGTCCAGAGGAGGGAATCTGGTAATAGATTATAATTACACTACGTTTGAAAATCCTACTCGGGGCTGGAGAGATGGCTCTTGCAGAGGACCCGGGTTCAATTCCCAGCACCCACATGGCAGCTAAGAACTGTCTTTAATTTCAGTTCTAGGGGAATCCAACACCCTCTTCTGATTTCCGCAGCACCAACCTACATGCAGACAGTACACTCATACACATAAAATAATAAAAATAAAAAAAATAATAAACTTAAAAAAAAAAGAAAATCCTTCTCAGGGTGGAGGATTTCCTGGTCTTAGTTGCTATATGCATACTAGCCCTTGATTGGACAACCGAGTTATGAAGATTTTGCAAAATGATCCAGTGACTTATGAATGTGAATCACTGCTAAGTTTCTGCAATGAAGTCATGGACATGGGGAGGCAGCCTGAGGTTTAGATGGAAATTCTGGAGTGTTTCTTTATGTGTTTGCTGAATGTTCTCCCTAAGTACCATGCAGTAGCCTAATTCTGGTGCAGAGTACTTGAACACTCTCTAATAATCATAATTTGTTTTTGATGGTGGTGGTACTGGAGTTTCGGGGACTAAGAGAGGATTCTGGAAGAAGTACTGAGGGCAGCCAACATCTGAGCTGATGTGCATGGAGGAGGGCAAGTGTATGGTGGGTGTGTGCACATGCTTTTAGAGAAGTTGATGCATGCTAAATCCTGCTGGAGCAGAGATGCTTAACCCCTGGGAACTTTGGGTCTTGTATTTCAGTTTGACTATATATAACTGAAAGAATTACCAAATGTTCTTCATCTTAGAAACCTCTAATAACAAAGCAAAGGAGAACACAACTTAGAGATTTCATTATATTTGTTGGGGCCTTAGTACTAAGAGATGTGGAAGTCCACCCCCATGTACAGGGCCCACTATGAAGGCTGCTGACCACAGGATTGAGGCTCTGCTATTTACCATCCTCTGCTCTACTACAAACATGTGATTACTAAGTCCTCTGTGACTAATCTGGACATCACAATGTCCCACGGAACTGGATCAGACATCTTATCTGGGAGTCACCACCCTGTGACCATGGTATGAGGTCACTGAGCCCTTTGGGTCTCAGGCTCTGACTTAAGTTGCTACCAGAATTATGATTTAAATCAACCTTTAGCAGATATAACAAACTAAGCCCTTATTGTGCAAACTTCTAATATTAATTATAGAAAACTAGATTTATGGTTTTCCATGTGAAGAAATTGCAAATTAAACATAAAAACTATATAGAAACAGTCCACATTATAAAATTAAACATGTAAATTATATAGAAACAGCCCACATTCTAAAATTAAACATGTAAACTATATAGAAACAGTCCACATTATAAAAATTAAACATGTAAACTATATAGAAACAGTCTGCATTATAAAATTAAACATGTAAACTACATAGAAACGGTCTGCATTATAAAATTAAACATGTAAACTACATAGAAACAGTCCGCATTATAAAATTAAACATATAAACTACATAGAAACAGTCTACATTATAAAATTAAACATGTAAACTACACAGAAACAGTCCGCATTCTAAAGTTAAACATATAAATGACACAGAAACAGTCTGCATTCTAAAGTTAAACATGTAAATGACACAGAAACAGTCCACATTCTAAAGTTAAACATGTAAACGACACAGAAACAGTCCGCATTATAAAATTAAACATGTAAACTACACAGAAACAGTCCGCATTCTAAAGTTAAACATGTAAACGACACAGAAACAGTCTGCATTCTAAAATTAAACATGTAAACAACACAGAAACAGTCCACATTCTAAAACTGAGCCGTCATTTGGTCATTTTATTCTCCAAGGTTAGATAAAACATGTATCACTGAAGACACAAAGAGATAAAACATTTTTAGCTTGGATGGTTAATTTGGGCAAACTGTTTTGCTTTTCTATGTTGGAATAATCATCACAACTCAAACTGATGTTTTGCAAAGATGAAGTACTTAGGGTGGGACATGGTGATGCAGGTCTTTAATCTTAGCACTAGGAAGGCAGAGGTGGGCAGATCTCTGAGAGTTCAAGCCTGGTGTACATAGTGAGTTCCTGGTCAGCTGGGACTATAGCGAGACCCTGTCTTAAAACAAAACAAAAAATAAAATGTTTATATAAGTGTATTTTTATCTGGGATCTTTTTCTGTAATAACATGTAATAAAATACAAAATGTTTTAGCAAATGTACAAATCAGTATTTATTTTATTTATATATGAGAAATAAGAGTTGGTAAAAAAAAGCCAAAGAATATCTCACCCAAACAAAAAGAATCTTCCAAAATAAAAAACTAAGAACAAGAGTGTTTTGAACAGTGCCTCTTCCCTCTAATCATATAACGTCACAGGGTAGAAAGCTGCTTCTTCTACAGGAGGAAAAAGCGTATAACCTTCATGGCATACAGGTGAGAGAGGAGGAGCTACAGGGACAGGCAGATTGGGAGGAAGAGAATTACGGGGGGCACCACTGTAGGAGCCTGGAAATGGGCTCTTGACAGGTGCAAGTTGCCACCAGCTGGAAAAGTGTGAGCTCCATGCTTTGGAAATAGAACTAAAGAAGAAGCTGAGTATTAGAGAGGAAGAATACCAAGCCCTGTAATTTGAGTGGAGGGTTGGGGAGGAAGGTGCTGTGAGGATGAGGTGGGCTTAAGGAGACAAGCCTCTGGTGGTACTCCTGGAATGCTAGGGGTGACCTGCTCTGGAGATGAGGGATTACATGTGCAGGATCATTTTGGCTAAAACCCAAATGGGAAGAACAAGGTTGAAGAAGTGGATTCTTTTCTAAAAAAAATATTTTATCTACTATTTCTATTTTATGTGTATGAGTACATTGCCTGCATGTATGTAAGTGACTTGTGTTGTGCAATGCCTTTGGAGGACAGATGAATCAGATCCCCTGGAACCGGAGTTATGGATGTTTCTTAGCTGCCATGTGGGTGCTGGGAACTGAACCTTGGTCCTCTGCAAGAGCAGGTAGAGCTCTTAACCTCTGAGCAATCTCTCCAGCACCCCCTCTTTTAAATGGGTAAATATAAATAAGTAAATGGCAAAGCAGCTTATCTTTCTTCAGTAATCTAATAAGTTAGGAAAAAAGAGGAGGGGACAGTGGGAGACCTCAAGTCCCAATCTCTTAGAAGCTGTGCTGATCCTTCCCAAGGGTGGAGGCAAAGGGGAGTGAATGTCTCCTTTCCAGATGTCCTGGTGGCTGTAACTGCACATTACAACACCATAGTGCATTCTAGACTTTTTAAATAAACTACCAACAGATTGTGGTTATCAGAAAGATGGATAATTAACATGTAAACTCTGCCACCTGTAGCACAACATGTCTTCACTCTGCATGTGCTACACAAGGAAATAATACACATGCCATGTGGGCAGGGATTGGACCTAAGCTGAGGTACATCTCGGGAAAGAATCCACCTCTCATGGGGATGGCTCAGCAGTTAAGAGCACTGGCTGCTCTTGCAGAGGACCCAGGTTCAGCTCCCAGCACCCACATGGCAGCTAACAACCATCCATAACTCCAGTTCCAGGGGAATATGACGCTCTCTTTTGACCTCCACAGGCATTGCACACCTCGGGTGCACTTACATACATGCAGATGATATACTCATACACATAAAAAGTAAATAAAAATGGGGCTGGAGAGATGGCCTAGTGGTTAAGAGCACCAACTGCTCTTGCAGAGGACCTGGTTCGATCCCCAGCACCCACGTGGCAGCTGAGACCCATCTGAAACTCCAATTCCAGGAGAACTCCAGTTCCAGGGGAATCCGACACCCTCTTCTGACCTCCACGGCATTGCACGACACGGGTGCACAGACCTGCATGCAGACAGTACATTCATACACATAGAGAACAATAAATAAAAATTTAAAAAAGTAAATAAAAACAAATAAATAAAAGTGTGTGTGTGTGTGTGTGTGTGTGTGTGTGTGTGTGTGTGTGTGTTCAGAGGACAGCCTTGGGTGTTATTCCACAGGTGCTGTTCACTTTTTTTGTTTTGAGACAAGATCTCTTGCTGACTGGAACCCACCTACTTGGCGAGGTTAGCTGGCCAGCAAGCTCCTGGGATCTGCTGTATGTCTACATCCTCAGCTCCTAGATGACAAGAGGGCACCTCCATGCCTGTTTTTGTGAAACATGTTTCTGTGGGAGGACCTCAGGTCCTTTTGCAAGTACTTTATCAGCTCCGCTATCTCTCCAGCTCTAGGATGCATCTTAAGCCCTCAAGTTTTGTATTTGGTGTTAGGGAGTGGTGACTGCTGGGTAGCAATTTCTTTCTCCTTTCTTTCTTTCTTTCTTTCTTTCTTTCTTTCTTTCTTTCTTTCTTTCTTTCTTTCTTTCTTTCTTTCTTTCTTTCTTTCTTTCTTTCTTTCTTTCTTTCTTATTATTTTTTATGCGTATGAGTGTACTGTCTGCATGTAGGTTGGCACACCCTTGTTGTGCAATGCCGAGGAGGTCAGAAGAGGGCGTCGGATTCCCCAGGAACTGGAGTTAAGACAGTTGTTAGCCACCCTATGGGTGCTGGGAATCAAACCCAGGTCCTCTGCAAGACCAGTTGGTGCTCTTAACTGCTGAGCCATCTCTCCAGCCCCAGCAATTTCTCTTTTTAAACAGGTGCACATTTATCATTAATACTAAAGCCAAGCCACAGAGGAGGTGACTTCTTCCACAGCACTCTTGGTTCTTAGGTACAATTTATAGCCAAACTTCTAATTGCATAGAGATTTTTAAATGTCAACAAATCCTCATATTAATTTTTAGCTAGGCTCACAAAACTTTGTTTCATTGGGTTCTAACAGCTTCCCACAGGACAGATATAATAAACTTTTGTCTGGTGCATATTTTCCCACAGTTGATAAAACAAACGATTGGAATTTTAATTCTTCCAGGTCCTGACTTTGCGAGCAGAGGTTCTTCTTCCTCTCTAAGAACGAGAAGATCACAATACAGCATGCATTTGGCCGGTGGGTTTTAGTAACTCGCTGTGTGAAACAAACAGAAAAGATGGAGGGAGGGTGTTGCCTGGGAACGAACAGCAGTAACCATGCACCTGCGCATGCACAGTGCACCTCCTCAGGCCTGATTAACTGCATCCCATTTTAGCACTAGACATCTTCTAATGAGAAAATGTTAAAGTTTCCCCAAAAGGCATGATGGAAGAATCAGAATGGAAAATACCAACGATTCCTTGTGAACACTCCCCACAAAACACAAGCTTGCAAATAGTTTGATCTTCCTTAGTTCCATCTTGATTTCTTTGGAATTAATCATGCAATATACACAATATTGAAAATTTACTGCATGCATGGCATGGTAAACTTCTTATATTCAGAAGCTAAAGATAATATATGCATCAGCTTCATAATAAGGATCATTTTGAAAGCAAGGAGTTAATTAATTATCTCAACACACCATCTAGGCTGATTCTTTCAGACTCAAGGAATGTGGGCTTCAGCAAATTTCCATGGTTGAGACGAAGGACATAAGACCAGAACCAAACACTTTTCAGTCGGTGTAATGAGCCTGACAACACAAATAATTTTTTCCCCAGTCCTTCCCCACTCGCCTCTCCAGTGTATGAAGAGGCCCAGCTTTTTTACATGAGTGCTGGGGATTTGAATTTGGGTCCTCATGTTTGCTCAGCAAGAGCTCATATCTGCTGAGCTCTCTCCTCAGTCCCTAATTACTGTTTATAAGCTTCCATTCTGGAAAAATAATTTGCGAATTAGTTACACTGATATCAAACTGAATGTCTCCTAAGAAGCCTAGGTGGTATTCCTGATTTTATAAGTAAGCATTGTCAAGTAGTGGGTGAAGTTAAAATAGATGAATAAAATATGCCTCTGGTCTCAGGGAATGTACCAGTTCACCGAGGTTCAAGAGCCTATGAACTACCTCACTGAGGTAGCTGTCCTGAGCTGACGCTTCAGGAGGAAAACAAAAGCAGCACCCAAGCTTCTTTAGGCAAACACAACACACACACACACACACACACACACACACACACACACACACACACACACACACACACACACACACAACAACACATACACATCATACACGACACACACACAACACAGACACACCACATACACCACACACATACAACACCTCACACACACACCAACATCAACACACATACACACACACACACACACCACACACATCTATGATACTGGACACACACACACCGCACACACACACACATACAAACACACACGACACACACACACAGGCACACACACAAACACACATCACACACACATACACCACTACACACACTACACACACACACACAGACACACACACAACACACCACACATCAACATACACACCTTCACACACACCAATCACACACTCATGTTCAAAAGAAAAATTCACAACATGCTAATAATTAAACCACATCCTGGCAGTAAAAACACAAAGTTTTATTCTAAATATAGACGAGGACTCTGGGGTTTGAAACCTCTCTGTTGTTTTTAATGTTAGTCATGGATACAGCACTGGCTCCTTTGCTTAAAATCATCCTCATATATACCTACGGCAGACAGGAAAATTCGACTGCCCCTTATCAAATCACAGGTAACTCACTTCATCCCTGCCTCAGTCTCCTTGGCGCTCCAAATCCATTACATTCAAATGGTTTGCGTCCTTCTTGCTTCAAGGCTGTGAAGTGCTGTTTACTGAACTCCCTAATTCCTAGACCTCCACATTCTATAAGAACTATTTCCAACTTCCTGAGACAGCATTTGTCCCAGGAAGACAAGCTACCCACACAGGCCAGCCAGTAGGAACCAGGGACCTGCTCTGGGCTCACAGTACTAACACACTGTCAAGAAGACAACATCATTAGCAGACATGCTCAGACTCGGTACTATGTAATAAAAGAAGGAGCTTGCTGGGCGTAGTGGTGAGGCACACCTTTAATCCTAGCAACTTGTGAGGCAGAGGCAGGGATCTTTGTGAGTTAAGGCCAGCCTGGTCCTACAGAGTGGTCAGTTCCAGGACAGCTGGCGGCTCAGGAAGACCTGTCTCGAAAGACCCAAAAAAAAAAAAAAAAAAGGAGGCTTATAACCCTCATCTTGTCAGCACCTGCAAGTTCCTAGCAGAAAAGGAGGGCTGATTTTCATTTATAAGAGTAAAAGAAGGTCCTTTAGAATGTAGCTGGAAGAGTTTGGGCTTTTGTATTCCTGTTACCAGGGGCTCCCTAACTGCTCTGTACCTAGAACAAATGAACCTAAACCTCATTTCCTCAAATGGAAAATAGTAATTATTCTACATAGTTTATTGGATTATTTTGAAGATTCCATGTGTTTCTATCATCTATCTATTTACGTAACCATACAGTGCACTGGGATGTAAAAAATTTCAATAAAAGACAACTTGTCCTGCTTTAGGAACAGGATTTTTTTTTTAATTTCTGTATGTGTATGAATGTACTGTCTGTATGCAAGTGTGTGCACCTGTGTTGTGCAATGCCGCAGAGGTCAGAAGAGGGTCTCGATTCCCCTGGAACTGGAGTTCTCCTGGAATTGTAGTTTCAGACGGTTCTCGGCGCCATGTGGGTGCTGGGGATTGAACCCTGGTCCTCTGTAAGAGCGGTTGGCGCTCTTAACCACTAGGCCATTTCTCCAGCCCAGGAACAGGATTTTTAGAACAATAAACTCTATACAGAATGTCGCACCCCCAAAATTTCCAAAGACAAATTAGAGGTGCAGGAGGAAGACACACTCCTCCTGGCCCTTCTCAGGCCCATGTTCTTCACTTGGTCAGTAAGAACACCTGATGGACCTTCAGAGAAAATAGTTCAGCCTTCAAATAACTGCTTGGAAAGGACTAAAAACTATATTTAACTGCCTCGCAGACAATTAGACCATGACCATTGCCACATCTGCTATTTGCTCATCAGGAAACTGCTTCCAAGACATTTAACATTCATAGGTGTATTAGCTCATTATTAACACCCTAGAAACTCCTCGTGGCACGATTAATTACAGTGTAGGACTTGGTATGAAAGGAGGCTCCATTCTGGTTTCCATTCATCTAAGAGGATTATGAATGGAGTCTCTCCAAAGACGATGTTATAAAGTGGTCTCAAACTTGTAAGGAATTATAGCAAAGCTCTGAGGTAAAAGAAGTATTTCTAGAAATTTCTCTTCTACTCTTTCAACTCTACACTCAGATTTCATCTCATCATACTAAGAAATGCTTAAGCAGTGCTATGTAGACACCCTAATGCCATCGATTGTCACAAGGCCCCTGGAAGGTGGAAACAATCCCTGTCATCTCCATTGTATGAGATGAAACTGAGGTATGGGAAGGACAAGCAACACAGTAATGGTATAGGAGCTGGGACTTGAACCTGGGCAGGGGTTCCCTAACACAGAGGATATAGCAAGTTTGAGGCCAGCCTGGGCAAGCCCAAGAGCTTGACTCAAAAGTAAAAAACAAACAAGCAAGCAAGCAAACAAACAAATGCTCCAAAATACCAACCCCCTAAATCCAAATCCAAACAAAAACTTTCCAACTTCCTGAGTCAACACATGTCCCAGGAGGACAAGCCATCCACACAGGCTAGCCATCAGGAAGCAGGGACCTGCTCTGAGCTCACAGTACCAACACACTGCATGTTATGAAAGTTTCCTTTTAGACATGATCAATGTTTACATTGGTATCCCGGTGTATTCAAGCTTCTGACCTTGCGACATACTGTTTCATATATAAAGTTCACATTCAAGAAACACAAGAAAACAGAAATCCAAATAATCTCATGTTTACTAAGTTTGCTAAGTTTACCAAGTTTGCTAAGTTTACTAAGTGTTGCGCTGTATTAACAGTTATCCTTGGCCCCATGCAGTCTGAGGGTTAGAGTTGTACCCAAAAGACAAACTGCCTTCCAAAATGTAGGTGTCATCCAAATCAGTTGAAGGCCTTTGGGGCAAAGATTGAAGTCTCTAAAAACAGCAATATTCTGCCTTAAGCTTGTATCACAGAAAGCCCACCTGGATTTCCAACCTGCAGACTTTGGAGTGAAGACTGCAATGTTCACACTTATCTAAATCTGGTATCCAACAGCCTGCCCTACAGATGTTGAACTGAGTAGTTATCCATCCCCAATAAGCCAAGTCTTCCCCCCCCCGCCCCCCCCCCAGGGAGGCGTGGAGATCCCACTTCCATCCTGATTTCCTACTCGTTTTTATGGGGAAAGGTGGTGTGGCCACGGCCTATGATATCCCTTCAAACAGTCAAACAGCAAGCTCTCTAGAACTGGGTGGGAGCTCCATCCACTCTCCATGGGAATGACTGTGGTTTGACAGGCTACAAAGACACACTTGGTGGTCTGTGGATGTCCCCAAACAGGGGCCCAGGGAACGACAGCTGCCCTGTTTGCAAGTGTGCAGCTGGCCCTGCTCTGCCTATAACCATGGCCTTCTGTGTGTTCTAGGCTGGCAGGGAGGACATGAAGGGGCAAGTCAGGTGACAGATGGCATTTTAGTAACCTTTCCCCTCCAATATGTGAAGAACTATCTTGGTGCCTTCATGGCTCCCGTCTTCTGTCTGCACGTGGGTTTGGTTGACACAATCTCAGTTTGCTTGCTGGTGACCCTGCCCTATTAGCTGTTCCTAAATACAAGTCCCAGTTGGAAGGCATTTATTTTCTTAAGAAAAGGTCTCAACCACCGAAGCCTCTCTCCCTCCTTCCCCCTGTCCCTCTTTCTCTCCATCTTACACTAACCCTAACTGCAATGCCTTTACTTTTGCAGGGCTGGGGCTGGGAAGCTGGGCAGATGGTGTCAGTCACACCAGGAAAATCCCCTGTGGCCCAGACTTGCTCTCCTTGTGGGCTCCTCAGGAGCAGGCTAGCTGCCTTCAGTCTTCACTGCTATTAATGTGCTGACATGGAGCAGAGCAGCTTCGGAGTCTATAGGGCAAGGAAGAGAAAACAGATGTGGAAATGCCAGGGCATGTGCGGCCCCGTCCGTCCCTGTGCCCTGAGGTCCCCAGCGAGGCCCCAGTTTGGCCAGATGAGGCCAGATGACCAGAGCGGAGGCTGCTTGCCCCCGTTTCCTGCCTGCCATCCAACCATTCCACCCTGCTGTTTCTATTTTAGGGGCTGACGCAGGCAGGGCTGTGGAGGAGGGAGCCTTCCCTCCAGGACTTAGGTTTCCCTTCCTGCTGCAGGCGCATTTGTCGGGGAGGAAAGGGCTGGGCTGCCATGTTCCCAGCAGCTTGAGGAACGGCTCCCTGGCCAACGTTTAAGTTAAACAGTGTTCTTTTATTACTGATTTGTGCTTGCTCTTTATTTATTTATTTATTTTTGTCCAGTAGCAAAGGAAAGTTTTGTAAGTAAAAAGGATGCCAGGTAGCAAAATCTAGCACTAAAAGGGGGGGGGAGGGGGAGAGAGAGAGAGAGAGAGAGAGAGAGAGAGAGAGAGAGAGAGAGAGAGAGAGA